>CM051406.1:11708926-11795060 GCA_028052125.1 Melia azedarach
GTTTCTTTAGCCTCAGTTTGGACCTGATTGTCTGGATCATGTTTTTGTCAATTGTTTGTTTCCAAGCATATGATCTCTTTCGTAGCTTGCTAACATCTAACGTGTCGTTTGCCTTCATTCTCTATCAGATTTACAAGGCTCAAAATAATTAAGCTGGTTTTTTAAGAACGAAGAACCTCTATTTTTCTCCAAGATTTATTTCGCCAGTTTTTTATTTGCTTGAAGATCCTCTTTCTAACGATTTTTTTTTAATTTTAGATTTTCATGAATTCTATTTCTTTGTCTTCTTAAGAAAGTTTTCTCTATTATTCTCAATTTTTATTTTCTAGTGAATCTTTTTTCTCAATTATTTCTTCTTAATTGGGATTATTAAAAAAAAGAAGAAGATGATATTATTCTTTAAAAAAAGCAATGCAAACAAATAAAGTATGGGGTATTTTTCATACCTTCTCTAAGGTTTATAGAAATTACACTTAGATAAAATTTTGTAAAGATTTATGAATACCTTCTTATTATAGTAATTCCATTCGTTGATCGTGCGTTGACCGAGTAAAAAAATCAAAAGTTTAAAATATCTTTAACCGAAAATTTTTAATTATAATGTTTAATTATTTTATTTTTAATTGCTAAAATTCAAAAAATAAAAAAAAAACGCAAGGTTAGTGAGATAGAATTATTGTAGTAAGGGCGGTATTCATAAATTCTTATAAATTTTTTATTTAAGTATAATTTTCATAAATTTTAAGAAAGGAATGTGAAAATACCCCAATAAAGTATTTAAGTCCACCAATTGAAGATTTTTTTATAAGTTTTGACGCAACGAGAAGAAGAAGATAAGGGAAAAGATAATAAAAGTCAGGACAAAAATTAATTAAGTCGTTGAAAAATATGCATTTATAGATGATGGTTCATTGAATTTTTTACTACAAAACAAATTGAATTCTAGTTTAGACAGCGGACAAACAGAATAATGTCTGAATTTTGCATCTTTCATAGCTCTCTTCAGTGTTAACAAAATGAATCCTTAGTTTAGTAGTGCTCGGTATTATTTTTCTAATACCTATTTTTTTTTTTCTTGGGGAAAAAAAATAATACAAAATATTTAGAAAATGATTCATAAAAAATAAAAAGTAAAAGTAAAATAATGGTTTCAGGAAGCCAATTGTACTTTATTAAAGTTAACATGCTTTTATCTTTATTTAACTTTATAAATTTATTTGCGGATATATGGACTCCACACTCCAACGCCATGTTGTTGGAGAGCGGATCCACTTTAACAAAGTATGTTTGGAAGGCCCAATGGGCCAATTCCTCCCCTTTTGAACAAATAATTGATAAGATGGAATGCCACCATTACAATATAGTGACACATGCTGCTTTTTGCCATTTCCATAATCTTAATCTTAAATAATTGCCCTCTTGGAACACTAGTACTTCATGAGATACTGAGAGGATTAAAACAATTTTCCTTGCAGCTTTAACTTACTCTCCATGTAGAAATCATGTCAACATCACAAGTTTAATCACAAATCCAACTGTGTTGATGATGATAATGGTGGTGATGATCGAATGGGCCCTTAGAAAAAGGATACTAAAAATCATAAAGAATTGATTCATAGCACAAATAAGAGAAGAAACCAATGGCCGAAAGCTACGTGAGTTTGTGAGCATAATAGAGAGTTTCTAGTCCTTTTTTTCTCGTAAGAGGCAAATCCTATCATCACCCATCATCGTATAATGAATATAAACCTCCCATTTGCTTGTTTCGTCAATCAATACAATTGTTTAAATTTTTCAATACAAATAGGTCTTGACTTTGTCCATCTTCACCTTCATCCATCGCTTTTCATTAAAAGCAATTAGTCAATTTCGTATTGGTCCCCTCCCTCCATCCCACCACTGTTCATTGTCTCACCGTTTCACCATTTCTACTTCTTTTACGTACTACTACTTTCTCCCTTTGATTCCCTCATTCATTTCTCTTGATCCATGTTACCCGCATCAATTCCCTTTTGTTCCGTACCATCAATCAATCGTATTCTGCTAGCTCACCACTAATTCTAATTACTAATTACAGTCTTAACACCAACACTTAATTCTTTTAAAATGAAACTATTTAATTTTAATATTACAATACAAACAAAAAAGCTATCATCATTTACTATTTATTGAATTAAAAATTACAACATCTCTTCTATTTTTAAGACTACATTTTTAACTCACCGCTAAACAGAATTATCACACCGGTCACAAATTTATAAATTTCACTTTCAGTCCGTGATAATGATAATAATAATAATAATAATAATAGAATGGCTCAATCGGAATCGGTGCTTGAGCTCACTCGCTGCTGAGTCAACCGGGTTTCGACTGAGTTGCCCAACAGAATCATTGCTCAAGAAAAAAATATATATATTATAGAACTAATCATTTAATTAATCACAATTTAACCATCGAACCCGGTCTGGCTCCATACTGCGTCCCTCACGCGCCGCAGGTCACGGCCCTTGAGCGTTGCGACCAACGCCCTCAAAAACCGAAGCACCACCCGTTTTTCGGCTCCGTGCCAAGTACTCGTGCGGAGGAATCATTTCCATGTCGCGGTCGTCGTCCGAGTCATGCAGCGACTCGACAGAGTCAACCCGGTAAATCTTGCTCCAATCAGGAACGTTTAACGGCGCTGACGTCGCCATGTTGATGCCCCCGTGGAGATGCCGCCACGCTGTCACTCCCCCTGAACTGATGCACTATCCTCGGCGCCGCCGTTTTGCCAGATTCCTCAAACGCCAGAGACAGCCCACCCACGTGGTGGTCCTCCCGCGGGTTTCGTCGGCGGCTTCTACTGGGAAAACTCCCGTTAGTCTCCCCACCTCCAGCGCGTGGACTCCACTCGTTTCGTGAATTATTGACAACTACCTCGTCGTTCCTGTCTCCAACGTCGTCAACCGTCGACCCAGACGTCTTCTTCTCCGAGGTCCGACACGTCGGCGCTGCCGTCATTACCATTACCATAACTATAACTACTCCCTAAATACCGCTCGCTTCTACTCGTCGTCAATTTCCGACCTTTCGCCATATAGCATTCTAAAATCTAAAAACTTTAAATCAAATTAAAAAAAAATGGAAAAGAAAAATATCTAAAATTAATTCAAAAATCATGAAAGAATAATAACTGGTAAGAAATATTATGAGTCCATTACTGAGCTCATAACATAAGAACATAGGTTGTGTTTTGGTGTGGTGGGCATGTATATATAGCAGTTGCTTTCAACTTCTCGTTCCAAACTGGAAGAAACTGATAACTTCATTTCATGTGAATTCGAAGTTCATTTTGTCTGAATTTCATTAAATTAAAGATGCATGGTGAGAATGAAAGACGCCAAGATGTGCACGAAACTGTAAAAATGAATAAACAAAATAAAAGAAGTTCGATCGTTGTCACACGTGGTGAACTGTTATTCGTTAGTGGGAGTGACCTTGCAATGAAAATGGATTTGCTAAATTTGGATTATGTATTACAAGTATCATCACTTACTAATTCTAGTCATTTTCAAGTTCTAATCTCTTAGGTGCAGTCTTTTTTGTACCTTACACCTGTCCGTAAACTATCATCCGATGTAGGAGCATGAATGATTGTATCTGTTGCATGGAAAAATGAATATATTTTATCATATTTAATTAATTAGATAAACAAAATTTTATCATAAAAATATTTAATGAACCGTAATATTACCTTACTATTTTATGTATTCTTAAATTAAATAAGCATTTAGATTAGATTTTTTCTTCTGTTTTCAAAGAATTACAATGCTAAATAAAATTTTAAATAATATTTGACAGATTTTAAAAAAAAATCAAGCAGTTAAAACTTTTTTTTTCCTATCATAAGTATATTCTCATTTTTCAAACAAAAAGAGCAACTAAAAGTCTTTTAAGTCATCGATGGCGATTGTTCTGCACGCGCTATGTTTAACTGATTGACGAGCCAGACCAGACTGAAGAGTTAAGATTAGATATATCCACGTCAGATTTACATTCTCTCCAACGTGGAGCCCACATAGTTTGACTACGTCAACCGCATCAAATCAGGCCCCGCATCCACGTGAGCAATACACATCTTCGTCGTCCTTTGATAGCCCAACACGTGTATGCTCAACAATGGTGGGGTCCTACCATACTCATCTCTTTCGATGGCGTGTCCCCATGTTGACAGGTTAGAGTTGCAAAAAGGTTTGAGATGCTGTAATGGACTTATTTTCTAGTGAACAATAGAGGAAACAGTGCACATACCTCCCCGAAGTTTATAAAAAAGATACAACACTCCCCTATAAATAATAAATTTATTAAAATATTTTAAATTTATTTTAAAATTATAAAATAAAATTATTTTAATTAATTTAAACCTATAACTTTAATAAATAAAAAATACCCTAACCACTATTTAAAATAAATTTTAATAATATATTTTTCAATTCATAATATAAATAACCCTTTAAAAAATACATATATAATAATTTTTATAATAATTATAATTATTTTGTTACTATAAAAGAAGTGATAATTAAAAAATAATTTTATAATTATTAAAATTTTATATAATAACTTAAATTTAAAATTATTATTATCATTAAATTATAAATTTTTAAAATAATTATCATTATTTAGATTTTTAAATAAAATAATTTATTTTATTTAACAATTACCTAAGAAATAATTTTTTAAAATTATTAATGCTTATAATAATTTTAGAATAATTTTATTTTATAACCATCTAAATTTATTTTTTTAATAATTATTTGTAATAATTTTAAATTCAAGTTATTATATAATTTTTCTTTAAATTATAAGTTTTATAATAACAAAATAATTTTAATTATTACAGAAATTATTAAATATGCATTCTCAAAAGAATTATTTATTAAAGATTAAAAAATATATTTTTAAAATATATTTTGTGCAATGATTAAAGTATTACTTTTTTCTATTAAGGCTTAGTAATTTTATTTTGTAATTTAAAAAAAATAAATTTTGGGTATTTTGATAAGTTTACTATTTATAAGGGAAGTTTGTATATTTTTTTACAAACTTTCTTTCAAATTAGAATTTTCATAAACCTTAGAAAAGGTATGTGGATTTTTTTTGAACAATAAATTGTATAAAAATCTAAATAAAATTATTGAATATAACTATATATTTTTTTTAAAAAAAAGTTAGACGAGAGACTATAATCACAAAATACTAAATTCTTACTTCTTACTGTTATTCGAATTCGAGATAGTTTAAAAGTATCAAGTGTATCCCAAACTATTTGAACTATCGCCTAAAAATAAATATAATTATATTATTTATTTTAATTATTATCATAATTAATTAATTTTAAAATAATGAGTGAATATAAAGTCATTTTTATAAAAACGATATAATAATGTATTATTATTACGTATATTATATTTTTATGAAAGTAAAAAAAAAATATATGAAATGTATATTATAACATTATCATATTAATTTTGTATAAAAAATTAATCTTTAATGTTATTTAAAAGTAATTATATAAATGTGAAGTTTGATTGAATGAATTTAATTATTTTGTTTGAAAAGGACATAATTGATGGTTTAGGATGCTAACAATATTTTAATTAATGATTTAAAAATAAAATAATCCCACTTGTGGGTGAGAAGAGGTTTATAAAAAGAAAGTAGAAATCTCTCGTGAGGGACACATTGGACGGCTGAGAAATAGAGTCGGTAGGGTCAAAAGTAGGACCGACAAGGGCTTGTCGTATGTGAACTAAACAAATAACCTTATCACCATTCACCATCAAATATTTCACCATCAAAGGGACAAATCCTAAGGGAAATCACTATGTTGGATAAAATAAATAAATAAATAAATAAAATGAAACTCTTACGCTAAATTAAATTAGTAACAACATCACATATACGTAATTGATAATAAATTGTAGCAACAGATGCCTCCTATAGTTTGTAGTTTACTAGTGTTTTCGCACAAAGTTGTGTATGGTGGGTGGTAGTATTGAGGCACATATGTTAGGCTTCTATTGGCAAAAGTATGGCTAGGGGTTTGGGACCCGTGATATATATAGGGGCAGAGGCGGTGACCAGACTCTGGTTGGACCCATTTTCACTTGTTGGCTTCACTTGTGTGTGTGGACCCTGAACCCACTTCGGCCAACATTGCTCCTATCATTATTACACTTTTGAGTATCCTATGCTTGCCTATATCTAGCTAGTTTTCTCGATCGATCAAACGGTTAAAATCCTTTTCCCCGAGTAAATCTTCCCATAGATCATACTGTGCGGTCTCCCATAGTCAAAAATCAAGACGTAGACTGTTGTGGTACTGTTTGGAAAATTTATGTCTAAAAGGATACGAGTACTTATCACTATATGATTAATAGAGACTTAAAATTTTAATATTCATATGATTTCAACGAACGAATAAGACGGTATCTTGAAAAACTTTTTTGTTTTTTCAAAAAGAATAAAACGATGTCGAATGGTAAATTCAATGGTAATCTAAAAGGCTGAAGAGAATTGCAATTGAAATTTGACATCTCCATGTGACATGCAATCACTAGAACCCCGAATGGATCTTGCAAAATTAGATGAATTGGCGGCTATGTAATAAAATATTAAAATTAAAAAATACATCCAATAACATAGGAGATCAAAGATATGTAAATATAGAAGTGGAGGAATTTATAGTGAGCCATAAAATGGCGAAAAAAAGCCCGAACTTTTAGATGACCCACAAACTCGTGTCCTTATTTACAAAAACATGACAGCAAGAAAAAAACCTGACACAATGAGAAAGGCAAAAGACTAATTATTGTGTCATGTAATGCAAGTTGTAGAAGAGGGAGCTTTCTTTCCGCGGAGTTTTTGATAATTTTAAAACAAAGACAAGATCTGTTTTTGTGTTTTTTTTTTTTTTGGTTTTTAAAAAAAAAACCAGAATCAGAATCTCTCCTCCCACTATTATATAGTTAATTAGTCACAGCTCAATCACAGCAAATTTGCCATCGTGTTTTCCATGTGATCCATCTCATTGTTTCTCTTTCTATATGTTACTGATTTCAGCTGCATTCGGTTTCTATTAGTATGGATGGGCTTTAACCCTGACAATTTTTTATTTTTTTTGAAAAAAAGACAGAGATAGATAAAAGTATTTATAATTTGACTTCGCAATCCAATATATATATTTTCGTTTAATTCTCTAAACTTTAAAATATAAATCTTTTACCCCATAATTTAAAAATTAATTTTAGAATTTAGCCCCTATATGTTTAATTTTAAAACATTTTAGTCCTCTTAGATTTTTTATTATCATAAATAATAAAAAGATGAATATGATATTTTTATAACACAAAATTGATCATGATTTAAAGCCTAAAATTTACAGCAATACATTAATTTAGAGCCCAGAATCCATGTATCAAATCAAAACAAATCTTCAATTGAAAGCTGGTGTATTGAATAAGATCTACAAGATCACAAAGGTCAGATAATTATTGTACTAGGATAATTATTTAACAATAATTTATGCGAATGAAAACTGAAAAAGTCACCTAGTTCTGATTAGTTTAAGAAGAGCTTGGGGAATAAAATAAATAATAAAATTATTTTAATGGTTTGAGGTTTTGTCGGGTAGTGACAGGCTTAATTGTCAGTCTCAGGACAGCCAATCAATGGAGATTCTTTCGCGAGCTCCTCAATCAAAGGTTTTTGACAGCAACGTGGGGTCTACTTTCAAGAGCTGATGTTAATGCCACGTGCCGTTTCATTCGTTTGAAACTCACCTCCCGTTTTAATCCCCTGCAATGCGATGCGATGCGATGGAATATTTTATCTTATTTTACATATTTGCATAGAATATTTATGTTTGTATCAAATAAATCCTTAATCTCTATTTTGAAATATTTTTATCACTCTTAGAATATCGCGTTTTCACTTTTGACCATCAAAATGATAGAATACGTATCTTAAAAGAGCAAAACATACGTCCAATTGTTTCAATAAAATTTATTATAACTTATAAATTAAAAAAATTATATTGTTAAATATTAACAAAATTATAAAATATCAAAGACCTAAATTTTGTCACCCGGCCCATAATTGCAATTAATGCGCATTTTTATTCAATTTTAAGCACATGGTTAAGGGTATATTTGAGTTTTTAAGGACGAAGTATCTCATCTTTAATGTCGCAATTATAAATATTAAAATTGAGTAATTTTTATTTAAAAATAATATTTACCAAATAATTTAGTTTTTGTGCATTTAGAGAAAACTGAAGTAGAATATTATGAAAATATAACCTAATTAATTAGCTTGCTAGGTTGGTAGTTTCATATACCATGCAAAATCTTTCCTCTTAGCATTCATCCAATAAAACTAGGATAAGTGTATATTTTTCATTAGTAAGATACATACATATATATATATATATATATATATATATATATATATATATACGTGTTTGTTTTCTGTGATAGAAGATGTATTCTAGACCTAAAATTAGTCTTGAATTGATGGATGAAAACACAACTGTTTGACAACATACATACATACATACATACATATATATATATATATATGGAAAAATTCTACAGTTTAAAAGAAAGTTTGTGAAAAGAGACACAAATCTCTTCTATAAATATTAAACTTACCAAAATACTCAAAATTCATTTTAAAATTACAAAATAAAATTATTTTAATTAAATTTGAATCCATAACTTAGTAAAAAAAGCTAATACCCTAAGTACTATACTAAAACGAATTTTAATAATATATTTTTTAATTCATAATATATAACCCTTTTGAAAATATATATAATAATCTTTTACAAAAATTATTACATATATATTTTATTATTATAAAAAAATTTATAATTCAAAAATAATTTTATAATCATTAAAATTTTAGGGTTTTAACACATATCTTCCCTGAGGTTTAAGACTTTAACACTTAGATGGAATGCTTGAAGAAAAATACACTTACCTCCCCTGCACTATTAGTTGACCATCAATTTATACTTAAATGACTATAATACCCGTAATTGCTTTAAAATTAATTTTTAAGAAATTAAAATTTTGATTTATACAAGGGAAATTAAGAGACACCCCCCTCAAACTTCATCCAAAAACAAATACCCCCTTCATGTTTAAAGATAAAAGAATACCCCCCTAAAGTTTGATCAGAAGAGAAATAGCCCCCTTAAGTCATTAACTCTATATAAAATGACTATTATACCCTTCAATATTTAAAAAATATATAAATATATTATTTTATTCCTATTACTAATATATAATAACCAATATAATCTTATAATTTTAAAATAACATAATAAATTATATCTTTAATTAAAAATAGTCATTTTAATAATTATACTTTAATATTTTTATGGTTTTATGCTAAAATATTATTTTAGATAATTAATTTTTATTATATTAATTTATTATAAATAAATCATTAAAATATATTACAAATAAAATTAAATTTTCATGTGAATAAATAAATTTTTTCTTAAATCTATATTATTTGAAATATATTTTAATAGTTTTTACTCAATAAATAATATAATAAGAATAAAATTGTCCCCATTTATGTAAGTTTATAATATTAAAATTTAATGTGTATGAATTCAATTATTTTTAAAACGAATATTATTTAATATTTATTTTAATAATTTATGTATAATAAATTAATATAATAAGATTAATATAATCTAAAATAACAATAATTTAGAATAAAATTATAAAAAAATTAATAGTATAATTGTTAAAAGAAATAAATTAAAAATATAATTCATTATATTATTTTAAAGTTAAAAGATTATATTAGTCATTATATATTAATAATAAGGATAAAATAGTCTATTTATTTGCCTTTTAAATATTTAAGAGTATAGTAATAATTTTATATGAAAACTAGTAACTTCAAGGGAGTTTTCCTTTTTTTTCCAAATTTCAGGGGGGTATTTCTCTATCTTCAAACTACAGGGGGGTATTATTCTCTTGGCTTATTCTTGAGAGGGTATCTCTTAATATCCCTTTATATAATGTTTAAAATATTAAAATAATTAAATTTTAATTAATAATTTTAATTTATATTTATTTGAATTTTACGTAATAATATTTGAATTTAATTATTTTAGTTTATATTTATTTATTATTTGTTAAAATTTAGAATTTAATTAATAATAATGTAATTTGACAATTTTAATTTATATTTATTTAAATTAGAAATTTAATTAATGATAATTTAATTTTTATTTATATATCATATTTATTCAAATTCTAAACCCTAATATGTAAACGGCCGTCTTTCTAATTTGACAATTTTAGTTTTTAATTATGTATCATATTTAATATTTATTTAAAGTTATAAATTAAATTATTATTAATTAAATTTTTAATTATTTTAATCTTCAAGCATTATATAAATTAAAATTAATTTTTTAAAATTTTAACTTTAAAGTAATTAAAGGTATTATAGTCATTTAAGTATAAATAGATGGTCAACTAAAAGTCTAGAAGAGGTAAGTGTGTCTTTAAACATTCCATTTAAGTGTTAAAGTCTCAAATTTTATGGAAGGTATATGTTAAAACCCCTTAAAATTTATATAAAACTTGAATTAAAAATTATTATTATCATTAAATTATAATTTTTTTTTAAAAATATCATTATTTAGATTTTTAAATAAAATAATTTTTTATTTAACAATTACATGAGAAATAATTTTTTAAAATTATTAGTGCTAATAATAATTTTAGAATAATTTTATTTTGTAACTATTTAAATTTATTTTTTTAATAATTTTTAAGAATAATTTTATTATTATTGATAATAATTTTAAATTTAAGTTATTATATAGATGTTTTTTGAATTATAAGTTTTATAGTAACAAAATAATTTAAATTATTATAGAAATTATTAAATATGTATTTTTAAAAGAGTTATTTATTAAAGATTGAAAATATATATTTAAAATATATTTGGTTGTAATGGTTAAAATATTACTCTTTTTTATTAAAATTTAATAATTTTAAAAAATAGATTTAAAGTATTTTAATAGTTTATTATTTAGACGAGACCTTTGTATTTTTTTTGTAAATTTTTTTTTTGAACCCAAATTTTTACAAATTTTAAAATAGGCATGCCAACTTTTTTATAATATATATATATATATATATATATATATAAGCGTGTATATTGTAGATATATAAATATAAAAATATGAAGAAATATATGTATACTAGTTGTGGCCGCTGTTAATTTTATGTTTTGAGGATCATTATTGTTATTTTCATGTTGAAATAGCAACCAACAGACGATCGATCGCCATCAATCTCTATGATGGAATCGTTACTTTCAGGAATTGGGCCAGGGTTTCTTCTCGTGTCATGTGCCACTATCTAATCATCCTGCAGGATTGACGTTGCCAAAGCAAGGGAAATGTTATCTTGGAGAAAGGGGCAAATTCCCTTTTCACCCTAAGGTTTTTGGAAATACCCCTTTATCCTCATGAGGTTTGAAAATTTATCCGTTATATCCATCTATTAGGTAAGATAACGGTAAAATCAATTTTTTAAACTGTATTTACCATAATGTCCCTAAATTGTTGTTTGAAAATAGAAATGAGTCCTACCTATGAGGCCTATATTATAAAATAATAATTTTAATATCTTTATTTTTTTATTACTTTCTTTTATTAGTAATAAGAAAGAGAGATTATATTAATTGAAACACAAAATGCATTATTGTGCAAGTGAAATAGAGAATTAGAATTGCATTCTATCTATTTCTACTTGGATCTTGTGTTAATTAAAATTTATTATCATTCATCAATTGTCTCATATCCCAGGCCTTTTTGACAACAGCTGAAACACAACTAACAGCTTGCCAAACACAACAGCTTTAGCATTTCAAACACAGCAGCAAACCAGCAAACTAAACGAGTAGCAAAACACAACAACAAAATCATAATGTCCAACCTGTTGAACCCATCAGTAACATTGAAATAAAGCAGTAAACTAACATCCAAGACATAGTAACCCGGAAAGCCTTCCACGATTCGACTGAGTTTGATTCTTTAACCACTCGTTCTTCCCTATTATTTAATTTCTCAACAAATCCTAAACCACAAACTCTACAAAAAAATCCTCAATTTTATAATTAAACTAAAAGAATTTATCGATTAACAATTAAACCCAAAAATAATTCCCAATTCGATGTGTGGCAATAAGTAAGCTTGGTTATGGTTGATGCTAATAGGGTGTTGGTGGAATCAAAGAAGATGATCGCATGGGAGAACTTGGTTACAATTGATGCTAGTGGAGTGTTGCTAAAGTTGAAGAGATGGCCAAGTTCGGTGGCCGGCAAAGTTACCAGAGGCAACGTTGAAGTGGTGTTAAAGTTGCAAGAGGTGGAAGTGGGGTGATAGTGAAAGTTGCAAGAGACAACGATTGTGGATGTTATAATAAATTAAGATAGGGTTTTGTGTTTATATTTTATATTTATATATACATATTTATTTTTTATTTTTTTAAAATATAGGATAAATATTATATTTATTTGTTTTTATTTTAACTATTAAATATTAATTAAAATAAACATATTTATTTGTACTGTTTACTTTTTATTTTATTATGTTAAAATATAACTTTAGCTTTAAGAAGTAAAATGCATCGTTATCTTCTTTAACATACAAATGTAACGGATAAATTTTTAAATTTTATAGGGTTAAAAAGATATTTTTAAAAACTTTAAAGGGGAAAAGGGAATTTGCCCTTGGAGAAAGTGATTTTATGAAACAATTTTCATGATCTTAAATGGTCATTTTGTATGTTGTCAGAATAGATATCAATGTACAATAATGTTTTGTACAAACCCCAATTGCTTCAGAACTGTTCATTCAGCACGCGAACCTGCTGGGTTTCTTGGAAGGATTAGAACTTTTTTAGGGTTTCTATTAGTTACTTTCTATTTCATGTATCATGCATGGCGTTAAGACAATTTCATGTAACTATTCTTACAAAATTCCTAACAGTAAATTAAAGAGAGAAATAGAAACAAAAAAAGAGGTGGGTCGATTTCTCGGGAAATTAAAGCAACAGTGTGTGCAGGGTTCCAATGCATTCAGAAACTGAGTTGTGAGATTAAAGATATTCAATTCCGTATGTGTAAGTTGTGAGGTTCCTGGTTTATATAATATATAATTCACAATTCCAGGACGATCTCCACACCGTCTGACGAAAGAAAAATAATAATTAATATTCAAGAATCTTTGGCCTTCCGAAATTCAGAAGGGGTTATCTGCAGCTAGCCGCATCTCACGCACTCCATGAATCTTAAAACTCTCTGTTATATGCAGCTGTTAGAGATAGAATCTTCATTGAATATTTGTTTATCTAATTAAATATTAATTCTTTAATTATTTCAGAATATTCTTCGCTTACAACCTGGAGTTCGTTCAACTGGTAGCATGTTTTTGATAAGTTGTTTTGGTTTTCACGTCCTAGCTAGCTGAGAATTTACGGCAGCATCTGAAAGTATTAAGAACTTTTGTAGATTGGTGTGAAAGTCACTCTCAAAGTCATGTAAGTTACAGTTCAATATCCAAGTCTAAGATTTAATTCTTACAGTGACAGTTAACAGAGAGTTTATATATGAATATCTGTATGTATGCGTAGTGTACCTTTATCTTTGCAATGATTTTTCTGAAGAAATGAAACTTTCCCACTTGCACATTATGATTTCTGACCATTTGATTCCAGTGGTGGTGATCGGTCTATTTCTTGATCATAAAGTAAGTAGGTGGGGTTATGTGCAATCATGATTTTCCAGCACTATTCCTCTCACGAGGACAAAAAGCTGGGTGAATGATCGACCTTTTTGGTATCTCTTGGAGTTATTTATTATTATTTTTTGGGTAATGACATTCGAGTTCCCGAATTTTATATTTTTTAAACAAGATTATGATTTATTCATTCACAACCAAATTCTCCTCCTTATGATGTTAGAATTTTGTGTTTAGGAGTCACAATTAAAAGCACTTACTGCTTTCCTCGAAAATAATAATAATTCAAAAGTCTTCTCAAATTTGTGTTGGTTGTTTAGTTGTAAGAGGTAAGACAATTCAAGGAGAGTTTAATATTAGAGTTTTTTGAGAGATTTAAATAACCTTAATTTATTTTAAAATTGCACTTTCTTTCTCTTACGACATAACTTCAAAAAACTGGATTATTAAGAGAAGTACACAATTTTTATTTAATAACTAAACAATTTATAATGTTTTATTAAAACACCTAAAAAATTCCCTTAATTAATATTAAAAAAACAAAAGATATTTGTGTGTATAAATAGATCATAAAAAGTTATGGTTTCTTACATAAATTTTAGAAGAGCCCATGAACAATGAAATATGGTGCAATTTGGTCTATAACTTGAAACGTCTATTGAAAGTCACGTCTTTTATTTATTATGACTTATAAATCCAAGGGAGACATGAATGAACATGTTCGCCATTACGCTTTGCTTTTATTTTGATTGATTTGCTTCATATTTGAAAGAAATGATTTGTTAGGTTTGCTTTACATGCATTAGCTAGCTCGCCACCCATTTGGCAATCTCCATTATCTTTTCGCTTTCTAATCAAACTCTTTTCATGTCCTCAAATTCTTGTCACTTGTCAAAATAATAACGAATTAAGATTCTCTCATAATGCGTAATTATCCATTAACGCCGAACATTATCTTCTATGTACGGGCAAAATTTATTGGATCTCGATTTTGATTCAACCCAACCTAATTCTTTCTCTTTATTTTATACGTCAGTTTTAGTAAAGGCAAGGCATTAATTTAAGAATTTCTCATTGGCAGGCCAATATAAAATGATCTGTAATTATGAAATTAAGCCTTTTTCTTTTAAGAGCTTTTATTAACTTAACTAAGATACTTGAAATTCGATCTCATCCACGCAAATACAACGCACTCCTATATGTTTGGGGGGCTACCATATCAACTTCCACTCCTATACATTCTTATAGCATGAACTTTTAGATAAGCTTCGTATTTATAGCATAGTAATCGTTTTAATTTTAACTTTGAGGGTTGCATATATGGGCCCAAATTGGTCCATAATCCTTGGTGAAAACACATTCAAGATAAAAAACACGTGTTTTGTTGTCTTTCTTTGCTTTCATTCTACATCAAGCTGCTGTCCACAAGAGAAACACAGAGAAAGAACGATAATTGAACTGTTTCATATAAGAATTCATATGCTGCTCAATATGTGTAGATTGTAATAACATAGTAATCAATTATATAATGCAGCTATATGCATGCAGGAAGTCATGTGTTCATCAGAATGAATTCCAGCACATTCTTGCGCTGATTTAATTTTCTCAACCAAAAAAATTTCGGAAATAGTTTATGTAGTTCAACTAATCTATTTCATAACTTTACGCAGATGAGTTTTCTGGCTTTCGATCATGGCTTTCAGAAGCTTACCTTTCAAGTTCCTCTTTCGAGTGACTCGTGGCCATTCGATGGACCCTTTCATCCCTCTAGTTATGTGTGGATTTCCCAAGTCTACCGATTTCATTCTCAGGGGAGTTGTTGTCCCAGCACTAGAAATTGTTCTGTCTATAAGCCTTGCATTGCCCTCGTCTGATATTATCTTGTAGAATTCACCGTTACTTGGTAATGGTCTAAGTTGAGATACAGAACATGACTTCTGCCTCACATCACTGATACCTGTGTTCGGAGAATGCTGACATGAGCTCTCATAACACATTATTCTTCTTCTTGCAGCAGTTTTACCTTGGGTGACACCATTAGCCAAGTGATCAGTTCCTTCAAAGGAATACCCTGAACCTTGATCCTCGGCATGTCTTGAAGATTCCAAAACTCTGAAATCATCTTCTAAACCATTGTTACTGGCAACATAGCCATTTGAACGTTTTGGCACATTGTTGTCATCAAAACCAAAACCATTTACATCAGGACTTTCAATGTGATAGTTAGAAACATTGCAAACAGGACTATATTTAACTAATGGTCCCATTTCCCTTTCGTTAGTACTTGGTCGAATTTCTTCAAGGATGGAAAATATGCTATCTGATGTCACAGGAACATATTCGAATTCCTTGTTATCTTGAATATTCAATGATTTGACCGACTGTATGACTAATTCAGCTTTTCTTAATGCCATCACATCCAAGGTTGCAGCGCTGGACCTTAGGAAAGATTCAAGTTCAGCTACCAACTTATTCATCTGCCAATATTTATGTTCAAGAGCCAATTTTGCATCAACCAGCTTCATCTGCACACGTTCTTCACGCCAAACCTCAGCCAACTGCAGCATATTTCTCTCTTCTTCCACCTCTTCACGAATTCTCATAGTTTCACTCTTCAAATATTCCAGTTCAACCTTGTCTTCTCCAATTTTTTTAGCTAGCTCATTACAAATTTCCTCCAGTAATTCTCTATCCTTTTTTTCCTCCTCATAATCCTGCAAGAACTGCTTTGCAGATGACTTAGCCTCAGCCAGCTCCTCCATCAATTTAGAGTTTAGAAAGGAAATCTTTTTCCGACTTTTCCTTTCCTTGTTTATTTCATCCTTCAAGACATCAACAATTGCACGCATTTTATGGTGTTTTCTGATATACCACGAGTTTCTTTCCTCTCCAAGCTTTCTCATCAAGGCTTCAAATCTCTTCTTAGACAACCGATGCTCAGCTTCAAGTTCGTGAATACGTAACCGAGCTCGCACTAGCTCTGCTTCCAGAGCAGAAACAGCAGAGAAAGTTGTATAATGATCTTCTAGAAGCTTCACATGGCTGTACAAGCAGTAGGCCTCAGTTGATGGTTTGGAGCGGCTAGGATCCCACTTCGTCAACCCTTCCATTGTGGAGTTTGGATGCCGCAAAGAAGATTCATGCTATAAAAACATATAAAGGAAAAAAATCAGAACTAGAAAACTGCTAATCTTAACAGCGGAGGATTACCAATTGCATACCAGTACAACCAATACGGATTCTTTGGTTCACAAATTCAAATTATCAATTTTACCGAGACTACTGATCAAACTATAATTCAACATATTTAAATCCTTAACCAAAAAAATCAAACCGAGTTTGTGGTATAAGGTCACTGAATGGAGATCCTTACCGACCCACCTAAATGTAGGCCCCAAGGAGAACCGTCCTCCCAAGTCACTACCAACCAAGTTGATAGTCATTCAGAATTGTAAAAAACATTTTCAAATAAAAAAGACATACCTTATGTGGGATCTTGTGGCTCAAACTGCGACCAAGCAGAGGGCTCCCCAACGGATCCTTAATTCCTACACCATATTCTCTACTTGTGCAATGAGAGGAAAGTGCGGTATTTACATGTCCTGGGTGCGGCTACAATAATTACAAAGGATATAAAATATTCAGAATTGTTACACAACCTGTAAGTTTAACTTCTGACATACATTCAATCAAGCGATTATTGTGAATGATTCTTTCCGTACTCGCGGAGATATGTCAAGAAACAAGCAGAGAAAAAAATTTGTAAACTTGGAAAGGCAGAGAATTACAAATTCTGGGTTAATATGCTTTCACCACATTAAATAAAAGCAAGCTCAATCAGAAAAACTTCAAAAGGGTAAAGTTGATCAACACGCTCAAGCCAATAATGCTTTGACAATTGTGATTCGAGTAAAAATTGTTTGAGAATTCAATTAAGAAGTTAATATAAGTCAAATTTTATGTCTGTTAACTGAGAATTTCTCATCTCTGTTTACTCAATTATGGTTTCAGAAAATTCCCAGTTGCTGGAAATTCCTATGTTCGTTGATTTTCCAATATTTTCTCAGCATTCGTCCAAACAAACACATGATCACCAAATCAAACAAGCAAACATGCATGCAAAGTATAAGAAAAGAAAAAAAAAAAAACACCCACACAGTCGCAATCGACAAGCTTGTTAATCGAAATTTCTACATTAACATAAGAAAGTCAATCAAATCATTCCCGCAATTTCTCATCAACCAAATACCAGAATCACTCAAATCCATACCTGAAATTTCAATCGATCACATGATCCACATTTAATTCCAATATCTGAAACCTCGGCCAACAAACGCAATTGCCAAAGCCCAGCAGCCAACTTCCTAGCAGACACCGCAACATTCCCGTAACCCCGCTGTCTATCATCAAACTTCCACTGCAACAGTGGAGTCCCCGGCGGCCTATACCTGCGGCGACGATAACAACTCACAGGGTTCCTAAATTTCCGGTGATGACGTGGAGTAGTGAGCGCAGAGAAGGATTTAACTGACATTGAAACGTTCATTTGGTTGAACGAAGTAGCAGTAGTGAGAGGAATTCCATAACAGAAAACAAAACACAGCACACACCGCTTGAATTTCGGACAAAGACGCTGTGGTCACGGAGAGATTGCCGCGTGGATTGGAATGCTTAGTAGTGTTGGAAGAAACTAAAGTAGTTATATAGTTAACGTAGTTTAGTTATAAGATTTTTGAAAACGACAGATTCGGTATCCTAAACAAAAACAAAACGACAATCCATCGCATGTTATGTTGTCTAGTTCTTTTTTAAGACGTGTGATTAATTAAGTTGCTAATTTAGTTCAAGAACTGCTTTAATCTTATTTGGGAATTTTGACGTTGTTGTTAATTATATGGTTTTTATATGGGTTTCTAGGTAAGAAATGGCAACTATAATTGTAGATTTTCATTAATCATTTTGGAAAGATACAATTTAGATTTTTAATTTTATTTAGAACATATTTGTTTTATATGGATTTTTTAGGGAAGAAATTTTGTAAGAATGATATTTTTAGGGAAGAAATTCTGATAATGTCATTAATTGATTCTACTGGTAGAAACTTCTGAGTTTGTAGAAAAGGCTTCGCGTTTCAATCTCGTTCACTAGATATATTTCGCATATTTTTTGTATTAAATATATCAACTTATGGTTTAATTTTGTAAAAAGCTTGAAAATATGTATATATAATCCAAAATTCAAATAAATAAATAAATAAAAAGTGTGAAAAAGGCTTTCCAAATGCTATACATAAATGGTCAAAAATAATGTTAACTCCAAAACCCAAAAATAAGTTGGTGCAGTATTATTGTGTTAAAAAGATAGATATCGGAAAAAGAACATGGTGTTGTGTTTTTGTTTTCTTGCTTTTTGCATTAAAAAAAGCAATTTCGTAATAAAATTTAATTTAGACACACTTTCTTGAAACCGACGTGTTACCAATTAATACAGTGAGATAGGTCTTTAAATTTGCTATTGAAAACCGGGTCTTCTTTTGTCAAATTTTTGAGGAACAAAGCAGTAAATGTATATGTACATATACATAGAGAGAGACAGAGAGCGTTACAATTAAGGTGGCAAAAATTAAATGCTAATGAGTTGTGTTCACTTCTTTAAAGTTTCTACTCCTTGAAGGTTTCCATCACATCTTCTTAAGTAATCATAAATTGTCTAAAATAATTAATTTATTAGCGATTGAGAATTCAATATTATTTATATATTAAAATTGTATTTGCAATTTCTAAGAACTTGGCAGTGTACATATAATTTTAGGGTTTAATACGAGTCTCAATTTGTAAAAGTTAGGATAATTTTTTTTTATTTATGAAAAGTTTTGAAAGATTTTAAAATGCCTTTATATTGTTGTTAATGTATAATCAAATTTTATTTCGTTATTATGTTATATTTTATTAATAACTAATTATATATATCATAATTATTACTAGACAATTCAAGAACATATACTGATCATTTAAAACTATACTACATCAAATACACGTTCTCTTTAATCATTTCATTATTTTTTCTTGTCTACTTTACCTATAAAAATTAATCATCAAATTTATTACAATGAAAATTCGGTAAATCTCAAATGGTAGTCTGGACATCTCTCTCCTTCTTTTAATGAACAAAAATTAATATAAAGGCATATGTGTGTGTATATATATATATATATATCTCAATCCAACTAAGATGTAGCAAGCATCTGCGAATAATTGTTATATTTGTATAAAATGTTAAAACACTAGACAATCGAGTAGTTGAATAAAAATAAACACATGATAGTTAATTTACGTATGCGACTAATCTTTTAATGAAATTGAGAAGTACTTATATTGCTACAATTAATTTATTGAATGAGACATATGATCAGAAAATTTTGGCACCCAAATGTTTTGTAGTTGGCTTGCCAACAATATGATTTAGTACTATACATTATTTATTTAACTTATACATCTCAACTTCTTAAAAATAAATAAATAATATTGTCAATATATATATATATATATATATATATATATATATAGTTATGGGATAAAAATATGCTAGACACGTGACAGTACGTAAACCCACGACACTCTAGTCGGTATCTATGGGACGATCCATTTATGCTGAAACCCACCTCACCTCGGATCCCAACTGAGACAGGATCCGATCTCAGGTAGTGTAAAAGGTGTTCACATGAAGGGTGCCACGTGGCCTATAACCAATAGTTCACATAAATAAGGCAAAAAAAGTGGACGAACCCTACTCTAGAACAGCCCCAAAAGCAAAGGGATTCAGTCTTCCCAAAAGTGTGAAAAGGGTGTCCTATGTTCCTAGGTCACCTGGGGGGACCACCTGAAATTGCCCAAAATGGAAGCCTAACCAAAGAGACAGTGTAGCCCCTTGTTGGCCGAAAAAAAGGGCTCCGACTGACGTGGTCAGCCTTTGAGGGACCACAAGTAGAGGCGAATGAGCACTCGCCACCTGTACGCAAGGGATAACGTAATCCCTTACTTGAATTAAATCATGCCATGTGGCACGTAATCTTGGATAAGGCCTTAAGAACCAATCCTTGCTCATCAAGGGACCAACCTACTCACCAAGTGTCCCTAGTCTTGAAACCAAGTTAAGGTTTCAAACGTAAGAAGAGGAAGAAAAGGAGGAATTAAAGCAACATTGTTTAACCAATCATGTGTTCACAAATGTATAATATAAAAAGACACTTATATTAAAGTAAGAGGGGTCTTCTTCAAGTTTTAACTCATTTTCTATTATTCTCACACTACAAACACAAGTCACTTCACAATTTTCTCTCTAAGAAACAAAGAGACAACCTTAAAAATCCATTGAAGGTTGTCCCTTAAAGCTGGCTTACTGTTTTGCCTTCTAAAAAGGACACACTTATTCATCTTCTCCATGTGTTTTGTGTGCTACTTGGTCAACTAGGTCATAACTACATAAATTTTCCACCTATTAGCTATTCCAAGCTACTAAAATCGAGTCATAACATTACCCCCTCAAGGTACTGACTTGAGCGTCGGAGTGGGCTCGCCGAAAAATTTCCGGCGCCCCCTTTTGACCATGCTCCCTGCTGTAGGTATCTTCACCAAGGTTGGGTCCGAGGTCAGCAGGAACGATGACGTCAGGAAGGTTTGAGACAAGTTGGCCTGGGATCAGCGAGGTGTGAAAGGTCAACTTGGGAGCCTCCAAGGTTAAGACGAGACCAAGTCGGGTGCGGAATATTGAGCTCAGACTATTGACTGGGCATCCATCTTCAGCTCGGATACTAGATCAGCAAGGCATCCTACCTCACCTTGGTTGATATCTTTACGCATCAACATATATAACTGAATTAATACTGTCTATTTGTTTGATTTTATTATTAAAGGTTTTTGAATGCCTTCGTCTTCTCATTTTAATAACTTGTATGGTACACCGTGTGCATGTGTCATATAATATTGTTATTCAAAGAGGACCAAATTTTGTAGAAAAAAAAATTGGTATCATCATTTCTCAATTGACTTATGACTATGAGTCTTGAAAAATTGGTTGAAAATTATATTAACGAGTTTAATAAGAGATTCCCATGAAGAACATCCTCTAATCATGCAAAATGTGGAATCAAAACAATTGTCAATGTATTAAAAATAAATTCCAATATATGATCGTAACAATTTAGGTAGTGAACAAAGACTTTTGACAACACAAGAAATGTTTTCTGAAAATGCTTCTATCATTTGTGTTTCAATAATATTCTTTCAAACTTGTTTAAATAAAACTTCTTGTTTGGGATATATAATTAATTCACGCAAATAAAAATTAATCCGGTAATTAAAATCAATTAATTAACGAATCATCCATATAATTAAATCAGATTTATATTAGGAGAGAATTATATATGATATATCTTTTAAGAAAATTCTATTGAAAAATTAAATTAGGGTATTGTTTTCACGACGTGCAACGAATTTTATTGACAAGATAAATATTAATTGCCGTTGAAATCCTTCATTTTAAAAAATTGAGTCATATGTAAAATTAAATTCACCCCCAAATACGGCATTGACTGTAAATTAAGAAGACCTGATATAAATCTCTTACTTAGAAAACCAAAACTAAAGCAATGTATTATTCTTTAATTATAATTAATTAATTTTTCTTCTCTCTTTACTTAATTCATCATCAAGCATTTGACAAAGACACGACACCGTCTGATTGATAACATAACATAACATAACATAACATTATTCTTCTAATACGCTTGCAACTTCATTGTAACGTGTGTTATTAGTTTCAATTTCTTGTAGTATGTGGTAATTGTTTTTTTGCCATGCCACGTTTTGTTAATATATATTTCTCTTTCGCTTGTTTACGAAATTAATTACCAGCAGCTTTGAAGCTGTTTTGTTTTTATTAAGATTTGATACGTTTTTTTCCGATGGGCTGAATTCATAATGTATGTATTATTTCAGTGGGCTAGCTTTTGATTCTAACGTTGTCGTGAACAAAAATGATGTTCATCAATTTTCACGTTATGCTCGCGTTAACACGACCAAAATGCATGCACTTACGTAAGGATCGACATTACACTTACACTTCAACCCCCCGTATCTTCAAATTGAAGGAAATCAAGACTACTTCGAAACAACAAATTTGAATTGATTTAATTTAATTATGACATTAATTCAATTAAGAAAAGGAAGTGTTTTGAATTGTATACGTGGATATATCGGGCTCAATGAATGAATACCATTATGCACATATATAATTAGTGATTAATATTAATTAATGTAAGATATATATATATATATATATATATATATATATATATATGAAGATTAAGTGAAACGTGAGTGGGAATTCGATAGTGTATGTATGAGAAAGGAATCAAGGGTTTAATTTTAATTAAACTAAATAATATCAAGAAATTAGAGATAGAGAGCACTCTTGGGGGTAGGGGAAGGTGAAGAACCCATCAAACAAGTCAAAGATTCCATGTAACATATTCGTTCACACTTACCCTTCTTAGCTACTTACTACTAACTATAGTCTATAGATGCCGTCTATTATTCAATTTCACACTCCAAAGATATTAATAAAGTAACAATACTATCTCCCCTCCCCCATCCTTTTTTTTTTTTAACGATTTCTTAAGTAAACACATTAATTGCTTTTTTGTTTGCATCACAGAGATGCATAATCATATTGTAAGGAATAAAATACCCTTTACTATGTTGAGTTAAATATTGTTATATTAAATCAAAATTCTGGTATAAGAATTTGTATTTATAACACTAAAATTTTAGTTGAACGAGTCAACAAAAATAAAATTAAATTGGATTTAAATATCTAATACTTTATTGTTCGGACAACCAGCCCCCCCTCTCAAATATGAATCAATTTTTTGCCTCTGTCACTGTCGCTTATTATAAAAATAAAAGATAATTCAGTCTTTCATTTGGGTTATTATTAATTTATTACCATTCCATTAGGGACTTATTTGATATAAATAGGAAATTCAGATCTCTATTTAAATTAAATCACAAAACATCAGGGACCCAAATATAATTATAACACCAAGAAAAAGGGAAAATCGCAAGCTTCTTTTCAGTCTTATCGTTTCGGTTCAAATATACAAGCTGGGTCCTACACACAAGCTTAGCTGGGAAAGCTGACCCAGCCGAGCCACCCGACCAAATCTTATCCCATACGCCGACCGAACCGGCTTAAAATAAGCCAAGACAAGCCAAGCTTTATATAGTTTTGTTTTTATTTATATATTGTTTGAATTCATCAAACAAATCCCTTCTAGTATCTTGCTGTTTATTAATTATCTTTGGTCAACTAACCAAACTCCTATATTTCCACGTAAGACCAAACCTGATGTTTCTTCGAACGAATCCCCAAAAAACAAATACAACATCTGTTGCCAGAATGGAGCTGTGTCTATTTATGTATATATATATGCCCCAGCTTCAAGCCTAAAATCTCTTCTCCTCCGCAGATAAAATAATTTACACAGTGCAGACGAGAGCAAATCAAATCTGAAATGGGAAACTGCGCTTGCGTTGATCGTGAGAAGAATATGGAGTGGGATAGCGAAGACTGGGAGTCTCTGCCGACACCCAAACACCGCCGCCTTGGCAACAGGATAATGGACGACACCGGCGGCTCCCGAGGCGGAGATGTGGAGAAGGAAAGACTGCTGGTTGCGAATGAAGGGTTTTCTTCGTCGTCTGCGGCGACAACCACGACGTCTGGTAGTAGAGATCAGGTGAAGTTGAAGATAACAAAGAAGGAACTGGAGGAGATGGTAAGAAGAGACATGGAGGGTTTAGGTACTCTGGAACAATTTTTGGCTAGTTTGATTAATAATGAAGATGATCGTTGTCGGACGGATCACCACCGAACGTGGCGGCCGGTCCTACAGAGCATTCCAGAGGTGAACTGATGCTGATGCCGATGATCATTGATCACGATAGAATAACTGATGATTAATTCTTTGATTTTAGTGGTTGAGAGAGGAAGATATTGCAGAAGTTGGTGTGTAAAAATGAAGTTGAGATTTTGATGTACAGATATGTTTTTCTTCTCATCTGAAAATATTTTAAGTGTTTTTTTAAATGTGTTTTACATTAATTTTATGGTTTCTGTAAGTTAATAATATATGATTAGTGTATGAAATCTATTCATGAGCTTCTATGTACTCGAATCTTTCTTAGAAATGCTACTTTCATTCTTCGATTTAATTTATAATTGTTTCACGACGAGTGATGATATTTTCAGAAGTTAATGCAAAAATTAGTGACATTCATTAAATAAATTTTAAAGATGATTTATCACATTAACTTAGGTTTATTCTTCAAATTAATTTGTCGATCGGTATCCTCTTTTTAATTTGATTTACATGTTTCCATATATCATTGTATGAAAATCCTGCAAGTTAATTCATTTAATATTAACTTTTCAGCAAAAGAAAACTATGAGGTGTTAATTTTTTTCCTTTAATATAAACAATCGAATCTATCATGAGCTTCTTCTATCCATTCTAGTTTATCTTACATATCATACTTTCATTCTTTCATTTTATCATTTCGCAATGAGTGATGATATTTCAGAAGTTAATGTAAAAATAAAAAATAAGGTTAAATTTTGATGTATAAATAATGTGTCATTTATTAAGTAGATGGCGTGTACATATATATTTTATAATTTTGTCGTTTACAACGTTTACGTTTATTTTTCAAATTTATCATACTCTCTTTTCTATGCGTTTTACATGTTTTCATGATTTATCGTATGAAATTGTGTAAATGTAGATATTCAATTTCAACAAAACAAAATCATTAGATGTTATTTGGTTCAAATGATAAAATATGAAGATGATATGAAAAAAATAATTATTAAATCTTGTTGTCAACAACATTGAAGAGATTAATTTCATTTTTATTTTAAGAAAATGGGACTGCTTCAAGGATTTGATCATTTCTTAAGCAAATTAAGGATGGAAGATAACAAAATACTAAAAATACAAAAATAAAATCACACCTAGTGTTGACCAATGACCATTAGCTTTTGTTGTTGTACTCGTATCTCAATCTTACATATGATATCTAGAAGCCTAGTAGTGTTCTTTAGGGCTGCGATTGGGCCAGCTCAGGTGGCTCAGTCAGTCAGGCCTAAATGCAAAAGGATTACGGCCCATACAGATAGGCCTCATGCATAGCATTTAATCACCCAATTAATTTTAATAAGATCTCATTTGGGATGAATTATTAAAAAACGAAAAAAAACATACTGACCGGATACATCCCACGCGCGGGACAGAACAGAACACGAAGCAGAAGAGAAAGCTCACACGTGTCAGAGATGGACAAGCGAAGTGAACAGTGGATGATGAAGTTGAAGTGGGGAAGGAACAAAGAAAAGGGTAATTGATGGCGTTAATGAAAGCAGAGCAGTAGTGTTGTTATATCTGAAGAGTTTTAATGTCACAGTGGGCTCCACTTTGCAACCCAGTACAGCTATATTTCTGAAACTTGTTTATACCCCACATACTTACTTTCGAACCTCCTCATTCATGGCTTCTCCTCTACTCTCCCATGACTACTCTCTCTGTTCATCATTTCTTTTCTATTTTTGTTTTTATCTTTTTTCTTTTCTTTTTGAATTCCAAGACAGAAACTTCTTAACATTACTTTAACTTTCCTGTTCTTTTCTGTTCTTCCTCCCTTTTGGCTTATTCCTTGTTTTCTTTCCCTTTTCTTTTTCACCGTTTTTGTTTTGTCTCTGGCGTTAAAAGAAAAGGAATTTTGAAAGAAGACATGAGTGAAGGGGTTTCTCTCAGGCTGAGTCTCAGTATGGTGCTTTCACTGGTGTTTCTGTTGCTTCTGTGTAAGTATTCATCACTTTTTTCTCCTTCCTTTTCCGGGTTTCCTCGATTTTGCCATGATCTGTTTGTTGTACAGCTCATTTGTAGACTAAACTTTACTGTGATTTTTAGCTAATTTTGTGGTGTGTTTAGTGTTTAAGAAATCGGGTTTCTGCCTTTCCGGTGGTTGAAAATTGTTTTATGGTATGTAAAGCTCCTTCATTTCTTTGTTGGAGAGTTGTTCTCTGAAATGTGGAAAATTCTTGAAGTATTTTTTAACCTCAATTCACCAAGATTGAAACTAGTAATTTTCTTTTATCAGTTCTTGCTACCTTAATTAAGTTGTAAATTGGCTTCCTTTTAACGCTATTCCAGGTTGAGCTTATTCTCTAATGTCCCTAAAAGGACAAATAAGAATAAAAATATAAGGTATAGAAATGTGAGATTATTCTAACAACCACATGTATATATGTGATAATGTTCTAACAATTACATATATGTATTAGGTAATTTATTATTGCATATCTTATGCTGGAAGCTGTTGCATAACTGTAAAAGAAACCTGTTTCCATTTTACTGTTGTTCCAAGCTCTAGATCAAAATTTCGCTGCGATGCTTCTTGATGATTTCTTACTCAGCCTTAGAGTCATTTTTTTTCTGAACCCTAATGTGTGGCTCAAATACAATTTTATAGAGTTACTAGATATCTAATACTTACTTGTTTTGAGATACAATATTTTTGTGTCTAAGAGAACCCCAATTGGATAATTGCTTCAACCCTTAGTGAACTTGAGCTATAGAAGGGAGATTCTAAAGTAGAGTATATACTGTTATATAAGTGACTCTGTGTTTGTTACAGGTTTCCATGAATCTTGTTGCATTCCACTATACAATCTTAAAGGTCCTTTGTCAACAAACAGACGAGCGGATGATCTTATGCCTCAGATTTCTCCTGCTGGGTCCCCTCAACCCTTTCTTCCTCTTCTTGCCCCTTCTCCATTAGCACCGTTTACAAATAGCACTGTCCCAAAATTATCAGGACAATGCATTCTAAACTTCACTGCTGTTGAAAGTTTGATGAGCATGACTTCAATTGATTGCTATGCCTTCTTTGCTCCACTTTTGGCCAATGTTATGTGTTGTCCGCAGCTAGAGGCCACTCTTCTGATTCTTATTGGTCAGTCCAGCAAAAAAACTAATGTGCTTGCTTTAAATGGCACACTTGCCGAGCTTTGCCTCTCTGATATTGAGCAACTTCTGGTGGGCCAGGGTGCTGCCGACAATCTTAAGCAGATATGCTCAATTCATCCATCGAACCTAACTGAAGGATCTTGCCCAGTCAAAGATGTTAATGAGTTTGAAAGCACTGTGGATTCTTCAAAGCTTCTTACCGCCTGTGGAAAGGTTGATCCTGTAAAAGAATGTTGTGACCAAACTTGTCAGAGTGCCATATTAGAAGCTGCTGCGAAACTTGCATTGAGAACTTCAGATTCTTTAAACATGGATGGGCCCAATGTTTTATCTGATCACTCAACTAGGATTAATGATTGTAAAAATGTTGTCCTTCGGTGGCTGGGTAGTAAACTTGATCACTCACGTGCAAAGGAAGTTCTCAGAGGACTATCAAATTGCAACATTAATAAAGGTGGGTTTGGAGTGAAATTTGAATTTAAACATCTAACATCTGATTGGAAACTATTAAAGCTTCTTTATTTAATGGTATTTGGTATTGCTTCAATTCTTGATGAAGGAGTATATTGTAATTCATATTTTCTCTGCACTTCTTTTTCTACTTGATTTCATTCACTGATGTGAATCCTTGAGCTGACCTCATTTTTTCAGCTTTAGTGATTTTCTTCTGTTTTCTGCTTCAGTTTGTCCTTTGGCTTTCCCCAACACAAAGCATGTTGCAAAGAGCTGCGGAAATGAAATAAGTAACCAGACAGCTTGTTGTATTGACATGGAGAGCTATGTATCACACTTGCAAAAGCAGAGTCTCATCACCAACTTGCAAGCTTTGGATTGCGCAACATTACTTGGAATGAAGTTGCAAAAATCGAGTATAACAACGGATGTTTTTAAACTGTGTCATATAAGTCTGAAAGATTTCTCTCTACAAGGTTGGTATCTAGCTCTGTTTCACAATGCTGCTTGATGAGCAAATTGTAGTATTCTTTTGTCGGACACATAAGACCGATACTAACGCATAATTCTTTTGTCACCTTGCTTCTCCGGTGTGATACTGGGGATTAATGAAATGAGTGCAGCTACTGGAAATCAAGGTAAGATGCATTGTTCATATTACAATCTCATTATCCTACATAGCTTCACATTAGAAAGATTGCTGTTGGTGTGCAGAAAATATACTTTTTTATGTGACTTTTTATTCGACTTGAATTATTTTATTAGAGCTGTATGTAGCTTGCATATTCATATCCTTTTCTTTCTATCACAGAAGCTGGATGCCTCCTGCCTAGTTTGCCATCAGATGCAACATTTGACAAGTCTTCAGGGATCAGCTTTATCTGTGACCTCAATGACAACATTCCAGCCCCCTGGCCTTCTTCATCTCAATTACCAACTCCATCATGCAATAAAAGTAAGTTTAACTGATAACGAGCTACTCTTCAGATGGCATACCCGATATTGGGAATGCAAATGTCTCTTCTTGCTGTTTAAAATTATTTTCACCAACTTTTAGTTTTATTTCCTGTCACATTTTATTGAAAATCTTATTTGACTTGTTTGGGCAGCTATCAGAATCCCGGCACTTCCTGCTGCTGCATCTGCTCAAAGTGGTAAGTACTTGCTTAGTAATTTCTTCTCATGCTATGCATAGGTCTTGTATAACATATCAAATAACTATGCTGCTAATTATTTTAAACACGAAGAAAATCTATGAAAAAAATTGCTGATATTAGATGACATATATGAGGTCTGACTGTAGCTTAACAAGCAAAGGAATTGAAGTATAAACAATGTAGAATGGGGAAGTGCGGTACAGGAAATCAATTAAGATATAAAAGGAATATATTTATCATTAACAAGAAGACATAAGAGAACCCAACAAGAAATTTGAAAATGAGTGAGCATTCTTTCTAGAGTTTTGATGTGATCATTGGGGGAAAATTAAGAAAGCCAGAGTGTAATCTATACAAATATTTTTGGGGACGATATGGAGTCGAGAATTGAGAATGAACTTCTGATTTTTACTGAATTGTTGCCTACGATTGACTTAATATTCTCATGTTTTACAGGTCTCTATAATGAAGATTTGAAATTTTATCAGCTCTTTGCTTTGTCAGCAATTCTCTTGATGCTCATATAGGTTTATATATGTCATTCTTGCTCATCATTTTCATTGAGAGAGCCTTTCCTGCTGCAACACCATTCTCTCAGTCCTTACAAGTGAAGATAATCAGTCGAAGGTTCTGTCGAGAAAACTTGTTATCATCCAGGTCTGATCTGCATAGCTTATTAGGAAGAGAATTCAACCTTTTTTTATCTTTTTTCAAGTTTGCATCTCTTTCTGGTCATATTAATTATTGATTCTTGCATGTGGTTGCCGAATAAATATTTTTGTAAAGATGTATCAGTAAAATGAAGGAAAATCATACTATGTATCAACTTAAATACCTGACTGTGCCCTGTAAATTTTGTTCCATATGTGCTTCAACTTTTCAAGCATACTCTTTCCGGTTTCCAGGATATTGTCGCATACTTCTATTACTGTGATATATCAAATAGGACCTCTATGATTTTGTATTTGGAGTAATAACGTTCCGGTCCGAGTTTTTATATTTTAACAAATAATTACACAATATGTCTATTTAATAAATCTTATTAAAATGACAGATACCTTTTAGGCTTCAGCTACTCTTCCATGACATAGTTAAAAAATTTAACTACAATGATAGTCCCTATACATGATTATACGAAAGAATCAAAGAATTGTCATATTTGTATGGACAAATTGAATCACGCATCAAAAAAGTTTGCTTACGAACTCCTCCATCTGGGAGCCATATGCTGGAGAAGAGTTTGATTTTCTTGCAAGTTCCCTCAGCTCTGATACGCTTCTTCCCAATTGTAAACCCACTTTCGTTTCAAACATCTCCCCATTTTCTCTCTTTTCCACTTCATTTTCATTAAGAGTGGATTCGATTGATTCTTCGATAAGTGTAAAGAAACCTGCACAGTTTCTGTACATCTCCAACACCATACCAACTTGCCCACCATGCTCCAAAGTGTTAACGGTGCTTGCTAATGCGCCTGCAGCCACTGCAACCACCGCAGCCCATGACCCATGAGAAGAGAAAGCAGACCCAACAGCTGCAATTCCGGTTAGAAGTGGGCCTGAGATGGCTAAAGTCTTGTTAATTTTCAACCCCAAGTTGCCTAGTCTCACATAATCTTCCGTATCTTTACTCTTCAAAACTTCAACTATCTCCCTCATGTCCATTTCCAACTCCTCAGTCCATCCGTTATTCTCCATTTTGCTGCTACTCTGCTTTGTGTTGTTTCTTCGTCGGCTTTGATTTGATGGCCACCAAACAGCAGGCTCAAAAGTTTTAGGAAATTTCTCGATCATTTTACCTATCAAGGGAAGTGGGTATGCTTTGTCAAGTGCCAACACCTTTTGCATTGCTTCTTTCACGTCTTCTTCACTAGGAACCCTAAAAGCAAGCACAGTTTGTATTTCTCTCTGGAGTTGCTTGAACAACTTGGTTGCATTACGTTGTTCTTCAGCAAGCTGTGATGGCTGGATCTTGTTCATTATAACCAACATCCCCGTGGCAGCAGAGAACAAGAGAGTGGCCGACAACTTCAAAGCCAGAAGTGAACCACCAGCGCAACCAGTAGCTGCGAGAAGACCAGTCATGGTTGCAGCTGTGAGGGTAATCATGTTGATAGAGTTCAATAGGTGTGTGTTCCAATTATCGCGCTGCTCCCCAACATTTTTATGCATCTCCACTCTATCGGCAACCGCTTCCAAGATGGCGTAAAGTTGGATAGTGGCAATAGAAGTAGAGGAAGAGGAGTCGACGGTATTTTGTTCTTGCATTATTTTGCTAGGAACAACCTTTTCTATTGGGATTGAGTACTTGGTGAATCCATCGCCTCTAATCTTCAGCTCCTCGACAAAGTTATCTCCACTATGTTTTTTTGGAGGTGAGAAACGGATTTTCGGAAGTTTAGGGAGAGAAATAGCAGCATTAATTCTATTCGAGGAATAACAAGACGGAGATTGAGAAGATAACAAGAGGTTTGAAGTTTGTAAAGAGGCCATGAAATATGAATGGCGTTTAATTACTGTATTTAACTTCTGATTTCTCTTTGGTTTCTTTGTTCGAATGAAAATAAAGAGAGAGACCATAACTCTTATTTATAGTAACGAACAATAACTGAAAAGAGAAAAAGTCTTACGTTGAAATTAAGGATCAAATATATTGACTGGCGGGGAGGCTGACTTGGCCCATTGTCTGAGGCTGAGGCTGACCCATTCGCTATTCCTGACTATAATTTTCTTTTAATTAATTTCAAAGTCAAGATTTTCTCCCGTGACTTGGGAATATATTATTATTATTATTATTATCATTGGTCCTACATGTATACGTATATTTTGCAACTTATAGCAAACAAACTTGATTGCATGGCTTACTGCGTCTTGTTCAATGTTCTTGTCCAGTTGTAAGATTGATTCATTATATTTACAAAATCTTCTATGCATATTCATCATAAAATAAAAAAACGTTTACTAGATAGAAAAATAATTGATATAATTTCATTAGCAAATATATAAGAAATTAGAATGATAATTTTATTGATCTTCCTTGCCGTGTTGCTGTTTATTAGATAAATTTTCTCCTTCCATCAAGATCTGTTAAAAGAAAAATGAGAGATTGTTGTTAGCATTTAGTTTGTATGTAAGATTGGAGCAAAATATATATTTGAAAAATAAACTTTCCATTAATTCTTTTTAAGTTTTTTATAATAATATATTAATCAGGTCAGTTGTGGTGGGTAATCAAACGATCGAGGAGAGCAGCCTCTTGTGAAGTCGACATTTTCATGATATATATAATCACAGCCCTCTCCATTCCATAATTAACTTGTTACCTAGCTTACTGCTTAATTTCTCTACTACTCCATCCACACACACACACACACACACACACACACACACACACACACACATATATATATATATATATATATATTATTTAATTCTAAGTAGCTTTTTCATTCAACATTTGGATGACTTGTACTGATTGTATATGTTTCATTTAAAATCGACATTAAAAAAATGCACAGGCACACAGCGCTAAATAAACTCTTCATCCTTTAGAATAAATACCAATGCATTTAAATAATTTAATACAATATTTTATTCAACAAAATCATATCACATATTTTAAATTTTCCTTTGATTACCATATTTATAAAGATTATATAATGAGATTTTATTGTAACATGGTAAAAAATGATAGTGTATATGTATGTGCTATCTAAAACCCTCTCGCAAAAGTTTATCTTAATTTAATTCAATTTGAGGACTCTTGTAAAATAATGTATCCTTGGTTATGATGAAACCATGTTCTTAATTTTCAAATCACTAATAAAGCATTTATGGTGATTTTGCTCCGAGGATGCGTAGGCCAAGTGTTGAACTACATAATCTTTGATTTCATGTTCTTCACCTCTTGTATTCATCAATTGTTTGTGTTGTGAATTCAGATTATCTTCGGTCAAGTTCTTTGATAGTTTAAGTTGTCATTAGGTGTTGATTAAGTAGGTTTATTTGACGGTAACAAATTTCATGTTAAATAAATATATCAATAAACAATATCCAATATAATCAAGAAAACAATAATATTATTTTCTTTTAATTAATTTCTTCGTATAAAGTTTAAAATTGGACTACAATTAATGATATCAAAATCTTCTTTCATACAGATTATACAAACGAAAAAAAAATGGTAAGAAAAGAATCAAAGAATATTGTCATGTATATATGAACAAATTAAATAACGCATCAGAAAAGTTTGCTTGCAAACTCCTGTATCTCGGTTCCCTCTATGCGAGAATAGTTTGATTTTCTTGCAAGATCCCTCAGCTCTGATACGCTTCTTCCCAACTGCAAAGCCACTTTCATTTCAAACATCTCCCCGTTTTCTCTTTTCTCCACTTCACTTTCATTTAGAGTAGATTCGATTGATTCTTCCATAAGCGTAAAGAATCCAGCACAGTTTCTGTACATCTCTAACACCATACCCACTTGTCCGCCGTGCTCAAGGGTGTTAACGGTGCTTGCTAATGCGCCTGCAGCCGCTGCAACCACCGCAGCGTGGGGAAATTCCACGAAAGCAGACCCAACAGCTGCGATGCCGGTGAGTACTGGCCCTGAAATGGCTAAAATCTTGTTTATTTTCAACCCCAAGTTGCCTAGTCTCAAATAATCTTCGGTATCTTTTCTCTTCAACACTTCAAGAATCTGTCTCATTTCCATCTCCAGCTCCTCACTCCATCCGTTATTCACCATTTTGCTGCTGCTACTCTGCTTTGATTTATGTACTTTGTTGTTTCTTTGGGATTGATTTGATGGCCACCAGACAGCAGGCTCTAAAGTTTTGGGAAACTTCTCGATCATTTTACCGATCAAGGGAAGTGGATATGCTTTGTCAAGCGACAACACCTTCTCCGTTGCTTCTTTCACATCATCTTCACTAGGAACCCCAAGAGCAAGCACGGTTTGTATTTCCCTCTGGAGTTGCTTGAACAACTTTGTTGCATTTCGCTGTTCTTCAGCTAGTTGTGATGGCTGGATCTTGTTCATTATAACCAACATCCCAGTGGCTGCAGAGAACAAAAGAGCGGAAGACAACTTCAAAGCCAATAGAGAAGCACCTGCACCACAGGTAGCCGCAACACCGGCCATGGTTGCTGCGGTGAGAGTAATCATGTTGATGGAATTCAAGAGAAGTGTGTTCCAATTGTCACGCTGCTCTCCGAGGTTTTTGTGCATCTCCACTCTATCAGCAACAGCCTCCAAGATGGCGTAAAGTTTAGCTGCAACCATGGAAGTAGAGTCTTCCACATTAGTTTCTTCTATTATTGTAATGCTAGGGACAATCTTTTCGATCACTGAATTTGTGAATCCACCGTCTCTTATCTTTAGCTCCTCCACCAAGCCTCTGTTTGGTGTTTTTAAAGGCGAGAAACGGATTTTAGGAAGTTTTGGGACGGAAATAGCAGCACTGATTCTATTAGAAGAAGAAGTAGTAAACAAGAGATTTGAAGCTTGCAATGAAGCCATGGATCTGTTCTCTGATTTCTATTTCGTTTTCTTTCTTGGTATGCGTTTTGTAAAGCAATTGAGATTTGAGAATGAAGATAGAGAAGCAGAATTGATCTTATATATATATATATTGAGCAACGGCAATAATAACCGCAGAAGAAGAGGTCATAGCTTGAAAATATAGACCGGCTAAAGCTGACTGTTGTTCTGACTGAGCCATTAGATGACCGATTCTCTATTCAATAAATTCGTAAATTTTTGTTTTATTACCAGTCAAGATTTTCTCACGTGGGCTCTGGTCTGAATTCTGATTTCTGAAATGAGACGCAGTGAATTAACTGCTATAACAGCACTTGATTTGCTTTGCTTGCAAGGATGATTGCGTCAGTGCTGAGATTAAAAGACAATTTTTTTCCCCCTCTTGAAAACTAAGAGTGTTAAAACTGAAGATTTAAATTTCTTACAATTTAATACTATTTCCTTACGTAAATCATAATTTTGACTAACAACGAGAATTTTCTCATTAAAGGCGCTGATTAATTTTATTTATAAATGATGTTATATTATATTAACATTTTAAAATAACATATATTGTCTTTATCAAAAACTTTAAAAGTTTCTTTTCGAAAGATATTTTATAAAATCCAAGAGTGTTATAATATGCAATACGAAGTATAGTATAGGATACATTTATTCATTGATAATATTTATCATAAACTGAAGAGTTCTTACTTTTTTCGATAACAATTATTTTTCATTTTATAAAACATTATTTTTTCTCATTTTATATTGATTAACGATTAGTACTGAGTTGCTAAGGAGCAGTAACATCTGGGTCTCCTAATGTTTATGTTTTACAAATGAGGATATAGTTTTTCTGTTTACAATAAATAGATCCCAAATCCATATTTAAAAAACTAAATTCTCTTTCTGGTATAAGTAACGTTAGAAATACAAACATTCTATATACATTATTATGTATAAATTAACATGATATAATACTGTCGGTTAATGAAAGTACAAAATTAATATAATTAATAAAAAAAATATGAATCATATAATAATCAATATTATTATATTATGTTAGTTTGTATTCCCTAAATTGTATAAAGAACTTATACTCCTGGGACTATATTTTTAATATTGAATTATATACTCCAAGATTGTAATGGTCAAAATTCAATATTATAAGGTTGATTTATCATCATTTCATTAGGAGTCATTAAGTCAGAGACCTATTTGGTATAAATGAAACACGTAAGCCCTAATTTGTAGAAATATAAAACCTCAGAGACCTAAGTGTTATTTGTCCAATTAGCTAACCGCCGCGTGAAAGAACAGGGTCAGCCTTTATTTTGTTGGAAGGTAGCCATCGCCGGTCAAAATCGATCAAAGGCTAAGTAACTAAGAAACTTGACCCAGTTACTGCAATCAATTGAGCCCAGCCCAAAAATGTTGGGACAAATTTGGAAACAGAATATGCCATCGAATTATACTTATATAAAGTTTAATTACTTTTCTAATTTTGCATAATCCGTCAAGTTTTCTGTCCTACGTGTCTCCCGGATGACCCACCATTGTCTGAACGCCGGGGAAGATATTTTATTACACAGAACAGAAGCTAACTTCAGGCGGTACAAATGGAAGTAGCTTGTGTAAGCAAGAAATTTGTATCATTTTCTGCGTCTTAAGATTGAAAGAAGAAGAAGTTTGGTGGGAAAATGGGATCAATTGCAAAGAAAGGATTGCAACAGTACATCATACAGCTTCAGCAGCATCCATTAAGAACTAAGGTAAAGTGCTGTTTTTTCTTTATTTCATTGATTTTCTGAGATGGGTTTTCCTTTTTATGTTTGATTTTGTGTTTGGCGAGCGAGAAAATGGGGGAAAGTTAAAAAAAATAAAAATGACGGCTTGGGATTTTCTAACTTTGTTATACATGTTGTGCAGGCTATAACTGCTGGAGTGTTGTCAGCAATTAGTGACATAATTGCTCAGAAACTCACTGGTATTCAGAAACTTCAGTTGAGACGGCTACTTCTTAAAGTGGTGAGTTTCTTTTTTGTTTAATCTCTTTTATATTTAATTTTCCAAATTAATTGAAGGTAGTTACTGTTGAGATTGGTATGTTGTGCTGATATTACTTACTGCTTCCGTGTTCTTCTGTTCACGGGAAAATTAGCTTTTTGGCACCTGTGATTCGTTGATGGGTAAAGTTGTATATTTCATACTTAGCTGACTGGTAACTTGTCTTAAGACATTAGCATTCTTGAGTTTGTTTCCATTTTATTTATATTATGGGTTGTTGATTCTATATACAAATAGAATTGGAAAATTATGTTGGTTTGGCGAATGTCTTATAATTTAAATTCAATCCATAGCTACCAAAATTAATGCCCTTTTATGTTGTTATCTACTTTGTATCAAATGCATACTCGAGGATATTAACAAGCCTTGCCAAATGCAGGTGACGGTGAGGGCAATTGTTTATCCTTTTCATGTTTAGTTCTATAATTTTAAACTGCTTGCAAGTAGATGCTGCTTTATGTTTACTGTCCAATTTAGAGCTCTTGCTATAGATTCGGATAGTAAATGAACTTCATTGTTTCTGGCATGGTTTATTTGAGAAGAAATGCTTGTAAATACATACTACTAGATAGGAATTTGATGCATGGTTAATTGAGTTTTTGTACCCAAACCTGATGACAACTTCACCCTGATCTGCCAGATTTGCTTTTCCATTTTGGAAAACATTAAGTTATCCACACTCTTTTGGTGTTAAATGATGCAGAACAAATAATGGCCCTTTGGTCATGTTCAGAATTTTGGAAGGAATTGTTGTTGAGTCATAACTAATTAATTATACTTACATTCTGTGTAATTTATGTCAATTCAACGTCATCTGGAAGTTGCATAGAAAAAATTTGGTTCATTTTGTATCTATTAGAAATTTTCTCTTCTCAGCCCACAGTTACCATGTATATGTATGTGTTGTTATTATAATTTAGATGAACCTATCCAAACTTGAAATTGGCTCAATGCAGCTTTTTGGATGTGCTTATCTTGGACCCTTTGGGCATTTCCTACATATAATACTGGATAAAATTTTCAAGGGGAAAAAGGATCCCAAAACAGTTGCCAAGAAGGTAAATTACAGCCTCTCTAACTTCAGAAGTTGTAAAATTTCAACTTGAAACAGCAAAGTTACTTCCAACCTATCTTCATTCCAAGTGACTTTTCTGGCATAAGTGAATGAAATCCTTCTAAAATGCTGAATTATGTTATTTCAGGTGGTGCTGGAACAATTGACATCTTCTCCTTGGAACAACTTGCTTTTTATGATTTACTATGGGGTGGTTGTTGAGGGTAAGTTGATACTATCATACAAATTTTACATATATGGGAATCATAGGTGGTTGAAATGGATTAAGCATATAGTCAGCATTCTGTGCTTTTTTATTATAACTAGTATTTGAATTCTTGCAAACAAGATACTACCAACTATGCATATGAGAAAACAGTTCGAGCAACAGTCATTTAGTTTCCATAGTGATTATCAGTCCAGTCCTGCATTAACTTTGGTGTCTGAAAATCTTGGAAAAGTATACCAGCGTTCACTTGTCAAATAAACTTAGCATGAGTAATCATGCACAGGCTAAGATATCAATGTTTTACATTACCATATCGATCACGAGAAACAAGATACAAATGAGGAAGTACATTTTCTATAACAGTCAGCAAAATGTGCGCTGCTTGCAAATTTAACGAAAGCGTATGAATTGCAGGAAGACCTTGGATGCATGTGAAAGCAAAAATCAAGAAGGACTACCCGACAGTGCAGTATACAGCATGGACGGTATTGCTGTGTTCCTTTAGTGAATTGTGGCTATCACTTGTTTAACATGAAACATACATCCCTTTCATACACTGTTTTGCTGTAGAATGGACGGTATTGCTGTGTTCCTTTACATCCTCATTGAACGAAAATGCAGTTCTGGCCAGTTGTGGGTTGGATAAATCATCAGTATGTGCCACTGCAGTTCCGTGTCATTTTCCATAGCTTTGTTGCGATGTGCTGGTACATACACTGTTTCCCTTATGATTTATTTCACTCGTCTGCCAATATTTGTTAGATCTGCGGTTTAAAGTACTTCTTTAATATATTTACAAAATGGAGAAAATGGTTGTCTTCATTCTTATTCCAGGGGAATATTTCTGAATCTAAGAGCTCGGACAACGGCTTTGCCGAAGGCTAAATGAGGGCAAGAAAAGCATCAACATGAATGTCTCAAAGTCATAAGTAGTAATAGTTACTAATAAAATTATGCGCGTATGTTATGTATAGCTTAAAGCAGGCTTTGGTCAGCCGCAAATACTAGTGCTTATTAATCTCTTTTAAGCTTTCAAAATTAAGTAGAGAAGCACGAGAGTCCCAAATTTACCCTTCATTTTATAGCAGCTTAGTATGAGCTGTGATGAATCAACTATGTAGTTCATACTTGAACCTCTCCTAAATGTCTTGGAATGGAAGCACGATGATTGAGATATATAAAATTTCCTATTAAGAAAATATAAATATTTGCACTTCATTCGAATTCACATACGAAAACCTTCTTTAGATTTTAAAATATATATTCAAACATTCTTCTGATCGGCGCTGGCCCCTCTCGGTTGTGGCTCCTGTTGAAAATTCCAACTTCATAGACCCCAAATTCCACACCAACTTTCATATGTTTTTAAAATTTTGTATTTTTTTTCCTCATAAAATGTTTTAATGCAACAAGTAATAAATCTGTTGAAAACATGTTTAAACCATGCAATTATACTTTAATTAGTCCAAATGCTTATACAAATTTATTTAATATTACCATTAACAATTTTTAACGTTGAATTAGAGTGGTTTAACGTCATATTGCGAATAGTTGATTATATACAAATTTGTAAATTTTTTATAAAATTAAAAGAAAGAAAAAGAAAATAAATTTGACGACAAGATTTTCTACGTGGTCAAAACAGACAAGAAACACATCCTTAAAATAATATATGAATGGCACGAGGATCTTCTTGAGATTTCTTGAAATTTAAAACTTATTTAAATAATCGTTGAATTCGCGGCTGATACATCTACATTATTATCATTTGGAAAAAATAAATAAATATATAATATAATATAATATGAAGGCATACGCATGAACAATGATAATTGCAGTTAAAAAAATAGCCATGTGAAGTGCCGTTTAATTGTATAATTGGCTAATCTTATATTATTTTTTTACTAATATAGCCAGTCAGTTTTTCATTTTACGGACTTGAACTGATGAGATGAGATGCGATGACCTGTAATGTAAAAGCCAAGACAAAACACAGTTTTTGTCCTGAGGGTTTTGGCTATTTTCAAGATTTTACTCGTTAATGGAGTTTGAAAGTCAGCACTCGGCGTAGGAAAACGGAAAACCCCAAAATTAAAGCTGTTGAAATTTAAATTTAATTTTAGAGCACAAAAATTGAACGTGGTGTGTCCAATTCTTTACTGGGTTAATCCGTTCAACGTTGGAAAACTATCATTTAAGTCCCCGATAGATTTATTTATTCTTTTCATCAAACACCTAGTTACAACTTACTTTTTCACATTACACAACTACCAATTGAAGAAATTTACTCTCTAAGTTTGGTGTGAGGAGTAGAGGAGGTAGAAAGCAATCTACAACAATAAATCTACTTAATTACACTATGTCCATCACGATGGAGATCAACCAGAATTAATAAATTTAGAAATAACCTTTAATATTAAATTCTCTTTTGGCTCTTACCATTAACATCGATAAATATTTTTATTGTTTTAATAAGATTTAATATCTATTTCAGAATTACCTTATAGAGTCTTGCAGTGCTGACCTCCCTACCTCTACATTAACATGAGATGTTTAAACCATTTTTTACATTTGTTGGAAGTTATTTAATTTCTCTAAATATATAAAAAAAAAAACTCCCCCTGTTTGGGATTTTATATTTCAGTCAAGTTTTAGTTAAGATTGATTTCAAGGCTAACCGATAGATCCTTGACCTAATATGCATGTAGTGTAGCAAGATAAAGCATAAAAGGATCTATCTCATATGAATAAACAATATCTTTTAATGTAAAAAACATAAAATATTGGGTGACTCTATGATAAAAACCATTCAAAGTTCAACGTTGAACTTGTCCTTTTCACATCACAAAATTAGTATAAATAGCAGACAAGCGAACTGGAATCTAAAACCCAAATCAATTCATTTCACTCCTGATCTAAAGCTTTAAACACAATACCAGAATCCATTAAAGAGATTTTATCTAAAGACCTAAAAATGGCAACAATTCAAACTTCCAGCCTCATGTATTCAGCTGGACTGTCTCCATTTTATCGTCGTAGTACTTCAAGAATAGTTACTGCTACAATCAGTGCACCGAAAATCCGGATGAATCATCACCTTTCTCTTCCAAAACTCCCAGCTAGTGATTTGGTTGAGGATTTATACCTGAGAAACGGTTACAATATTGCAACCAGTAGTACCACCCAAATGGATAAAGATTCAAGTTCTTCAAGAGCCGATGATGTTTCTGCTGATCCACTGGTGATTGCTAAGTTTTATGCAATCATGGAAGCTGTAGCGGATAGAGTTGAGATGCATAAGAACATCGGAGGGCAGAGAGATAACTGGAATCACCTGTTTCTGACTTCCATCAATGGAATCACTCTAGGCGCCGCTGTGATGATAGGATTAGCTGCAGCAACTGGAAATGGAGCGTCTCTTCTGGCGCTGAAGATCTCTTCTACTATTCTCTACTCTGCAGTCACTGGAATGTTGGTGTTGATGAACAAAATCCAGCCATCTCAGTTGGCTGAAGAGCAGAGAAATGCCGCTAGATTGTTCAAGCTGTTAAATGCAGAACTTCAAACAGTACTAGCTCTCGGAAACCCTAACACTGCCGATGTGGATGAAGCGATGGAGAAAGTTTTAGCTCTCGACAGAGCATACCCACTTCCCTTACTCGGCGCCATGCTTGAAAAGTTCCCTTCCAGGGTCGAACCAGCAGTGTGGTGGCCGCAGAAAAGGCGAAAAGAAAGACTTGTGAACGGGAAGAATAGTGACAATAATGGATGGGATGGAAACCTGGAAGAGGAAATGAGAAGGGTTGTTGATGTTTTGAGGATGAAAGATATGGATGATTATCTAAGGCTGGGGAAAATAGCATTGCAAGTCAACACAATCTTGGCGAATTCCGGCCCTCTGTTGACAGGAATTGCTGCAATTGGTTCGGCATTTGTGGGCACAAATCAAGGCTCGTGGGCTGTGGTTGTAGGAGTTGTTGCAGGCGCATTGGCTTGCATTGTAAACACATTTGAGCATGCAAGCCAAGTGGGAATGGTGTTTGAAATGTATAGAGGGAACGCCGGATTCTTCAAGCTCATGGAAGAAACTATACAATCTAATGTCGACGAGAAAAATGTCGAGAAAAGAGATAATGGAGAATTGTTTGAATTGAAGGTGGCTCTGCAACTGGGAAGAAGTTTATCAGAGCTTAGAAATCTTGCATCCTCTTCAGGAAATGGCGAAGCTGCCGTCAAAGAATTTGCAAGCAAGTTGTTTTGATTAATATGATATGCAATATCAATATTACATGTACTTGTACGTGCATACACAAGTTAATGATCATAATTAGTTTTGTTTCATGATTAACCATTAATTTGGGTTCGATATAATAAATCTGAATAATATCGACATTAATTCTCGAAGAATTGTTATTATTATTCCATGATTAAATGGGAATTATTTTTTCTAATTATGATTTGTAGGTATCATATGTATAAATCCCTATACCACTCTTTCACATGGTAGGCTGTCACTTGTATCAATGAAGATGAATGATGTGACGACACCCTATCTTGAATCTTAATTTGTTCATCACGTGAAAATAAAATACAGTATAATTAAATGAAATTGGACAGGCGTGCGCGCAGGATATGGATTGCATCGATTTCAATCCTTTTTTTTTTTGTTGGGCATATATAATGATAACAAAAAAATATACGAATATAATATTTCTTGTAGTGTAATTTTAGTATTTAATTAAATTAGGGGAATAATATGCAGTAATATATTTAGTGAGAATCAATTAATTTACAAACAAAATCATTATATATTATTAATATTGATAAAATGTCAATTGTATATATGATACAAATTAATTAACTACTAATATATAAAATAATTATTTGTAAAAGTATATTTGTATGATGTGTGGATGAATCAATCTCATTAATTAGATAATTAAAGATTTGTTCTATTAATTATTTTATGTTGTTTTTATTTGACTGGCTTTTTATATATATATATATAGAGAGAGAGAGAGAGAGAGAGAGAGAATATTGCAGTATGCCATTGTCGAGAAAAACAGTGTTTACTACAAGACTCTGCTGCTGCAATTAATTGAAAAGAAAAGTCATACATACAGACATTATATGTATGGTAGTGTTGCAGGTGGGAAAATATTGGAATATGTGAAAATGACAAAAGGGATGGACGCACATGACACAACATAATTAATCATACACGTTAAGCTGACTCTGTTAGACCAAGAATTAATATATATATATATATATATATATATATATATATCAGGCTTAATTTTGGATTAATGTTTAATTAAATTGTTTGCCTAATATATAATATAATATAATTCGTTAATTAAGGGCGCCGGAAATTAAAAGGAACTATTAGCTGCTTAATTTAGAAAGCACGTAGGATCACGCAGCAGCCCTTTTTTGCAACTTTAATTCCCCTAGTGAAGTCAAGGTTTTCAAATCATTAATTTCGATCGTTGCAGAGATATGAGCTCGGAATTAAGTCAAATATAGGCTATAGCTATTGGTTGTTTCTCAGTCAAGTCTTCTCTGTGCGATGTAATTTCTAGCGAACCCAGAATATATAATTTATTCATGCATGGCCCACATTTTCAATCTCCGTGGGAATACATTTATATATACACATGGGAAAGGGAATAATATATATACATATATGTATGTAAGATCTTAATTAATTAATTAATTTATTTATTTATACAAATTAACTTTAAAAAGCAAAATATATAGAAGTAAAGAGATGTGAATGCATGACTTAAGAAATTAATTATTTAGGGAAAAAACTCTCTTTCTTTCTTTCTTTCTTTTTTAAATTTCAAATTAATAGAAAAAAAGGATAATAACTTAGTTTATCTTCTTAATAAATCCATCTGCAGATTACTTCCGACCAAATTAACTTTTTATTAATTATATTCAGCTTAAAAATAAATAGATCGTAAATTTGTGATGCACCTACGATCACTACTCAGTATTATCGTTGTCATCTCATTTATTATTAGAAAATTTTAACATATATCTCTTCTAAAATTTAAAACTGTAATATTTAAATAAAAAAGTTTGAAAAAAGATATACTTACTTCTTATTGACCATTAGTTGACTATCAATTTTTATTTAAATAATTATAATACCCTTAATTTCTTTAAAATTAAAATTTAAAAATTTAATTTTTGATTTATATAATATTTAAAAGATTAAAATAATTAAAATTTAATTAACAACAATTTTAATTTATATTTATTTAAATTAAAATTTTAATTGACAATATTTTAATTTGATTATTTTAGTTTATATTTATTTATTATTTGTTAAAATTAAAAATTTAATTAATGATAATATAATTTGACATTTTTAATTTATATTTATTTAATATTTATTCAAATTAAGAATTTAATTAATAATAGTTTAATTTTTATTTATATATCATATTTATTCAAATCTTAAACCCTAATATGCAAAAAGATTGCCTTTCTAACGTAACAATTTTAATTTTTAATCATGTATCATATTTAATATTTATTCAAAATTAAATTTTTAACTTTAAATAAATATTAAATAAGTATAAATATAAATTATTGTTAATTAAATTTTTAATTATTTTAATCTTTAACATCATATAAATTAAAATTAAATTTTTTAAATTATAACTTTAAAGTAATTAAAGGTATTATAGTCATTTAAGTATAAATAAATGATAAATTAACGATTTAAGAGAGATAAATGTGTCTTTTTTCAAACTTTTTATTTAAATATTAAAATTTTAAATTTTCAAAAGATCACTCGCATGCCCCCCTCCACCTACTTCTCCATTTTTGTTTTATTTATTTATTTATTTTTCAGCTATATATACATATATATTTATTTATTTATAGCCGCCGTACCATTTCAGGAAAATTAATGTACATATATCGGCCATATAATTACGTATATATATATATATATATATATATGAATTTATTACTCTTGCTTAATTTGACTGTTTAATTAATTTGCAAGTTAAATAATAATTTTCTTGTGTATATAATGATTCTTAATCATTGATTATTATTTTCAAAGCGTTCTCATCCATTATACGTAACAACGTATGTAGGGTGAAATTTCATTTTAATGTTTATTTACTCCTTAATTAAAATCAATGATCGATCGATCTTCTTCAACAAATATTTACACTTCGGCTTTCTCTTTGATTCTGTAGGAATTGTAGTAGTACATACTTATTCACTTCAGATTCAATAAGAGGACATCCATTACATTAATGGCTATAACAAAAATAAAAATAATTGCTTATTATTATCTATTATTGCCTTCATCTATACAGTTCATATGGTTAATATATTTTGATTTGAATTTTTTTAGATTTAAAATTGACTTTAAATATACACTATATATATCTTATAAGTTAAATCTATTATTTATTTGAACAAAGACACGAGCGGGGGAGGAAAGGAAGGAAAGAAAGGAGAAGAGAAGGAAAAAAAGAAAGGGGAACGGGACAGAGACAAAAAGAGGACACAAGGAAGGGCGGGCAAGAAAAGAAGAGAAGGAAAAGGGGGGAAGAAGGGAAAGAGTGAGGGAGCAAGAAGAGCGGGAAGGGAGGAAGGAAGAGGGAGAGAGAGAGCAAGAAAGGAAGAGAGAAGAGAAAGGGTGGGTAAAACATATATGTCAAGAGAGTAATTTTAAATTTTTTATTTTTATAAAAATAAATAATTTTACACTTATTTTAAGATATTTAAAATAAAAAATAAATATATTATTCAAATTCAAATTTCAGTCGGATTTATATTTTAAATAAAAAAATAAACATTACCTCAATTTATAATATACGTTTTTAAATTATAATATGTCTTTTATTTACTTTTGATTATTAGATAAATATGATATAAGAAGTTAAAATTGGTAAGTAATAAATATAATTCAAATTTAAATTAGTAAATTAATTTATATATTTTTTAATAATTTACTTAAAATTTATTAGTTATTATTTTGTATTTTCAACAGGTGTCTTAAGAGCACATAATAACAGAGAATTCATATACTTCATTCTAATTGCAAATAAACCGTTAAAAAGGGTCCTGAATTCGAAATAACCCAAAGTCAAGAAAACAAATTTTAGACCCAAAATCAAAATATACTAACCGAAGACCGAAGACCGAAGACCATTAACGACAAATTCTACCTCCATTCCTTTCGTCTTCCTCCCTCATTGATCCCATTCTCCGAATCCCATCGTCTTAACTCACATCCACTTCCCTTTCAATCTCCTTCCTCTGAAAATCCAAGGAAAAAGAGAAACATTTTAAACTCTCTGTCGTCAAAAATAGCAAGAGGATGCAACAGTTATTGTTCACGGTGATATTTTCGGAGATGACACTGATAATGGTGTTATCGTTCAAGACGCCGTTAAGGAAGCTTGTGATCATGACTCTTGATCGGATTAAGCGTGGTCGTGGGCCCGTAGTGGTCAAAACGGTGGCGGGAACGTTTTCTGTTTTCCTGATTTCCAGTATTTACAGTATGCTGAAGATCCAGAGGCAGCAGATCGATGAAGGAGGTGTACTCAATCCGACGGACCAGGTTTTGATGGCCAAGCATCTTCTCGAAGCTACTCTTATGGGTATTCATTTATTCCATTCTTCAATTGTGCTTTTGTTTAAATTTTTGGTTTTAGGTTGTGGTTATTAAAGTTGTGACTTTTATGAAGTATTGATTGCTAATGTGGATTGGAATGTGCTTGATTTGGAATTTAGGAAATGGGTTCTGTTGAATATTGGTGGCTGATGAGTTTTTTTTATCTTCCATGTAATCATTGTTACATTAGTGAATGTGATTTGGTGAATGCAATATTGAAGCTTGTTCTGTTTTCAGGATATTTTTGGTTGATATTATTGAAAAATACCGTAATTTTGAATTACCAGTAATCAATCTTTACTTCTGGTACTGTGGCAACTATTTGATCCAGCGTATTCATGAAGGTTTCAAGTATAGAAAAAGTCCCTTTTTCACCATTACCTCCTGGTAATGGCTTCTGTGAGGATTTTTGATTAAAAGAGAACAAAATTTAGGTTGTTGGCAGTCTATGTGCCTAAAGTTTGGTTATATCTATTAGGTGATCCCTATTTAGATCATCTAGGGTGTTAGAATTGAGATTGGCAAATAAAATTTGGGCATGCATATCATTGTCGTATTGCCTTTGATGTGTCGTTCCGAATTATCAAGAGTGGTTTTTCTGCTTGTAAGGTCCATATATGTTCATATTTACATAAGAGGTTTTGATTTGATTCAAAATGTTTATATAAAAAGCACTAAAACTTTTCTTCTTACTTCAACCATATTCTGCTATCAAAGCTACTTTTACTGTTGGATGTCTACCTCAAACCAATTATTGTTCTCTCTGTAAGCAGATTAAAAACATAAAGCACTTGCATGCTAACCCTGGTAATTGTAAGAACACTGCACTAATGTTGTGAGACTAGTTGACTTCTAAAATATGGTGGAAAATCTTCTCACAGTCGTTTGAAAAGTATTTTCTTTATGAATGGATGTTGAGTGCAAATAACAAGTTGATCATTTGATAGAGGTTGGTGGTTATGAAGTTCTGTAAAATGGAATGCATGTAAAAATATAATTCCAAAATGTATGATGTGATTCTATCCCTGTTAGATTTCAAGAGAATGTCGGATAATGTCTCTGCACTCTCTCTTAAAAGAAATAAGAAATCTCTGTTTGATGTTGTCTTATATTTTCTGTTTTAGCTTCTGAGTGCTTGCTTTTGGTAATAATTTGCCATAAAAATGCTCTGCTTTTCACTGGCAGGCATTGGTTGAAGTGAGAAAACTCACTATTTGGTGGTCTGTCAAATTCTTTTATGAAGTCTAATATTCATGTTTAAGACAGGGCTTTAATTGCTTTCAGTTCATTTTGAATTCTTGGTTGCCTAGTAACTTCTTGGTGCATGGACATTTATTAAACATAGATAATTGCTTGCAGGAGCTTCTCTTTTCCTCGCGTTAATGATAGACAGACTACATCATTATATTAGAGAACTCCGCTTAAGAAGAAAAACCATGGAAGCTGTAAAGAATCAAAGTCGAGGGTTTGAGGATGGGACAGCTGGCAGTTCAGAGGAAATCAAAACTGAGGAAGAGATGACTGCACTGAAGGCAAAACTTAAGCATTTAGAATCTGAAATTGAGTCAAAGTCCAAGGAGGTAAATGCTGCAGAAGCTAATGCAGTTGCTTTAAGGAAGCAATCCGAAGGATTCCTTCTTGAGTACGATCGATTGCTTGAGGAGAATCAAAATCTGCGGAATCAATTGCAGTCATTGGACTGGAGATTGTCACATTCGGGGTAGCAAGAAAAATACCTAAGGAATTAACACCTTTTGCTAAATATTTCCAGTTCCTTTGAACATGAAACGTAGTCTTCAAATCGGAGAGTTGTAATGGTTTTGTGAGATACATTGGTCATATATGCAATGTTGTAAGTGTGAATTAATTTTTTCAAGCAAAACAAAAGCAACAGCGACGGAGCATAAACAAGGTTTTTTTGTGTGTTAAATTTTTTATAGATAAAGTGCTGAAGTAGATCTGAATCTTTTTCTGAAAATGTAATGCACTATACTGGTTTAATAAAAGATCAATTTTGACGGGTGATTTTGTTCACTCATTATGTAGAATTATATCATAATATGCGAAAAACTGTGTAAATGGAAAGTCCGCATTTGCAAATTCAGGCCCAATTCATTTATTTTTTTATCAAAGATTACTTGTGATTACTTTTGCGCCGCAATTGTTCTGGATTTTGAATTGTTAACAAAACTCAGTACGGGATCATCTTCACGCAGAAGCTTATTGGCGTTGGCTGCAGTGAGCAGTGTCAATCCAAGAAAAACCAGAACTGATAGCGATGATAAAACAAGCATAATTCCAGGAGCTGCACGACCCTTCACTTCTTGGGCATATTCAACAGATGCTAGAGCCAAAAATGTGGACGTGAATGAATAAGCCCACCATGCAACATTGAATTTCCTCATCGATTTCTTGAAAAGAACCGGTCTACAAGCCTGTTAGAAACAAGATATGCAGAAATCAATCAAAATGTTTGACAAATTTTGAAGAAGATTATGAGACTTAAATAATGAATGTAAGTTAAATTACCAGAGATATGAAGAGGAACAAAGAGAGGAAGAAGAGCATCTTCGATGTGATATCAAAAGCTCCTGAAATTGAGTACCAAGTTAAGCTGCCGATGCTGGGTGCAGCGAAGAACAAGAAGAAGGTTGGACGTAGTATACAAGGAAAGTTACTACAGCCTGATAGACGCTGATAAAGGGTGATAAAGAGTACCATGTAATGAGCCAATCCGAGAGAAAACATGCAAATAGCGCTCTCTTTCCAACCCATCTGTGCTGCTGCTCGTGCAACGACGAAGTTCGCAATCACCGATATCTGGCTAGTTGGATTTGCAAATATGGATAAAAACCTCTTCTGTGTTGTAAACCACTGTCCGTAAATCTTTATATCGAGCAGAACAACTGGAACGGAAAATACCCAACAGAGAACTGAATTTGGAACCGTGTTGAGAAGAGTTTTGGGGGCAGATTGAAGCAAGAGAAGATATGAAATCCAGGGAGCATACAGGTAGTTAAGACCAACATGGTGCAAGAACTCTGTCTTAACCATGTGAAAGTGAAACAAAAATTTCAAAATATAAAGAAGAGATAATAAAGTTTGTGTGAAAAGAGCAAGGCACCAAAGCAAGAGAAAAGCAGTAGAAGGAAGCATGCAAAGTAGTGCGGGGCAAATATCTGGTGATTTGCCGCTCTTGCGTTCGCTCAAAATCTTCCATAGCAAAGCTTGGGTAGCAAGAGAGAGACTTATTCTGAAATAGCCTGCATGGAGTCTAGTTAGGATTGAAGGCTGCGTTTGGTTAGAAATTTGGATTGATTGACTGTAATTTTCTTCTTTTGAAGTGGTAGTAGTGATAATGGATGCATCGATTACAACTTCAAGAACTGGGGGGTTATTATATTCCACTTCTGCCATTAGTTGTAAAGATCTAAGTGCCTTAATTAAGCGCATATATCTGTATATTAATTTCTTGTTTGTTGGTTAATGGCACTTATATAAGAAGAAGAAGATAACTGGGATCAGGCAATTTTTTTTAACTAATTAATTGTTTATATATATATATATATATATATATATATATATATATACATATATATATATATATAGTTGACCTAGCAGAAGAATTCTTGTACGAAAACCTAATAATTAACTAATATAAAGCTTCCAAACACACAATTAATAATACATTGGTTATTTGAAAAAAAAAAGAAAAGAAAAGGTCTCTCTTACAGTTCTAATTCCAATTGGTAATTAAATAAAGTGTGTAATCCCTAATTAAAATACATTCTGAAGTAGCCCTGGCTCCCATATATATATAATTAAGAATAATATTTCTTGTTTTGGGCATGATTTTTGGAGAAACTTAAAGCTTGTAAAAAATATATATATATATATATATATATATATATATATATATATAATGAATATGACATGTATGTACGTCTGAACACTTGTGTGGAGAAGCCAAAAATAATAAATCAAGGGAAAATATTGATAAGAAATGGATAAAATGAATGGTGTTGGCTAAGAAGCTAGCTAGGAAAATGGAATGAAGAGATAAAGCAATATAAATTATTAGTGGCCTTGATTTATTATTAACTATATCCTAATTAAGTTGGGTTGGCTGACAACAAATTAATTAAGATTTCAATATTTTTGTATTTATATATATACACACGCTTTTCCTAATTTCAAGTTAGGTCGTATATATGTTGTGGATTCCACTTCATGCATGCACTCTTGTTCCCGGCCCTTTTTAACTTCTTGGTCACACAACATTATATCTATATCTATATATATTGTCAAAACACAATAATTTTAAACAAATTTAAAATATGTCGTCGATTTTGTAATTTAAGCTAATAACATTGTAATCATCAAGTAATATATATAAACTTAAACGAGAACAACAAAAGTAATTAAATAATAAAACACGCATGCATACAATTAATTTGTGAGATCGTGTCAAAATAAATTTTTATGAAGTTAAGATATCCTTTAAAATTACTATTTACATATTAATTTAATTATTTAATTATTAAAAATAATATTTTATAATAATGAATATAATTTTACTAGAACATTTAAATTTAAAAGTTATAATAATATTTTTATCTTTAATTATTTATTTTCTTCTAAATCTATTATCAAATTTATATAAAATTTAATTAAATATTTTTTAAAATATATCAAGTGTTAAAATAGTCTATTTTAAAAATTATGTATAATTATATAAACATTTAAGAAATTTTAACAATATAAAATATATAAAAAAATTCACAGTTAAATATACATAATTTTTTAAATAAAATATTTTAATCATATGATATATTTTAGAAATTATATATAATTAGATAATATAAATATGTGATTATAAATTTTAAAGGAAAGAGATAATTAAAAGTTGAAATATTATTATAATTTTTAAATTTAAATATTATAATACGATTATATTGATTATTATAAAGTAAACAAATAAAGATAGTACAATTATTTTATATATTTTTAATAATAAAAAGTAAATTAGTTAAATTAAAATATAAATAATAACTTTGTGGGTATGTTGACTTTCTCTAAAAACGAAAAGAATATCTCACCTTTTTAAAAATTTATGGAGTATATTTAACTTTCTCTCAAAATCTAAGGAGATGAAGTATATGTATATGTATATATATAGAGAGAGAGCGACCATGAATCGGAGAATATTTTGGATATATATAGGAAATTACTTCAATGAGATATAAAATTATAGTTTGTTTAGCCTAATTAATTAAACTGAGGGGTTTGGATCGAGCAAATTAAGGGCAACACAAAACTACAACTAATTCGTATAGATGTGTGTATATGTTGGTACCAACAAGAAAAACAAAATTAAAGTGAACTAAAACCTTTCATGTGGGGTTTTGCTTCAAATTATATATTCATATGTGTTACATATGAATTGATGATGATGGAATTGGAAAATGCAGGCAGCCTAATTTATTATAAGTACCCTATAAAACTATATGAGGTGCGGGTTAGAAGGATAAGCTAACTCGTTTGTGTGCTTTCCGCAGTTAAATTTAATTTAATTCAACTTAAAAGGCATTGAATTAATAATAGCTGTAAGATAGATCAGCTCTGGTTGGGCACTAGATTAATATATATAATGAAATCACACCACGCCACAAAAGTTGCCGAAGAAATTTACATATATATATATACAAAAAAAATTATGTAATATTGTTTCTACTTTTATTCAATAACTAATCCGATATTTCATTTTATAACGACGTTAGATTGAAAAACCATATTAATTAAAAATACTACTGCTGTTGTATAGTAAAATCATTGGATAAAATTGATTAAAATAAGCGAGTCTATTAATTATTTTAAGATATATTTTCATTATTATGAAGCAAAAATAATAACAGACATATTCTGAATTCTTCCAGTGGAAGAATTTAATAAAAAATATGGTGTTTTTAGTGTACTTAAAATCACTTGAGTGAATCGTAATTCTTCTTCATTAGAATGACTTGGAAACCCAAAGAAGAATTAATCTCTAATTAGTGGATAGAAAAGCAATTAATGCTTCAGATTATGCTTATGCAGCAGCACAAATAAAAGTCTGCCTTTTTCCTTTAACCTAATCGTAATCCAGCACTAACTCCATTTCTTTTGTGTGCAGCTTCCCCTCTTGCCTCGTAAATTAGCACTACGAAGGCCATTGATTTTGAATTTGAACACAATTATTTTATGGTATGGCCCGGCCTAAAAACTATAGATGACTCTTGGAGAAACTCAAGGGTTCGTAGACCAAGAGAGAGAGAGAGAGAGAGAGAGAGAGAGATTGAGCTCCAATCCCGAAGCATGTAGAATTAGAAAACATAATTTTATTATTATTATTATTCATTAGAGCAAGATTTCTACCTAATAATATATCATTCGTAAATTTACATTCTAATTCTTCTTCTTCTTCTTCTTCTTCATGCGTGCTGCTGCTGTTGTTTCTACTGCTAGTATTTATCTCGCTATTTCTATTGAATAATTCATCGGGAATATCATCCTTGAAATATTCTTCAGTCTCTGCAGCAGCCCCACCACTATTGGAGATCTCATTACCAGATGACACTCTATGCTCTTTGCTTTCATTGCTTCTCACTGTAGTCCAAGTTTCATCCCATTCCCAGCTGATCATTTCTGAGTTTCCTTCACTCACTTTCCGGATTCTTTCCCTGGCAGAATTTGCACTTCTTTTCTGGATCGAATTCCAAGTCTCAATTGAGCTCCAAATCCCTTGATCCAGTACACTCGTTGGAGTCTCCGGATTGCAAGTTTCAATCTCTTTCCAGGGAAATTTCTCTTCTTTAACAAATTCGTGCTTTAGAAGTTCGCTGGCTGTAAATCTCTCTGCCGGGTTCCTTTTCAAACACTTGCTCAGAAAATCTTTACCTTGTTTTGACATGAACTTGGGGATTTCTGGTCCATCACTCGAAAACCCGATCTTGTAAAGTGCGGAAACCGGGTTGGAAGCATCCGCCCACGGTGCCCGGCCCGTTGCCATCTCGATGACTGTACACCCAAGAGCCCACACGTCAGCAGAGAACCCTTGTTGTTCGCCACGCGCCACCTCAGGTGCCATGTACACTGGTGTACCACTAATCGGTGCCGTCGAAGTTGACACCTCATCGACACGGCGAGCACAACCCAAGTCCGCAATTTTCGGTCCATCGTTAGTGATCAATACATTTTGACCCTTAATGTCACAATGCACTATTCCATTAGAGTGAAGGTACTCTAACCCAACTAGTATTGCCCTCGCGTATGATCGGATTCTTCCCTCTTCCATCCCCCCGCCGCCGCCGCCGCCGCCACTCTTGCAAATTGCATCGTTAAGTGTGCCACCGGGTGCATATTCCAAGAAAAGATTGTACAACAACTTACCATTTTCGGATGAAATGTTACACCCCTTGTATGCTACAATTTGAGGACACACCAATTTAGACAGCATCCTCTCTTCCCTTTGAAGGGCTTCAGAATTCGAAAGTTTAGCCGACTTAACTGCAAATACCTCGCCGGTCCGGTTATCTGAGGCAATGGACACGATGGCGGTTGAGCCCCGGCCGACGGTCCTCCCCCGGGTCCAATCCATTTACCAAGAAAGATATGTAAGTAAATTAAAACAAACGAGAGAGAGAGTTTGGATTGGTTGGTTAGTTATTTAAGTTGTCGAGACGCTCAGTTTAATTTATATATGAATGAAGTCGTGGGTTGTGCAATTTGTTTTGGTATGGTTGGCTTTAATGCAAGAAGGCATGCTGCTTTTCTTTTATTTATTTATTTTGGGGTTTAACTTTTACTTTATTTCTTTCTTGGTGGCCAATGGGCCGGCCGCCGTTTTTCAGTAAAGGTGAGGCTTCCACGTGGCGGAAGGAGGGAGATGGGAAAATTTTGGCCTATTTATGTTATGGGCGGCGGAGCGAGCGAGTTAACTTAGGCATGAATTATACTGCCCATGTGGAGAGGCACGTGCTTTTTGAGCACATCTCGTTCATTGGCATAGGCATAGAGAATGCAATTCAACGAATTGGGATATTCTATCCGTTTAATTCTTAATCCAAGAGTACTTATTCTAGAGAGACTCGAGAGTGCTCGACTTTGTTTAATTTATTAGATATATAATAGTAATTAAGAAGTAAACGCTCTACTTTTAGTGATACCTTGAACCTATTACAAGTCGAAATTCAGGTCCATTCATCTATTCATTTGCACTTACAGCAAACATCAAATGGGTCGAGTAATAATTGCATTGTCTACATCTCTATTATATTATGTGTTCAAAATTATAAAATTATAATCTATTTTAGTCATATCCTTATTTGTTTAATAAAAACAATTGTTTATAAGGTCGAGTTGATGGTTGTGAATTGTAGTCTAAATTCTAGAGCAAAGTAGTTACTTTTCTTGGAATGTGGGTTAAGTATACAAAGAAGAGGCAAACAAAAACATCAAAGCCAAAGGCAAAGATTGAGAAAAGAACAAAAAAGCAAAGTATCTCTTACAACCAAAAATTTGGAATGTAGTTCAAAGAGGGTTAAAACTAACTAGAATTCCCAGCAACCTATCTGTCTTTGATCTTTACAATGCATACACACGTTATTGGTATTAATTATTACATAGTTCTAGCCTTCTTTGCTTGCCAACCCCATCATAAGTTAGCTTAGCTTACTTCACGTGCCAGCCTCACAATTTCTGTCTTCTCTGATATCTTTACCTTTTCGGTTTCACGAATCACTCCTACTTTCTTCATGCTTCATTAACTTTCGGTTTAAAAAGTTTTCAACTCCATGCTTACTTTTCATAACTGTAAGGAAACACACTTTTCTGTTTTACAGCAACACTTCTCTTGGCTTTAAGCACTTTACGTTAACGATTGAGCTCAGTTTAATTTGGATGTCATTTTCAAGCTTTAGTTAATTGAGTGACGCTGGTAAAGTTTCCACCTTCAAACCTCTGCAATTTTTTAAAAGCTAGCAGCCATAGCCAACACAGAACTCCACCTCAGAGTCTTTTCCAATCCTTGACCAGAAAACGAATCCATCCCATTATATATAACGTGTAAAGTAAGGCTTTGGATAATTAAAATTTGAAAGCTATTATTTAAACCGCTTAATTAGTTAAATCGATGTGGGTCATCTCTTCACGTTTCCTTAATCGTTACTCTCCTGTGCAAAAAAATACTTGTTTATGATATAAATTCTAAAACTGAAAACAAAGATTACTTTATACCGTATAAATAAAGCAAACTGCAAATATTTACAGGCAAACATGAAATTGTTTTTAGCCATTTCGGCTGAGGCCAACACCTTCACAATTTGGTTATCACTACCAAGTCTATTACAGAGGGTACATAAATATAATGCCAGATAAAGATAATTCCATGGTAGAGAGAGAAGAGGCCCCGAGGTCGACTGACAGTTTAATGTTTATGCAGCCTCGGCAAAGCCGACTCTCAGTTTACCAAAATCAAACACGGTGTGGTAACGACCCATGAAAACATCTCCCAGAATCCTGTATTTACACAAATGACAAGTTCCGAAAATTTAGTGAAAAAACAGGCAGTAGGAAGGAAATATGTTGTAACAGAAATTCAAATAATATGGGAGAGAAATACCAGAGAGGTCCGCGAGGAGGAGGAATATCCAAAGCAGTAAATCCACTAATGCACTGAGCGGCAGCACCCTCACCGACCTTGAGAATGTACTGATGATACCAACAAAAAATGAATTTCTATTAATTATATGCTACATCATCCTCCAGTTTTATTTTAGTATCCGGAATAATATTAATATTTGAAAGGATATTACAATTGAGTGAAAATTGCTATGACACTGTACCTCATCTGCAGACAGGTCAAAAACTTTGCCCCCAATAGTGAAAGAAACACTAGGCATGGAAGAAATCTTTTCACAATCGACAGATGATTCTCCCATTGGATTTGGCATTCGGTCACATAGCTGTGGATATATCAGAGGATTACATCAGCAATAAGCAATGAGTCAATGCAATTATTTGAGTTAAGTAATACCTTCATCTCACCTCGTTGACATAGTTCAATATACGTTCTTGAGTTTGATTCTGCTGCATCTGGTTTTGCATCCATACAACTGCCATCTCACAAGAAGAGCACATTGCATCATGAAGAACACCAGAGGATTTTCCGTTGTTCTCATCCACCACGCTCTCTATTCCCATACTGTACAAACACATTCAATTTTACCGCGACCATAAAAAAAGTGGCAGCAGGAATTTTTTTTCCCATAGAGCAAAGCATGTCCTGAGAGACTGACCTAACACCACGTCTTCCATCGAAGGTGCATAATCCAATTTGGGAGCAGATCTTCTTAGGTTGCGCCTGATTTACACAGTGACATTCCCAAAGTCAGGGCAACACCAAAATAGATATAATCAGTCAACTTACTTTCAAAAATGGATATGACGAATAAAATCAGAGTACTCACCTCAGCTAGAAGCAGATCCATAATGACTGGTCCATACTGTTCAACAACCGCCTTACATTCCTGACTAACGACTCCAGTGGCCCCAATGGCCTGATTTATCATGGCTATCACAGTCTGAAGAGAAATTTTCATTTAGCTATAAACTGTGCTCCTGATAGAGTGCATAGTCAAGCAAAAGTGGGCATACATAACAAAATTATTTATTCATTGCCCATGTTCTGAGATGCAAAACGGTAAGGCTATCACACTGTCAGTTCAAAGATGCAAACAAACTTAGTACCTATTTATTGACCGAGGACATAAAACGATTTACTGGAGAAGACATGCAAGGCTAACATCAGCATGGCTAACCAAGAAGAATATTAGTGAATTGTGCCTACAAAATCAAGATATTATTTTCCCTTATTAACCTTTCTTTTTATATCCCACCCAGAATTTTGACAAATCTCATACTTTCATTTCATGCAACAACTTTATTTAACTGAAATAGTATAATGACTATAGCCATAATCAAAATCCATGATGAAACTAACAAGAAATTTAGCAAACCATATCCAGCAAGGGATTAATGAATGGTATTAAGCATTTCATACCGTTGGACCTGCGACCAAAGATGTCCCAGAATCTGCAATTGCTGCACAACCTCCAGCACAATATCCTGTAAAACAGTTTTCTGGACATCAGAACAACATAACAATAGGGAAAAAACTATGTCTCTTATTCTGTTCCCTATCTTTTCCATTAAGGAAAAAAATTGCCAGGCTTTGAAACTTCAATTATTTCATATCAGTTTTCTTGTTACAGACAATAGGATTAAGCAGAAACATACCAGTGGGTTTTCCACCAATAAGAACATCGCCCATGTCAAACTATAAACACAAAATATTGTGAAACAAAATGAGAACATAAGAGACGCATATAAAGGTGTTAATAAGCAAGCCATTAAATTTAATTTCAATGACCAACCTGCCAGTAGCCTTTCTGTGTCACAGGAACATATGTGTGCTTGCCCTTGTAATGACTTGGATCAACCCCACCAAACACAATTTCACCACCTTCTTCATCCCCTTGATTGCGGTTAAGCCAAAATGAAAAAACTGGATCCTTAATAAGGCCCTGTTTAACCATGTTGTACCTGCAAGGCATACAAGGACATAATCAGAAACATGGGATTACTATTATATTTAGGAAATATTCAGTAAACAGGCCATTGATTTTGAGGATTCACACACATACCAGACTGGAACAGCATTTCCAACTGAAATTTCTTGAAACCCAAGACCTAATATCCCATCAAACTTGGCCACCAGAAATGTGACACTAGGCTCCCTGGTTGCCTCAATAAATTCCTGAATATTTAAGGGCAAAAAAGACCAATATTTAGTGCATGGTACTCTAACAGACTACAGGATCTTATGCCAGCAGAAGTCAAAGTAACCTAGGTTTACCTGATCTTTCACAGTGAGGTCACCAACTTTGACACTGTCATAACTAAAGAAACCAGAGATAGCCCCAGTACCATATTGAATAGCAGCAGGTTCACCTGAATCCAAAACAATTCCAAGATAAATGGATTAATCATTTTCCAGTAGATCCCCATCACACACAGTGCAAGTTTCAAAACCTCAATCTAACTTGTAGATAATATACATTACTAATAAATGTTAATTCTTCCATTTTCTTTCATGCACAATAGCTTATCATTGGGAAACATCTTCCTTTGCAAGTTGATTAGCGTACAATTCAAAATAAATATATGGAACTCTCAAATGTGTGGAAGCAGAAAACCTACCATTCTTCTTGTAAGTACTTGATTGGCTTGACTTGTACTTGGCATGGAAGTAACAAGGAACCTAGCCACAAAGCAAAGTCATAAATCCTCCAACCTCCAATATACTCCAGTTCTTATACAAGTACCAATGTGGGATACATTCATAATAGACACAAATTTAAAAGCTAACCGAGAAATAGCACTTGGCTGAAGGCACCCACAAATTAGAGCTGCCCGTGTCAAAGATTACAGTGAACTTTTGTGGAGGAGTACCAATACCAATCTCACCATAGTACTGAGCGTCCATATAGTTTTTTAATGCCACAATATCAGTGTCCTCAGAGTCTCCAAGATTATTACGAAATCGGTACTTCTTAACAGAAGCTCTTAAAGTGTCTCCATGCTGCAACTCCAGCTGGGCAGCAAGCCGGTTGTTTGGATCCAATTTCATCTTTTTCAGCCCTATCCTAAGCAGTCCATCACTGGATGCAGAGGCAACAAGAGAAAACAAAAGGATCGAAAGGAACAAGGACGACACCGCAGCTTTGATTTTGGTTCCCATGTTTATCTATGAATTACACATTCAAAATTCAACCTCAGGGAAAGCAACTCTAAAGTAAAAAATTTATTCATTTTTCATGTTCAGCAGAAAGTAAAAGAGAAAACATATTAACAGGAAAAAATGATTTTCCATCAGGTAAATTACTTCTAAATTGCAAATTTGAACTCCTCAGCTGTTCGGTAATAAAAAAACAGGCAAAAATAAACCAAAACGAAGTTAAAATTTTGAATTTTTTTTTTTAAAGACCAGCTCATTTCATGGCAGAGAGAACAAAAGAAAAAGGAAAAAATGAAACTAAAATGCGACCGGTCGTGAAGGGAGTGAAGCTTGCAGAAATCGACCGGACGCATAGAAATGAGCCGTAATCAACCGTACTTACCGTGAAATCATCATAATATAATATAAAACAGTAATAAACTATTATAATCCGATCAAAATTTCATAAAAACTACAGCATTAATTCCAAAGAGAAGCTATGAAATTCTGAAACTGAAAATTCAACGAGACATTTACTCACCGAAACTTGAAGACGGATTCGTAAAGCAAAAGAGACTAGAAATGAATTTCGAGGGGAAGAAAGAATCGACTATTTAAGCAAAAACCTGTCAGCCACCCGGGCCCAGCTAAGCTCAGTTGGTGTGTTAGCTTTGTTTAAATCTCAGCCGTCGATATCGCCCTTTAACCGTATATTTAGCATTCACGATCTGCTCGTTTCTAAAAATAGCGGAACAAAAGCGTGATAGCGGTTGGGATTCGGTACTTCGCGTGATTATGTATTTGGATTTTTAGTTTAGATCGCCGACCGTTGAAGTATGAACGGACAGTGATAAAGAGGTGGGGACGTTGGGGATGCAAGGTAATGCAGTGGGTTGCGCTTTAGGGGCGGTTTTATTTGTGACGGATAACGACACGCGCGGGATTTGGATTTTGGCGTTATAACTGAATTTGCTTATGTGTTAAAAAAGCACGCATTTTGGTTTGCTTAGCACGCGACACATACTCATTATTATTATCTTACGTGTCACTAAAACCACGAATTTTATGTATTTATCTAAAGAATGTCTTGGATAATTTCATTTTAGTCTCTGATATTTTATAAATTTTTTTGTTATGATACTATCTTTGTCACAAATATTTCTAATATTTCATCTTCAAAATCAAATTTATGTTAATTCTGTCTTGCAAGAGAGGGACAGGAAAGCCATTTAATAAGACCCACTAAATATTAACTATCTATATATTTTATTTATCAAAACTTTTTATTTTAAGCATCTTAAAACATCAAATAGAAGTAATTTAAGTCAAAATTTGTATCCAAATATTTTTTATTAAGATATCTTTGGGATATATATATATATATATATATATTGTTTGATTTTAATAGGAAAACTAATGAAATATCGGTTGAAGGATAAAATGAAGTTGAACTAAAGTGAAATAAAAATGCAAAATTATATTAGAGATGTTTATGATAAAATATCGAATTAGTTGGATACAGTGAAATTTTAGTAAAATTAAAGACTAAACCGAAATTTTCCCTAAATTATTAAACACGGCTTAAGGCACATTATAATTTTTCTATGGCATTAAACACAATCTTCGTGGGGTGGCTTTTGGAAGAAAACTTGTAGCTAGAAAATTGTTTTCGACAACAAAAGTAGGGAAGGCACGAAGGGAAGATGTTGCCAAGAAGCAAGGGCAATGTTGTAGCTTTTATCCAAATCCAATGATGAATGCAAAAGACAGCTCAACTAAAGAATAAAGACTTGAGTGCAAGAAATGAAAATTGCTATGCTACTGAATAAACAAAGAATATTTTCCAAATAATGGGTTGGGTTTAATCGACAAAAAAGAATTTAATGGGCCTCCAAATTTTGGTAGATTGATTTATGGGCCTGTTATTGTCTTGGCCTTTAAGCACTCTCAAAGTAGTTAGGTGTAAATTTAAAAAAATACACAATTAAATTGCTTTGCAACGATAGGGCAAGGTAATAGGTATTATTTCGCCATCAACTCTAAATATCCCACGCGGTATTATTTTGTGAAAGCAAAAATTGTCAATGGTCAAGTCACGTGTTTACTACCTTTTTTATCGTAGACTAATCCTCCTCAATTATTATTTTTATTAATATTACAACTCCCTACAGTTAGAAGATAGGGAAAATGGAATAAATAGGGGCATCATTTTTTTCCACAAAAGCTTGACATCCACGCACAAGAATGAAGGAATTCTATAATATAATATAATTACAGACGACCAAAGACTCCATTAATTCATCTTCATTCTCAATTTAACAAAATTTCCAAAGTTGAATATGGGTTTCAAAGAAGCTGTGATGATGTGTTCTTCTCTTCCAGTTTTGGGGTGTGTAATTTCTACTCTTGTTGGGTTGCTCCCTGATTCTCTTGAATCAGCCAACAATTCTGATGCAAAAAGTAGTTGTAGTGACTATGCAGCTGCTCAGAAACATCTGAAGCAAATTCAAAACATACGCACCTGTTGATCGATGTTGATTCATAGCTAGCTAGCTAGCTAGCTATCTGCTGCAACACTACTACTACTGAGTTCGAGTGAGTAATTAAGTTTTTCTAAAGGATATTGATGATCAATTTCTTTCCTATTGCTTGATTTCCAGCTTATATATTTTTGTATATTATATAAGTTTTCGAGTATGCTTATATCATCTGTGTTTCCGAACTCTGTATAATCGAATAATAATTTTTGTAATATTAAATTTTGAACAATATGAGAGTAGATTCATCGTTCTTATAATATTAAATCGTACTTAATTTAACTCTAAATATAAACTAAATCGACAATTACATACATATATGTTCATAGCAATCTTAAATAAAATTTTAATTATTTTAATTTATAACGGTAATTAAATCACATCATTATAATTATAATTAGTCCAATAATGTTACATGAATTCCTCGTCTCTGGGAATGAAGGTGAGACCACTTGACTGTCGGTCGGTTGGGTGTTAATTAACTTGATAATTAAAACCAATTAACTAACATTTTCCACTATATATATATATATATATATATATATATATATATATATATGGCTTGAAGGTCATTAATTAATTAATTTTCAAGTATAATATTTCTTTGTAAGTTGCTCGATTTCTTAAGTGCATGCTTTTATAAAACATTTTTCAACAATAACTGTTCTCATAACAACTCTTTTCATTTACCATCATATAATTTTTTTTTATAATTTAAATAAAAAATATTCTTTTATATTTATATCAATCTATACAGCTTTAAAATTAATAGAGAATCTTTTCTTTTATATTTATATGAATCGATATTATTACATTCTAATTCTTTTTTGATATCTTTCAAGAAAAATCTCGAATTTGATTCTAAATTGATGGGTTAGTGTAAGCTTATCCATGCAGTTATACACTCTTAGAATAAGAATCTAATTTCTAAAAGATTCTAACTTTCAAACTTTAATAGATCTTTGAGATTCTTTTGACTACCTATATTGTGTTGAAAGGATAGTTATATGATCACACAGAAAATACATAGATGTCAATTATATTTAGACTAATGGTATGTAAAAATCAACTTTGGTAATGGTTGTGGTGATGCATAAGAAAAAGATAATTAAATATTTCAAAAGCAAATTTGTTATTTTTAGAAAAATAAAAAATATATATTTGAAAATAATAATATAAATTAAAAAAAATCTCAATAGTTTTTCATTGGAACGATGGGAAAGACAATCTGTTATATAGCTTTACTTTATATATTAATTTCAGTTAATTTAAAATTTTAATAACTCGAATGTTGATTTATATACGAAATGATGTAAATGGGATGAAAATATTGGGATATAATATAAACTGGAGGAAGGGGGAGGGGCTCAATTTGGAAAAAGGGAAAGTTAACACGGTTGATGGATATTGGAAAATGGGCCTTGAAATGATAGTTGATTGAGTTATGAGCCCAGCACGAGAAAGAAATTCAAAAATTTGGTCAAACTTTACCCAAAGCCGAAATATGAATAATGAGTACGCCTCCAATAATAATAGAAAAGCATAAATAAAATTCCGCGTTTTTCATATATGCTACAGTGAATTGCCAGTTGGATTAATGGCTGCTTTGTTTTCTTCCACACCCAATTATGATATGAACTATACATGAATGCATGCAATATGCGATGATTAGTTTAATAATGAGTATCTATCAAATTACTTACTTTTAAAACAAAAAGTATCCTCCATTTTCATGTGCCCAATTTGGACCAAACCCCTTTACTTGTTTTTTGGATTGGCTGCTACTACTAACCACTCTATTCTTCGTCTATTAATAATAATGCCCCCCCCCCCCCCCCTAATTTCCTATATTTATATATAATTTATAATTATGAAATAGGTTTTATTTTATTATGACTATCGATCTAGCTAGGTTTAAAAAGGAATTCTTTACCCTTAAATCTATAAAATATTCTTAAAATTGACATTTTGGCTTTCGTTATATATATATACCACAAATTATTAACTCTTAACTCTAAATATTAATTTTTTCTCAAAATGATAAAAACATTAAAGTTAACCCATTAATAATAATAACGAGATTCGTCCCACTTACACCCCCCAGCCGTGAAGTACAGTTAAATTTAGAAAAGAAATTTCAAAGAAAACGATTGGAAGTCCTGAGGGAACATGTGCTTGCATGTGCCCCAGGGCCCAATCCATCATCCCATCCTATCCCATCATTACATACATTGCTTACCTGACAATTAGCCAGCAAAGCCCCCCGTTTCCCCATTTCAAAATTTTATTGTACGGTAGATCAAGTACGGTGCGACCCACAGAGTTCTCCCACGTTCGGTTTTTAAAAATTAAAAAAAAAAAAAAAGAGTTTGCTACGGTGTCGTATAATTGGTTGGATTGGCCGGCTGGGGGGCATGAATTGACGTGATGTCAATCAAAGTGCACAGGAAGTCAATAACGTATCTGACTGACTTGTCCAATTAAATAAATAGTTTAACTTCGCAATACGAAACTACTTCCCCACCCTTTTTCTTTATTGCCTACATTATTGATTGCCTTCATTGTATATACAAGTCCCTATATTTTAAAATATTTATAGATGAACAAGTTTTGCTCTTCGTACAAATTCCTACCATTTAAAAGAATATGTGATATGTATGGAGAACATAACGATAATGCAATCTTACTCTTGAAAAAAGTAAAGAGATATTAGAGTTAACATTGAAAGACCCCAAAAAACCAGCCTCAATGAGATTGAAAAACAAGAAATAAATTAAGCATAATTATCAAGAAGCAAAATTTCACTACATGAAAGAGGTATGCATGAATGAGCCATTATACAATGACGTTGAAGGTTCCAATTTCTAAAATATTGATTTCTCATATGCACAATGTATAATTAATTATGACACAGTTAGAATTGATATTCTAAAGTGACCAAAATATAAGGATTTAAATTCAACAAGGTTAAGACAAGAAAAATTAAATTAATAATTTTATTTTAAAATTTAAAAATTTTTGTTAGCCTTATAAGATTAGAGACTGCAAGTCTTATCGAAGCGTCATTCTTTATCTTAAAAAATATGATGTTTAAAATATTAAGTTTCATAATTTATTAAAAATTTTGATGATCTCATTATACACATTTCAATAGTTTGGAATAAGCTAATATTCTTAGAAGCTGATTCCAGCAACATTAAAATCATTAAATTTTACCGAGGACATCTGTGAAAGTAAATTACAAACTAAATTAAATCTGTGATTTAGTCTAATATAGGGGCACAAGAGTTATTATCCCACCATTTTGATTTCCCATTTAATACGCACGGAGTTGCCCGGAAGTATCTGAAAAGTCTACTATTTTCAGGTTTTTTAATTTCAATAGCAAATTACGTGTCAAATAGCAATAGCCGTATTTCTTGACCTCTCTGTAATTATCAAATACTTCAAAACAAAAACATTATTAATTCTCGTCTTTTGTTACAAATAGTTGTCTTCTACCCAAGCTTTGGAGGATTGATACAAGCAACAATGTAAGAAACAAACGTATGAAGATAATGTAAAATATTTATGGATGTTAATCATTGAACCGGTAAACTAATTAGTAACCTCATTTTTTTTATCTGTATTTACTGAAAAAGAAAAAATTGAAAAAAAATTATTCATAATGAAACAATATGAAAGAATGAAATTTTTTGTGTTCTAACCCTCCCCACAACAAAAAAAGAAATATGAACATGTAATTTCATTTGCTTCCCCCACAAAAGAAAAAAGAAGAAGAAACTAACAAGAAAATATTGATTTAAAAAACAAAGGCTGGACTCTAATTTGCCGAGAAGCTGCCAAGTTTATTGCCGTTGCTTGTGGTGGCGGTGTTGGAATTGCTATTGTTATTGCTGTTGTTGTTGTTGTTGTATGGATGTTGTGCGCCGCCGATGATGGAGGTGATGGCGGCGGCGAGAGCTGCAGTAAAGTTGGGATCAGCGGTGATGGCAGCTGTGGCGGCACTGACAGTGTCAGCTAGGGACGAGGATTGCTGCTGCGGTTGGTGTAATGTTGGCGGGAGAGTTTGGTGGGCACCGGGCAACTGAGAGTTAGTTCCAATCTCTTGAGATAGTTGCAGACCGGAGAATTTTGACTGGTTGTAAAGAGCTTGTCCGAAAACTTGCGGCAATTGCGGTGCTGTTGTTACTGTTGGGAAGTTCTGAGGTTGCCCAGGAAATTGGACTTGGAATTGTGCGGGTTGTCGTTGGAATTGTAAAGGGTTTGGCGAATGTGTAAGGTCCAATGTTACTGTTGGAAATGGAGCAGACGCTGAAATTGTTGCCATACTTGATGAACATGGAAGAATTGCTCTTGCTAGCAAATTCGGATTCATTATCCCGTCTGCGCTGGACATTGATCCTGAAAGCAGCATATTTGCTGCTGCTGTTGTCGTTGATGCCATTGCCATTGCAGCTGGAGGTAGAGGATGATTGTGATTTCCTTCGTAGGTTGTTATCAGAATCGTCCTGTCTTCCGCACAGCGTTGAACCTGGAAAATTCCAGGATTTCAGATTAGTTTCAGGTTGATGGAAGTTATTCATGTACAGTAAATTACGTAACATGCTACCAAAATTGAAGAAATGAACTTACTTGTTTGCGAACTGGACAACCAACTGCCATGGTGCAACGATAATAAGCTCGAGGACATGGGTTTCCTTTCGCCATTTTTTGTCCATATTTTCTCCATTGACACCCATCAGTAATCTGTATTAAACAAAACCAATCAATTTCAAAACTATTTGAAAGAGCCGATTAAATTGAATTTTGGTATAATGATTTAACTATAAACCTACCATGGGAGCTTCTGAACGAGCACGGACTGAGACGCGGGCTTTTCTCATGGTGGCTTCATTGGATTGATCCATTCCTTTAGCAGAACTGTTCAGCTTCTGAACTTTGTTAGCACCCCAACCCTGTGATTCAGATTCCGGACTCTCTTCCCTTCCGATTCTTTTTCCGTTTGAATTTTCAGCCTGATCGAACGAGACCATCTCGCTTTTTCCATTGCACTTAACATATTCTTTGGATGCAACTTCAACATTATTGTTCGGCGGCGTTCCTGACAAAGTTCTTTCCTCCGAGGAAGAATTCGAAGCTTCATCAGTCTCCGCCGTAGCAGACGGGCCCAGATCGAGAAACTGTCTAGGCACCATTACTTCATGTTTCTTGTCTTCAGCTTTTCCTTCAACCACCTGTAAAAAAATCAATAAAATTAACTATGCGAACAAACAGTAAATAACTTCAATATCTTTACCAGAAATTTAATGAGTAATTAATTACCTGATCGTGTTCTTGAGGGCTTTCAGCTCTGTGATTTTGTTGCTGCTGTTGCATTAATGCAACAAGATGCATCTGTAAAGCACTGTAATTATTAGTTACTTGGCTTAGCATGTCTCTTAACCTCTGGTTTTCTGCATTCATGTGTTGCAACTCCACTTGCAATTGCGCTAGCTGAGAAAATTTGCAAAATACTTAAGTCAGGAATCAAATTTTCCGTGAATTTATTTATGTTTTTTTTTCTTGTAGAGAATTATTACCTCGCTCTTAGCTCGTTTATCTTCCTTTTCCGACGAAGCCCCATCATCTACCGTTGATTGATCGCTTCCAGTGTTAGCAGTCAGAAGATGTAAACCAGTCTGTAATTATATATACATGTATAAACAAAAGTTTGACAACAAAACAAAATATAAAGCAGCGTAATAATTCAGTTGTAAACAAAGCAAATGTTTTCTTACATTTACATCCAAACTAGTTCTTTGGCGGACATCTTCGTGAGGATTCTCCTTCTTAACATTAACAGTACTAGTTATAATTCTCTGATTATCATCATCAACCTTGTTTTTCTTATCAGAAAAGAAGTCAACTTCATCGACAGCCACCCGATTTTCATCAGACGGTGAAGGAACATCCCTGACTTCCCGACCAGCACCTAGACTTCCCGGAAAGGGAAACATTCTGACGGAGTCAGCTACACGATTTGTAGTTCTAAACCTTGCGAAAGAATTAACAGAAGAAGAAGAAGCCGGCGGCTGGTTACGGAAGAAATTATTATTTAAAGGATCAGAATCAAGAGTTAAACCCCATCCTTTGTCCATAAATAAACGAATAAATGAAGCTAAAGGGAGAATAAATCTGGGACGGAAGAGAGAGTGAAATGTGAAGAAGAAGAAGGAAGATAAAAGAGAGAGAGAATTAAGAGGGGTTATGTGTATGAAGTCTGTGAAGTCTTTTACCGCTGCAACTGGTTCGCCTATAAAAAGGGTTTGGAACGTAGACCAAAAATTAAATAAAAAAAAAATAGATTGGGTTTTTGAGAAATTGAAGGGATTTGATCGTGTTGCGTCAGATGGTGCGTCAGTTTGACAGCTGGCACTGGTCCCACTTTTTTGGCTTTGAGAGAGAGAGGAGTCGGGTATTATGGGTAATACCCGTGTATATTGAAGTCAGGTTAGAGATGTGATGGGTCGTTTCGGGTCAGGAATTAGAAAACCCGAAGTTGAAGTGTTGACAGTGTGGTTTCGTCTACATTTCGTCAAGAAAAATGTTGACCAGTTCTTAAATCAAAAGGGCAAGAGAGAAAGAAATGAATCCCACCGCCCCGAATGGTGCGGCGCGTTCCACGTGAGGAAATAAATTAAAATTAAAAATTAAAACTTTTTTCAAAGGAATAAGCACAATTTCCAGCCAAGCCAAGTCAACGAATTTGACGGCCCGGCTCTTTCTACTGACTGGTCACCGGCTGTGACAGTAACCGAGTCATAAATTGGCCCCACGTAAAGCAAGAAAGCAAAGCATAGACATTCATGAGAATTGAGAAGTGACCACGTTTTGGATCTTGGCCCCCGCCCGGGAGCCTTGTTGACTGTTTACCCGTGGGACCGAGTCACTTGCTTTGACTTTTTAGACTGTTCATTACAATTACATTGCCTTGCTTGTTCTCATTTCTTTCTTTTGGTTTGGTTGTTGCGACTGGTGTAAGTCTTACCTGGAGAATAGGTAGACAGTCACTACCGTTTTTATTTAAAAAAATCTCTATGTATATATTTCATCTAGAATTTATTAATTTTATCTCAAGGGCTGGTTACTTTACTTGTAGCATCATTTTCTTAATTTGTTTTATGGCTAGAATAAGTCAATTAACTAAGTTAATTGGTTTAACACTAAGTCCTATTTAATTTATCCCAACAAAACCCTTAAAATTATAAATTTAATTAACCAAAACAGATGACAGTTCTCTTTTAATTAGTATGAATTTATATTTTTTATAAACAAATACTTTTTTTTTTTGGCTTGATCTACGAAAGATTCAATATTGTCCACCAAAAATGAGATACCACCCAATTATATATAATTAAGGGTGATTAATTTCTTTGAATAGATAATAAGTGTTCATAATTTTTAGTCCTATATACAAATATTGTTTGATTTAATTGATATTCACGGGGTGTATTTCAACGTCAATTAAAAGTGACAAGATATCGCTTTACCTTATTTAATATCACTTAATGCTAACTTTAGAAAACATTTCTGATATTGAAGACAAAAGGTAGCCAATGACACGTAATGTGTATCCCAAGATAGGAAAAAAAGTTTTATATCTATCCTCCTTTAATTTCCTTTGACTAGTAATAAAGAAAGCAAAACCCTAGAATGGGAAAATACGTCGGCCTAAATTTGACTAATTTAATTTGATCAATCAAAACCCCCCCAGCCTTTAAAATTTCTATGATACCGTACGGCAATGCAATTGTGTTATCCTAATTTTCTTTCTTTCTTTCTTCAAAAGCCAAACTCGTGTGGAAGACTAGGAAAATGTTAACTTATGTATATATATAATTGCATGGGAATTGCGTAAGTTATTATTGTCTTATTAAGAAAAAAACAAAATCAAAAGGAGGTAAACTTGTTCAAACATACGGCGCCCAATGTTGTGAAATATTCTCCTATAAGATTCTACTCTATTCAAAAGCAGTTCGTAAGAAATAAAACTTGTGTTTTGCAATTCATTAACCATTACAAGCAACATCTTTATAACGTGGTCTACTCTATATCCTATCCTAGCTAGGGTTTCGAGATTTCAATTTAATTAATTTGGTTTCATTGAAAATTCCCAAATCTAAACATATTGATATTTTGTTAAAATTCAAACCAAGGCCAAAAAAAGAAAAATTACCAACTTCAATGTATATGATGAAGAGTTAAGAATATAAATAAATAAATAAATAAATAAATAAATAACTATGAACGTGCGTAGGAGAGAATAACTCTTAGTTAATTAAAAGTAGTAGGTTGTATTCTTATTGTCAAAACTTGCTGGCTGGTTGTGGAAAGAAATTTATGTAAAGCCTAAATTTTTGGTTGGCATGCATGCAGATTGTTCGTTTGTATACGAACAAATTCAAAGAAATGCCACCAAACGTGCATCAATCAAATTACTAAAACCGCCGTCTATTTCTCATTCGCAATATAATATATATATATATATCTATATATGTACCACAATGTTTGGCTTTTAATATAAATATTTAAATTTCTAATACTATAGGTCGACAGGCACACGCATGCGTGCGTCTAGATAAACCTAAAATAATTCAAATTATTACTTTTTGTTTTGAAGATTTTGAGTGAATTAATTTTCCTTGCATATTATAATATTACTTCTATTCTCAGCTCTCTCTCTCTCAAATTTGGTCTATTGCTTTTCTACTTTTCTATATTAAGATTCTATTTTTATTACAAATTTGTAGAGTTTTTTAAAAACTTTTATTAAAAATGTATTTAACATATGATGGAAACTATTGATAGAAGAATGTAATCGAGGGAGAAACTTCTCGTTGCCTTCTTTGAGTTTGACATAATCAATACTAAGCTTTTCTATGTTTTGAAATGTAGTTGATTACCTTTTTATTTATGGTCATAATAAATAACTTTCGAGAAAAATAAAAAGAATGAATTCTCATTGCTTTCCTCGAGTTTGACATGATATTCAATTATTAATTGCTTTTCTGTATTTTAAAAGATACTTGATCTATAATTTACAAATATTTTCAGCAAAATTTATATAAATAGATGAGTTAATAGAAGAATGGAAGCGTAGGTGTATAAACAAATTAAGATTAGTGTGGAAACTAAAGCTGAGTAGTTAATTAATAAATAAATAAGTTAGTATAATTAAGATACAACGGAAAAATAATACTTATAATAATGTATATCTATACTTGGTTCTCTGACTTTAATAGAGTGATGTAAGCTTTGCAATCCTAGTCAAAATAATAGTGCTTCCAAGTCCAAGAAACATGAAAGCAAAAATAAAAAATAAAAAATAAAAAATTGTAAAAGCGTTGCAGTCAACGGATGCAGGTAACAAATATATGTGTAGCTCTTGATCATCGTCGTCAATATTAATAATTCAAAGATCAACGACACCCCATGTTTTATCTGTCCAAAACCACGACTTTCTTGGTCTTCCATTGCAGCTATTATATATTATATTTATTTACATTTAGTCCAATTGAATATCGCCTGTTATATATATTAATGCACCATCCTTGATCCTTCTCATTTCCTAGCTTCACATTAATTTTGCAACCGATGATGAAGGACATTAATTCTTCATTTACAAGATAGATGGATAATTTTGACGCGTTAATTAGCTCAAGGATTAATTAATTTCGAATGAATCCCAAGAAAAATGATTGGTTGCGTCTGTTCTACGGCAGCGGCAAATAAATAATATATAATTTTAATTTCATACTGCAGTCGCAGTGTCTACTATATATATATAAAACAATTTTCCAAAATCAATTTCGTGATGTGTGGTTGCCAAACAAATTTATTATTCTAATGATATCACCATAACATTCATTTAAGTCATATTATATATTACAGCAATAATAGATAAACAGTAGCTAGAGGTAAGCTCTTTCGAGGAAAGAACTTAAATCTGGCTGTATGATAATAATATGTTATGTACTGATTGCATGGGATGGGATGGGGAAGCAGCCAAGAGAGACCTGGGTCGAGGGTATTAATATTTGAATATATATATATATATATATATATATATATATATATATAAAAGGGGGGGTTTTCAAGGCAACACAGAAAAATAAAGAAAATCAACAGATGAGTTGACTGAGATTCATGTTGGACGGAAACCCACGTGGCTGTCTTTCATGACGTAGAAATTTGGTGTGTGGTTAGGTAATTTATTTTAGACAGCTAAGCTGCGCTAACCAACCATACATCCCAAGTCAAGACACGACAATTAAACATAATACTTGGTTGCTTCTTGCCCTAAACAATTTCCAGATACTTTTCACATTTAACCATCTATTCTTCGCCTTTTTTCCCAGTTTTCAACACCACCCCTTCTTCTGTCTTTTGATTATTTTGTTCAAACTCATTTCTAGTTCCTACCTCTTAATTAATTTCGAAATTCAATTAAACCATCTTAATAAATTAAACTAACACCCTGGTATTGGTAATCGGCCATACGTGCATGCATGCATGTTTGACAAAACTTCCCAATTAATTCTTCTTTTCTTAATTTTGTTTTAATTTATATATATATATATATATATATATATATATATATATATATATATATATATATGCATATGTTGTGAGAAAACAGAAGCCAGAAAGCAAGCAGCCCATAATTGGTTGTCAATGTGTAGGGAAACCTGATCCTGAATTTAGTCCTTTTCTGCTTCTTGTATTTGTGTGTGTGTGTGTGTGTGTGTGTGTATACATATATAAATATATGAACTGGAATCCAATTACAATATATTGTCTTCAAACCTTACCTGCTTTTGATGCTTCATGTTTATTTTGATGATTCCATGACGTTTGAGGTTTAACTACTTGGAATTTTGTGGTCTTGCTAATTAATTAATTATTAAACTAAAATTAGGTGATTGTGAGATGAATTATATGTATATGTTGATTAGAGTAGAACAAGACTGGTTTTAGTGAAGACTAATAGTTAGGATGTACATGTAAATATATATAATGCACTCAAAGATAAAAAGAGTCATTTTCGTTATCTTAATCTGACTAAAAAATAGTGATTGAAAATGATATTTAGTTTAAAATTTACCATAATATACATTGCTAATTGATTAAGTCAGGTTGGATAGAATCAACCCACGGATTCAGACATTTAAACTTGGTGGTTTATTTTTACCAAAGAAAAAAAAAATTCATATTCTCGTCAATCCTATCTAAATTATTAGCCTTAACTACCTACTTAATTAAAACCGAGAAGAAATTTGTTCAAATTTCACTAATTCAGATCCAAATTTCAAAGTTAGGGCCCGCTTTTCTTCTTCTTTTGTCTAATACTTAATTTTCTTACATTAGATAATTAAATTTATTTACTTATTTTTTTTGCAATTTCATGTCAATTTTTTTATAACTAAGAAGTTAAATATTTTATTTTTTTAGTGAATCTGAAAATTTTAAATAATTTAATTAAATTTCTTTTCATAAATATTCTTATTTAAATATAAAAGTATTGATTTTTAATTAAAAATAATAATATTTATATTCAAAATTTAATATTTAAGTGTAAAAACGTTTGCACTTTTAAAAATTTAAATTATAATATTATTAAATATTATTTTGTTCTAAAAATTAACGTTGAATTGCTCAACATATACATTTTAAAATATATGAATTAATGAATGAGAGATTAGTAATCTAGAAAGGACAGTCGAAGAACATTAAAGGATAAAGTTTGAAAACGGAAAACTAAAGTGGGTGGTAAACCCCACGAGGTTATACCTTGAAATTCCAGGAAATGGTCTGTTCTGCCAATTTTATTGGTTTACAGGTTGATGTCAATCAATAATCCACACTTTTTATTTTGAATTCTAGTTTAAAGGTTTCAAAGCATTTCCCCCCACATCAACGAAAGTAATACGTACACACACGCCTTTCTCCATTGTCTCTTTGCACTTGCAGACCTAGTTATCAATTGCTTCTGCAAACCACTAAAAATTGTGAAACATGAAGGGATCTGTTTGTTATTATCCCACTTATTTATTCATTTATCTATTTATATTATACAACCATGGGTTTTGTTTTCTGTCGGCACGGCTTGATTGATATGTATTTATAGAAATTTATTACATCATGGTAATATTTTTATTTGATATATTTTATTTATGGCCCGATTCAACGCTTGTATAACTTTCCAAGCATTTTAAAATTCATTCTTTTAATTTATCAAGTAACGAGGAAAGTATAATAAAAGTCAGGATAAAGAGGCATTTTTTCTGCAAATGCAGAGAATTTTCAAAGCAAAATTGACAAATGGAAAACTCGATCGTTTCCTTCCATTGACTATCAATTAATTCACCTCATTTTTCTTCCAATCCAGCGTTTACAACTGGCTCATCCATACCATACAATTGAATTGTCTTCTCAATCTTTTGACTCCATTTTCCCTGCAATCTAAAATATCTTGAGAGATATTAATTATTTGGTACCTGAATTAAAATTTATATTTTAAGATAAATGTGTTTTATCTCAAATTTTTTATTTAAATATTAAAATTTTAAATTTTAAAAAATATATATATTAAAATATTTAATTTTGAGTGTTCAAAATATAAGCAATTAAAATTTAGAGAGATTAAAGAATAAAAAAAAAATATATTTTAATTTTCTTTTAAGATCGAAGGTTAGAGAGGTTCCAAACCTCAATGTAATTTAAATACTCGTTTTTGTTTGACAGTTAACGTATTTGCTAAGTTATATTTTTTATGATTAAAAAGTTTGATTATTTATATATTTGGTCAAAGCTTGATGTTGGATTCTATTATAAACAAAGTTTATGCTTAAAATGGGCCCATACGATTGATTTTTGTTGATCGCATCCGATGTGACTAAATCTCCATACTTTGAATATCGTTATTTCTTTCTATATTAAGCTGCTGCTTCTTCTTCGACATCAATTCACGAGTCAAGATTTAACAAATTTCAAGTCCGAAACCAGACTGCCAATAAGGATATTTGGGCCGGGTGTTAATCAACCCAATTCAGCTCATTATCAAATGGGTTTTCGTGGTGGTCCAAAGTCAAATAAAATGGATTTAGATTTGGGCTCAAGCCCATGCATTAACATTTCACTGTACAAACACTTCTAGCGCGAATAATTGAGATGAAAAACGTCTGTGCTACAAAATACTAGACTATAACGTTAAATCCATTTTAATACTACGTTCAATTGTCATTTGATCTAAAGATTTAGAATTAAAGGTACAGATTCAAACACTCTATTTAAATCGGTATTAATATAAGTCCCATATTTTAGACTTAGTAGTAGAAACTGCAGAATATTAATTATAAGTAAACCAAATTTCACATAACACTTATTTGAAATAGATTCAATATTATAATTCTACTCGTTCCACTATCAAAGATTTTAAGAATTTTTGGGAAATCATACATGCTAATCCATCATTAATTACTTACCTTAAGTTAATTAATATGCTCAATCCCCACAATCTTCTAAACTCAAAAAGCAGACTGCAAAAGCACCAAAGCAAAACACAAAAGCAAATTAATTCCCAAAAGAATACTAAAGAAAAAGAAAAAGCTCATAAAACCAACGCTTCAAAGATTCTTCAACAACACTTTACTCAACTTATTGCTTCAGTTTTCTTCTTACACCATACAAACCCAAAGCCTAACACTAACTTCCATCTCATTTCTCCAATGGGTTCTCCCTTTTGCAGCAATCTCATTTCAGAAAACAAATCTTCTCCATCTTCTTCTTGCTTTCATTGTTTTTGTTTCCTGACAACATTTCTAGTTCTCTTCCCACTTCTCCTCCTCTCTAAACCAGCACAAGCAAGCATTTGTAGAACTTTCTGTGGAAGCATTCCGGTCAAATATCCATTTGGCATTGATGATGGCTGCGGCAGCCCCTACTACAGGCACATGCTTATCTGCTCCGACTACGGCAAGCTCGAGCTCCGAACACCTTCTGGTAGATATCCTGTCAGCGGCATAAGTTACTCCGATCCTCACATTCTCCTCAACGATCCATTCATGTGGAAGTGCCAAGATGGAGATAACTTCCGTGCAACCAGACCTTTCAGCCTCGACACAAGCACACACTTCTCCCTCTCTTCTCAAAACGATTATCTCTTCTTCAACTGCAGCGAAGAAAATGTAATCATCGAGCCGAAACCTATCTTCTGCGAGCGGTTTCCCGAACGCTGTGATTCCTCCTGTGATAGTTCTAGTTATCTTTGCAGACACTTGCCGGAATGTCCCTCTGCGTTGCACGCGAGTTCCTGCTGCGGTTACTACCCGAAAGCCACTGAATCTTTACGGCTAATGCTGAAATACTGCGCTTCTTACACCAGCATTTACTGGAAAAATGTCGGAACTCCGCCGTATGATCAGGTTGCGGAGTACGGAATTAGGGTTGATTTCGATATTCCGGTGACTACAAGTTGTCTTCAGTGTCAGGATATGACAAAAGGTGGCGGAACTTGCGGATTCAATACCGAAACTCAGAATTTCTTGTGCCTCTGTCCGAAGGGAAACTCTACTGCCTATTGCAAAGGTTTCTTTTTCGTTTTATTTTTTTTAATGGTTCCCCAACTTTAAAATGTTAAAGTTTTAACGCTTGATTTATATAACTATTTCTAGAGTTTGGCCTCTTTAACTTTAAAAGCTTGACGTTTTGGTCCTCAAGTTTCTATATACATTGTTGCAGAAAGTTTGGAGATCGATCATCCCTGAATCTGATTAATAATTTGGCTTGATTTTGCAGATCATGAAATTTCTAGGCATAGCAAGGCTGGAGTGATTGCAGGTGAGTGTGTATTTATTTTTTCACATATATTATGAATTTCTGGTAAACGAATTGAAAGATTAAGGTTTGGATTTTTTTTAAAGATATATATTTTTAATTATTTGATTTCAGGGACAGTGACTGGAGTTTCAGCAGCTGGGGTTATAGGAATTGGAGCTGCTGTTTGGTATTTGAGAAAAGTGAGAGCTACAGCACCAGTAACATGTGGGGTTCAAAGCAATGAGAATAGGCTTTTCTGAAAACAATATATATTCAACCAAATTAAAGTGAACCAAACACTTTCTTTAGTCTTCTTTTGATTTTTTCTTTATTTTTTTTATTATAGTTTTAATTGGTTTTTGCACTTTAACAGGCCTCCTAGATGGCTTATAGTTCTTTGTTTGTACACAAATGCTGAGAGAACGCATCATGATTCACATTCACAGTGTTGGGTCTCAAATTTTGACAATTTTCCCTTTAGCTTCCTCGTTATATATCTTAATTTTCTTCTAGTTCTAAACTTCTTTGCTCACTTGTTAATTTCATGTCTGTTTAAATGATATATAGATTGTAACTCTTCAATTTAGTGCAGACATTATTCGCGTTTGATACATACAAAATTTTAAGTTTTTATAATTGTTTTTTTAGACTTTATAACTTACAACGTATCTAGCTCACATTATATAAAATATAATAATGAAGAGACAGGATAATAATTTTCCATTTACAAAATTAAACAGTAGTTATATATGCTATTATGCATCTGTTTACATACAAGATTTTCTCAAAATTTAATCAAGTATGTAAAAACATACGAGTTCCATACATTAATAACTCTTCAAGTGCTAAGATGTACATGTAAGCTTCAAAGGAGCTGTAATCTAGCACTCTCCGGAAAACAAAAACAAAAACAAAAACAAAAGAAGAGAAAATTACAAGAAAAGAGTAGTTTAAAGCAAGTCATGGCGATCGAAATGTTTAATCATATCAACAAGCTTTACCAACAACACAACGCAGAGGACCTGCGTTTGCTGTTAAGACAGGAACCATTGCTCCTGGTGCAACAACAAAAGACTGAGTTCGTGAGTAATTTGGTGCACAACTTCCATACCCTGATGGAATAAAATAAGCACCATTCAAAAATACATCCTTAGAAGTTCTCCACTTCCAATTTCTCCAGCCCCCATAACTCTCTCTCTTTGTAACCTGTTTTACGAAGAAACAAAATCACCAGTAGTACAAAGTTCTTCTTCAATCTTGTGAACACTAGTATTAATTTTAAAATAAGAATTTGGTGTAAATTAGTATTGCGATTTTATTTTTACCTGTTTGGAAGCAGCATTTAGTGGAGCTGCGAAGTAATTTCCTTCACTTAATATGGTTGGATCTGCGCTGCCACCAATTGCATACATCTGCCACTCGTCGTATCTGTTGTTGGCAACATGAGCGTAGCCTATTCTAACCCTGCAGAATGCATTATACTCTATGTGCATAAGACTTATTTTCTTTGGTTACTCTAATTAATTTCAGAAATTTGACTGTGACTTGTCTATCTCACTGATTACCTTGGCATTCTCTCAACAAGTCCCTTGCCAAAACGGTTTGAACGCTACTGTAACTTTCATAATTTTGTCGGCAAAGAATTTATCGTTGTGTCCAAGCAACATTACCTGTAAAATTTTATTTGTTGTTATATTTTCATTTATTAAAGATCAATCATCAAAATATTTTAATTCATTTAAAAATATATTTGCTATAATAAAACTCATATCAGCATGGAGTTCTGATCCAAAATAGCAACCCTAAAAGATCTGCATACCTTATCGTGTTGCTCGAAGTAGTTGTTAGAAACGGTAATAGCAGTTGAAGCATGAATGATATCGATTAAGCCATCAGGACCACGAGCAAAATAGCAATGATCAATCCAAACATGGGAAGATCCAAAGATATCAATAGCATCACCGTCGCAGCCACCGCGACGGCCGACGTGCGTCGGACTACTCCGGACAAGGCCACTTTTTCCCGGCTTCAAATCATGAATGCTAATCCCATGTACAATAACATGGCTAACATATTGTATTGTTATCCCTGGACCGTTTGCAATCTCAACTTTGGCTCCTCTTCCATCTATAGTCTTAAAACTATTCACCATAAGCTCATTCTTAAGCGTAATCACCATGTCCCTAGCGAAAATAATCCAGAGTGGCTTGGACTGGATAGCACCGTACCTCAGAGTCCCCGGTTTGGGGTCTACGGGGTCATCGGAAGGGTCTGTTACTACATAAATTGCACCATATTTTCCTCCAATGGCATCTTTTCCGAACCCCACCGCGCAATCAGCCAAAGCTTTGCGGTTAGTAGCCCAGTTGGCTCTCGCTCGCCAGCAGGAATCTATCACATTCATCACGTTCAGGTTGGTGGGAGGCTTCGGCAGGTAGCCGTCTAGTGAATATGAAAAAATGGCGTAAGGAAAGTTTGCCAAAATGCATGAAAGCAAGAGGAAAGTGGGAAGAGAAGCCATTGATTTCGGGTAGCGATGGAGGGAAAATAGAGAAGAGAGGAAGTTATATAGGAAAATGAGAAGGTGGTACACACGATTTAGGGGGAAATTTTTTTGTGTAGTTGGTGGGATTTCGGAGTTCACTAGACGTGAGAGCACGAGTACTCTTTTGGCTCGTTGACTTGCGAATTTCTAAGTAGTGTGTGTAGTGTAGATGTACAAAGAGATAGCAACTCAGAGAATCTAAATGTTTTCGAAGAATTATTCAATGGATATGGATATGGGCGGTTGAAAGAATGTTCGTAAAGAATGTTGTTAGTTTATAGTTTTGATTGATGTAAGTTGGTATAGTGGCGGCAACATTTTTGCTTTAAGTGTTTTCAATTTAATTAATATATATACTAGCTAGATTTGACAAGCCAACCCAAAAAGAAAATGAAAAAAAAAAAAGAATGAAGGAAATTTATAAGTTTTTTTTAAGATAATTTTTATTTAATTAAGTGGAAAAATGATACTTTTTATAGTGGTTTAAATGAGAAGCAAATTAATTAATTTAATTATATTATGTTTGACAATCCAACCAAAAAACTATTAAAAAAATTTCCTATACATATATGGACATTGGAGATGAAATTAAACAAAGAAAAAAGAAAAAGAATGAAGCAAATTTATGAATTTTCCTTTACATAATTACATAGAAAGTATTTTCTACAATAGTTTTAATTATTTAAGAGCTATTTGAAGTTGTTCCACAGCTCGATGCTTTAGACCGTAAGAATTATACATAATTGTGATATATATATATATATATATATATGTATGTATGTATGTATGTATAAATTGAAGGAGATCCATATCAAAGGGGAGTTGCCCTTGGAACATTTAGAATTTAATTAGATGCAATAGTGAAAATATATATTACAATGTAAGAATTGAATGAAGAAGAGAAAATAATTTGCAACAGATAACATGTTTCCTCCTAAATGTATAAATTTCCTTGGCCTAATTAATTAGATCTAGTACCGATCGAATCAAGTAGTACTTGATCTCCCGATCTTCAGCAGTTCAGCGATACATATATAAATAATTCTTCGATTGATCAGTAAATCTTCGGAGACCAGTGGTGAATTCAAAGAATTTTTGGTATAAAATTCGAAGGGATAGAATTCTCTCCTTTGCAATCAGTAGAGAGTTATCTTGCACTCCCTATTTTATAAAATTATTATCATTTTTTAATTGATAATTGAATTAAAAGTATAAACGTACATTTTTAATTAATTAAATTTGATTTGACTTAAAATGTTCTTATAATATTATCATAACTTATTTGACAAAAAATAAGTCTGATCCGGTTAGTACTTTTGCCGTAATCATAACTTATTTTACTATTAAATTAAGTAAAATTAATTCCATAATTTACTTAAACCAAAATATTGAAAGCATACAACGATTAAATATTGCTTATGAACATTACAACTACATGAATTAATAATTGAAAGAATAATCAAACAATGGCAAAATCGTTTTGCCTTATTCGAAACACGAATTGAATGAAGAAACTTTTATACAGAGCTACAACATATATAAAACAATCTTAATTATTAATTTTTCTGTCATAATTTTCATGCATAGCTGCACATACCATACGAACACGACCTTCCTTTCTTGCACTTGTTGTTGCACTTGCCACAATGTTTCTTGCTAAACATTACGTTCACACACTCACCTCTGCAGCACATCTCCGAATACTTGCATTTCTTCCCGCACCTGCCGCAGTTAAACCTGTCCTTCATCACGTTTACACACTTCTTCTTGCAGCAATCCGGCCCTGGACTCCCCTTAAGACGGCAAACCCTAGGGTACTTGTCGCATGTCGGCATAACCGGCCTGTATCTATTAGCAAGAAAACGACTCGCCCCTCGCAGCGACGTCGTTAGTTCTTGCCTGTCGCCGGAAAGATCCACGTCAGAAACTGTACTTTCATCATCAACGTTAGTAAATGGTTTGAATTCTTGTGATGGTGTAGCAGCAAGAGCAATGGCCAGAGCCATGAAGAGGGCCAAGAAAAGGAATTTCTTGAGAGAATTCATCGTGATGAATATTGTTGATTAATGTTTGATGGAAATGGAAAGGATTAATGATTTGGTATTTATAGGCCCAAATGTGTAAACGAGCTAGCAGCTGCATGGAGGTGTTCAAATTGTGTGGACTGATAGTGGAGTGGTCAAATTTTAAAGAGTTGAGAAAATTTGAAGTAAACGGAAGTTAGGTTGTTTGTTTGGGGTATAAATTAGGCAAAATTGGAGAAGAAATCCAATTTATTCATGCAACTGTGGGCGATGATACACATCTGCTTCCTTCAATTACTGCTAATTAACAACCCCAGGTCCTACGTAATTAAATATCTACATATTATATGTTCTTAATTAATTGCAATTGCATGAATTGGTTGGTATATAACGTACTAGACTTCTTTTATAAATTAAAGATAATGGTATAACTTCGATTTTTCATTGCAAGTTGCGTTGTAAAGTTCAAGTCTAGTGGGGCACGTGCACTTGCGAAATTGTGGTGATTATACTTACACGTACACATACGTTAATCTTTTCAATTTTCTCATCTTCCCTTTGGGCCAAGACGTAGCCCTCCAACTCAAAAAGAAAATCTCGCATAGTAATAATTAGATCTAAAATATTAATTTGTATTTGAAAATCTTATGTCATGCCATATTATGCAATAATTTAATAAAATTTTGAAGTTAATGTATTTATCATTATAATACATAACATGATATTACTAAATGATTCGTGATTGGCCACGCATATCAATGCCACATTATTTAGAATAATTGAAAATCACATCACTTAAAAATATAATTTTTCAACATAAATTTTATAATATTTAGTATTACTTTTAATTTGATCACACTTTACAAATTTCTAATGCTTCACTTTATTAAAAAAAATCAATCGAAGAGAAGATAGAAAATCATATATCATTTAATTCTCAAATTAACATAAATTGGATGACAATTAATATGAACAAAACTCCGCTTCACCTGATCAAGAAAATCGATTGAGGTGAAGCATAGAAACACAACAATTCTCAAATTCACATCAAATTTCATATAATATATATGAATAAAAATTTATTTATTAGATATATAAAAATGACAATACATATAAACTATGACTATATATGAACTGACAAAAACCCATCAATATATGGTTTGCCCTTATTCAATTAATTATTACTACAGAATAGAAATGGAAAATTATCAGCAATTAATCTAAGCATAGCTACACAGCCCATAAACGCAAGAACTTCCCTTCTTGCACTTATTGTTGCATCGGCCACAATGTTTCTCATTTACAGAAGGGTTCACACAAATCCCCTGGCAACAAATTTCAGAGTATTTGCATTTCCTGCCACATTTTCCACAGTTAAGCTCATCAGTCCGCAGATTAACACATTGTTTGTAGCAGCAATACGGCCCGGAGCTGCCCTTGGCACGGCATATTCTCGGATACTTGTCGCAAGTCAGGGGACCCCGAGGCTTCTCTGCCAGAACTCGATTCAGTCCTCGAAGATTAACTACTGTTACCTCCCTTTTTCCCTTCTGTTGTTGTTGCATAAAGCTTTGGAAGTGAAATGGAGAAAGAAAATACTATTGTTGCTAAAAATGCAACTAGAATTTCTGATTTCATTATTACTAATTTTATGAGTGATTGTTGCTAGCTGATTAATGCTAAAGGGTTTAGCATATGATATTTATAGAAACTTTATGACGAAAAAATCAAGATTTTTTGGAAAATATTGAAGGTCTTTATCAATGGCTTAGTAAATGGAATAAGTTAGGCTAAAAATTGAAATTATAATGGGGAAAGGGAGGAGAGTACTCAAATCTAAACGATTTTGTAGATCAAATCTTCAAGAATTTTTTAGTTATGTGCGATTGTCTGAACTTAATTAATATTTTAAATCTTTAATTATATATACATATAAAAAAAGTTGCTGAAAGATGAATGACTCGCTCACCCTAATCATCACAGTAATTATGAAGTAATGATTGTAATTTTTATTTCATAATTAGTCCTGATTAGCAACCTTTTTTTTAATTATGTTTTGACTTCCTTAATTAATTAATTTTGTTAGTATAAAATATCTAAAAGTACGTAAGAACCTCGTCAAACTCAATGATCCTTTTCAACTAACTTCCATATGTTATATATATTCTCACCCAAAATACCTTTGTTACTGCACATTTAAACAAAAGGTTACATTAATTAATTAATTAATTAATGATTGATTGATTATAAGTCACATATAATTCATAATAGAAGTCACAAAAAACCAAGAAAAAAAATATTTAGAGCCAAGTCAAAAGCCAGTGACGTGGAAATGTGTTTCTTTTCTTCACCAAGTTGGAAAACGCAGGCTTTGTTTACGTGATCAACTCTAATTAAGCCGAAGTCCGAAGCCCCCAGGTTGGCAATATTTCCAAACACACATCAACAATTTTATTTTCTTTTTCTAAACTTTTGGTCTGAAAATCAGTTACAGAAGCAATTATAGATTAAGAAATGACAGATTTTTAACTTTTTGCCTTCACGTCTCTGTTGTATTATGACTTTTTATTAAGGTTTGGCTATCCTGCAACTGCAATATTTAAAGCTGCCAAACAAGACCTTAATATCGGGTCAATATTTTCCAGGTACTTAATCAGGCAACAACACCACTGAATATTAATTAATTAAGAGGACTCTGAATGCACCGGGAAGTGTTTCCAGCATTCATTAAGTGCTTAATTTCCTGGACTTTTACAAGATACTTACGTTTGAATTTACCAGGGAAGTATTTCCAGCATTAAGGGCTTGATTTGCGGGACTTTAACAATATGAAGCAACTCCTACGCACCTTCCCTAAGCACATTATTCTGAGTTTGACCTGAAGTACTGTAGCCATTAATAGTTTGTCTTGATGACTTGCAACACGTGTAATATTAAAATCTGATATATTACCCCAAATATCAAAGTGAGTTAATGCAAATGGATCTCTCACCTTCTATTATTTTATTAAATTCATTTTTGATTAACATTCCTACCTATATATGGAATATACCACCCCGGCCCCATACATAAATTCGATGATTTCCTTCTAATCATGCTCTAAGTTTAAATTTTTATTATTTTAAAGTTAACAATATGATATTCTTATTGTAATAAATTTAGTGATCAAAGGAATTGTAACACGAGCGAGACTTAAATTGGACAGTCTCAATCAATAAAATCAATGATAAAAGCTTAAATTTTTTTAAATATCTCTTTTATTATTAATATCACTAATATAGTTAATTAATTTCAAAATAAAAATACCTCTAACTTATATATCTAATACTTTTCTTGAATGTTTGTTTATAATAGGCAAGTTAAAAAATTTGTAATTGTTGTAATTTGATGGACTTTAGCTCACCACTAATGATTGTGCAATTATCACAAGAAAAGAAGAATATATATATATATATATATATATATATATATATATATATATATATATATATATATATATGACTCATTCTTTAACTACTAATGCATATAACTTAAAATAGATTTAGGTTTATGTATGTATATATATAACACTTGGCAATCGAGCAAGATTGCAATCATATTCTGATGATAGATAAAAATTTCAACGAGGTAACACTTCATTCTGCTCTTTTGAAGCAAGAGTTCGTGTAGCAAGCATTTGGGTATGACAAATATTACAGCTTTTGCAAGATTTACAATAAAATTCTCGAGTTTTTATGCATAACATCCCATAAACACAGAACTCTCCTTTTTGCACTTCTTATTACACCCACCGCAGTGTCTTTTATCAAACGAAGCATTCACACATTTCCCCTTGCAGCAAATTTCAGTATATTTGCACTTATACCCACACATTCCGCAATTGAATCGATCTGTCTTCACATTAACACATTTTTTCTTGCAGCAATCCGGTCCTGGACTGTTCTTCAGCCGACAAACGCGAGGAAATTTATCGCAAGTTATGTTGACTATCAGGTTCTGCTGCGCCAGGAATCGGCTAATTCCTCGCATAGAAGTTGCTTCTTGCATTTCTGACACTTTTTGCTGGTCACGATCTTCATAATTATATCTGTCTAGATTATTTTCAGTTGCAACAATTGCAAACGTCGCTGCAAGCGCAAAGAAGAGTGTGAGAAATTTCATGGCTGTAAAGGGAAAATTGAGCTGTAAGAACTGAGTGTGTGAATTTCCTCAAAAGATTTGCGTTTATGTAGGAAAATTTTTGGAGGGAGAGTTGACAAAAGGTAAATGAATGTACAAGTTATGCTTTTTTTTGTGTGGTCTTAATTCA
>CM051406.1:11795160-12023741 GCA_028052125.1 Melia azedarach
GAGACTCCGCTTAAGAAGAAAACCATGGAAGCTGTAAAGAATCAAAGTCGAGGGTTTGAGGATGGGACAGCTGGCAGTTCAGAGGAAATCAAAACTGAGGAAGAGATGACTGCACTGAAGGCAAAACTTAAGCATTTAGAATCTGAAATTGAGTCAAAGTCCAAGGAGGTAAATGCTGCAGAAGCTAATGCAGTTGCTTTAAGGAAGCAATCCGAAGGATTCCTTCTTGAGTACGATCGATTGCTTGAGGAGAATCAAAATCTGCGGAATCAATTGCAGTCATTGGACTGGAGATTGTCACATTCGGGTAGCAAGAAAAATACCTAAGGAATTAACACCTTTTGCTAAATATTTCCAGTTCCTTTGAACATGAAACGTAGTCTTCAAATCGGAGAGTTGTAATGGTTTTGTGAGATACATTGGTCATATATGCAATGTTGTAAGTGTGAATTAATTTTTTCAAGCAAAACAAAAGCAACAGCGACGGAGCATAAACAAGGTTTTTTGTGTGTTAAATTTTTTATAGATAAAGTGCTGAAGTAGATCTGAATCTTTTTCTGAAAATGTAATGCACTATACTGGTTTAATAAAAGATCAATTTTGACGGGTGATTTTGTTCACTCATTATGTAGAATTATATCATAATATGCGAAAAACTGTGTAAATGGAAAGTCCGCATTTGCAAATTCAGGCCCAATTCATTTATTTTTTTATCAAAGATTACTTGTGATTACTTTTGCGCCGCAATTGTTCTGGATTTTGAATTGTTAACAAAACTCAGTACGGGATCATCTTCACGCAGAAGCTTATTGGCGTTGGCTGCAGTGAGCAGTGTCAATCCAAGAAAAACCAGAACTGATAGCGATGATAAACAAGCATAATTCCAGGAGCTGCACGACCCCTTTCACTTCTTGGGCATATTCAACAGATGCTAGAGCCAAAATGTGGACGTGAATGAATAAGCCCACCATGCAACATTGAATTTCCTCATCGATTTCTTGAAAAGAACCGGTCTACAAGCCTGTTAGAAACAAGATATGCAGAAATCAAATCAAAATGTTTGACAAATTTTGAAGAGATTATGAGACTTAAATAATGAATGTAAGTTAAATTACCAGAGATATGAAGAGGAACAAAGAGAGGAAGAAGAGCATCTTCGATGTGATATCAAAAGCTCCTGAAATTGAGTACCAAGTTAAGCTGCCGATGCTGGGTGCAGCGAAGAACAAGAAGAAGGTTGGACGTAGTATACAAGGAAAGTTACTACACGCCTGATAGACGCTGATAAAGGGTGATAAAGAGTACCATGTAATGAGCCAATCCGAGAGAAAACATGCAAATAGCGCTCTCTTTCCAACCCATCTGTGCTGCTGCTCGTGCAACGACGAAGTTTCCGCAATCACCGATATCTGGCTAGTTGGATTTGCAATATGGATAAAAAACCTCTTCTGTGTTGTAAACCACTGTCCGTAAATCTTTATATCGAGCAGAAACAACTTGGAACCGGAAAATACCCAACAGAGAACTGAATTTGGAAACCGTGTTGAGAAGAGTTTTGGGGGCAGATTGAAGCAAGAGAAGATATGAAATCCAGGGAGCATACAGGTAGTTAAGACCAACATGGTGCAAGAACTCTGTCTTAACCATGTGAAAGTGAAACAAAAATTTCAAAATATAAAGAAGAGATAATAAGTTGTGTGTGAAAAGAGCCAGGCACCAAAGCAAGAGAAAAGCAGTAGAAGGGAAGCATGCAAAGTAGTGCGGGGCAAATATCTGGTGATTTGCCGCTCTTGCGTTCGCTCAAAATCTTCCATAGCAAAGCTTGGGTAGCAAGAGAGAGACTTATTCTGAAATAGCCTGCATGGAGTCTAGTTAGGATTGAAGGCTGCGTTTGGTTAGAAATTTGGATTGATTGACTGTAATTTCTTCTTTTGAAGTGGTAGTAGTGATAATGGATGCATTCGATTACAACTTCAAGAACTGGGGGGTTATTATATTCCACTTCTGCCATTAGTTGTAAAGATCTAAGTGCCTAATTAAGCGCATATATCTGTATATTAATTTCTTGTTTGTTGGTTAATGCACTTATATAAGAAGAAGAAGATAACTGGGATCAGGCAATTTTTTTTAACTAATTAATGTGTTATATATATATATATATATATATATATATATATATATACATATATATATATATATAGTTGACCTAGCAGAAGAATTCTTGTACGAAAAACCTAATAATTAACTAATATAAAGCTTCCAAACACACAATTAATAATACATTGGTTATTTGAAAAAAAAAAAGAAAAGAAAAGGTCCTCTCTACAGTTCTAATTCCAATTGGGTAATTAAATAAAGTGTGTAATCCCTAATTAAAATACCTTCTTGAAGTAGCCCTGGCTCCCATATATATATATAATTAAGAATAATATTTCTTGTTTTGGGCATGATTTTTGGAGAAACTTAAAGCTTGAAAAAATATATATATATATATATATATATATATATATATAATGAATATGACATGTATGTACGTCTGAACACTTGTGTGGAGAAGCCAAAAATATAAATCAAGGGAAAATATTGATAAGAAATGGATAAAAATGAATGGTGTTGGCTAAGAAGCTAGCTGGAAAATGGAATGAAGAGATAAGCAATATAAATTATTAGTGGCCTTGATTTATTATAACTATATCCTAATTAAGTTGGGTTGGCTGGACAACAAATTAATTAAGATTTCAATATTTTGTATTTATATATTACACACGCTTTTCCCTAATTTCAAGTTAGGTCGTATATATGTTGTGGATTCCACTTCATGCATGCACTCTTGTTCCCGGCCCTTTTTAACTTCTTGGTCACAGCACATTATATCTATATCTATATATATTGTCAAAACACAATAATTTTAAACAAATTAAAATATGTCGTTCGATTTTGTAATTTAAGCTAATAACATTGTAATCATCAAGTAATATATATAAACTTAAACGAGACAACAAAGTAATTAAATAATAAAACACGCATGCATACAATTAATTTGTGAGATCGTGTCAAAATAAACTTTTTATGAAGTTAAGATATCCTTTAAAATTACTATTTACATATTAATTTAATTATTAATTATTAAAAATAATATTTTATAATAATGAATATAATTTTACTTAGAACATTTAAATTTAAAAGTTATAATAATAGTTTTATCTTTAATTATTTATTGTTCTTCTAAATCTATTATCAAATTTATATAAAATTTAATTAAATATTTTTTAACATATATCAAGTGTTAAAATAGTCTATTTTAAAAATTATGTATAATTATATAAACATTTAAGAAATTTGAACAATATAAATATATAAAAAATTCACAGTTAAATATACATTAATTTTTTAAATAAAATATTTTAATCATATGATATATTTTAGAAATTATATATAATTAGATAATATAAATATGTGATTATAAATTTTAAAGGAAAGAGATAATTAAAAGTTGAAATATTATTATAATTTTTAAATTTCAATATTATAATACGATATATTGATTATTATAAAAGTAAACAAATAAAGATAGTACATTATTTTATATATTTTTAATAATAAAAAAGTAAATTAGTTAAATTAAAATATAAATAATAACTTTGTGGGTATGTTGACTTTCTCTAAAAACGAAAAGAATATCTCACCTTTTTAAAAATTTATGGAGTATATTTTAACTTTCTCTCAAATCTAAGGAGAGGAAGTATATGTATATGTATATATATAGAGAGAGAGCGACCATGAATCGGAGAATATTTTGGATATATATAGGAAAATTACTTCAATGAGATATAAAATTATAGTTTGTTTAGCCTAATTAATTAAACTGAGGGGTTTGGATCGAGCAAATTAAGGGCAACACAAAACTACAACTAATTCGTATAGATGTGTGTATATGTTGGTACCAACAAGAAAAACAAAATTAAAGTGAACTAAAACCTTTCATGTGGGGTTTTGCTTCAATTATATATTCATATGTGTTACATATGAATTGATGATGATGGAATTGGAAAATGCAGGCAGCCTAATTTATTATAAGTACCCTATAAAACTATATGAGGTGCGGGTTAGAAGGATAGCTAACTCGTTTGTGTGCTTTCCGCAGTTAATTTAATTTAATTCAACTTAAAAGGCATGAATTAATAATAGCTGTAAGATAGATCAGCTCTGGTTGGGCACTAGATTAATATATATAATGAAATCACCACACCACGCCACAAATTGCCGAAGAAATTTACATATATATATATACAAAAAATTATGTAATATTGTTCTACTTTTATTCAATAACTAATCCGATATTTTCATTTTATAACGACGTTAGATTGAAAAACCATATTATTAAAAATACTACTGCTGTTGTATAGTAAAATCATTGGATAAAATTGATTAAAATAAGCGAGTCTTATTAATTATTTTAAGATATATTTTCATTATTATGAAGCAAAAATAATAACAGACATATTCTGAATTCTTCCAGTGGAAGAATTTAATAAAAATATGGTGTTTTTAGTGTACTTAAAATCACTTGAGTGAATCGTAATTCTTCTTCATTAGAATGACTTGGAAACCCAAAGAAGAATTAATCTCTAATTAGTGGATAGAAAAGCATTAATGCTTCAGATTATGCTTATGCAGCAGCACAAATAAAAGTCTGCCTTTTTCCTTTAACCTAATCGTAATCCAGCCACTAACTCCATTTCTTTGTGTGCAGCTTCCCCTCTTGCCTCGTAAATTAGCACTACGAAGGCCATTGATTTTGAATTTGAACACAATTATTTTATGGTATGGCCCGGCCTAAAAACTATAGATGACTCTTGGAGAAACTCAAGGGTTCGTAGACCAAGAGAGAGAGAGAGAGAGAGAGAGAGAGAGATTGAGCTCCAATCCCGAAGCATGTAGAATTAGAAAACATAATTTTATTATTATTATTATTCATTAGAGCAAGATTTCTACCTAATAATATATCATTCGTAAATTTACATTCTAATTCTTCTTCTTCTTCTTCTTCTTCATGCGTGCTGCTGCTGTTGTTTCTACTGCTAGTATTTATCTCGCTATTTCTATTGAATAATTCATCGGGAATATCATCCTTGAAATATTCTTCAGTCTCTGCAGCAGCCCCACCACTATTGGAGATCTCATTACCAGATGACACTCTATGCTCTTTGCTTTCATTGCTTCTCACTGTAGTCCAAGTTTCATCCCATTCCCAGCTGATCATTTCTGAGTTTCCTTCACTCACTTTCCGGATTCTTTCCCTGGCAGAATTTGCACTTCTTTTCTGGATCGAATTCCAAGTCTCAATTGAGCTCCAAATCCCTTGATCCAGTACACTCCGTTGGAGTCTCCGGATTGCAAGTTTCAATCTCTTTCCAGGGAAATTTCTCTTCTTTAACAAATTCGTGCTTTAGAAGTTCGCTGGCTGTAAATCTCTCTGCCGGTTCCTTTTCAAACACTTGCTCAGAAAATCTTTACCTTGTTTTGACATGAACTTGGGGATTTCTGGTCCATCACTCGAAAACCCGATCTTGTAAAGTGCGGAAACCGGGTTGGAAGCATCCGCCCACGGTGCCCGGCCCGTTGCCATCTCGATGACTGTACACCCAAGAGCCCACACGTCAGCAGAGAACCCTTGTTGTTCGCCACGCGCCACCTCAGGTGCCATGTACACTGGTGTACCCACTAATCGGTGCCGTCGAAGTTGACACCTCATCGACACGGCGAGCACAACCCAAGTCCGCAATTTTCGGTCCATCGTTAGTGATCAATACATTTTGACCCTTAATGTCACAATGCACTATTCCATTAGAGTGAAGGTACTCTAACCCAACTAGTATTGCCCTCGCGTATGATCGGATTCTTCCCTCTTCCATCCCCCCGCCGCCGCCGCCGCCGCCACTCTTGCAAATTGCATCGTTAAGTGTGCCACCGGGTGCATATTCCAAGAAAAGATTGTACAACAACTTACCATTTTCGGATGAAATGTTACACCCCTTGTATGCTACAATTTGAGGACACACCAATTTAGACAGCATCCTCTCTTCCCTTTGAAGGGCTTCAGAATTCGAAAGTTTAGCCGACTTAACTGCAAATACCTCGCCGGTCCGGTTATCTGAGGCAATGGACACGATGGCGGTTGAGCCCCGGCCGACGGTCCTCCCCCGGGTCCAATCCATTTACCAAGAAAGATATGTAAGTAAATTAAAACAAACGAGAGAGAGAGTTTGGATTGGTTGGTTAGTTATTTAAGTTGTCGAGACGCTCAGTTTAATTTATATATGAATGAAGTCGTGGGTTGTGCAATTTGTTTTGGTATGGTTGGCTTTAATGCAAGAAGGCATGCTGCTTTTCTTTTATTTATTTATTTTGGGGTTTAACTTTTACTTTATTTCTTTCTTGGTGGCCAATGGGCCGGCCGCCGTTTTTCAGTAAAGGTGAGGCTTCCACGTGGCGGAAGGAGGGAGATGGGAAAATTTTGGCCTATTTATGTTATGGGCGGCGGAGCGAGCGAGTTAACTTAGGCATGAATTATACTGCCCATGTGGAGAGGCACGTGCTTTTTGAGCACATCTCGTTCATTGGCATAGGCATAGAGAATGCAATTCAACGAATTGGGATATTCTATCCGTTTAATTCTTAATCCAAGAGTACTTATTCTAGAGAGACTCGAGAGTGCTCGACTTTGTTTAATTTATTAGATATATAATAGTAATTAAGAAGTAAACGCTCTACTTTTAGTGATACCTTGAACCTATTACAAGTCGAAATTCAGGTCCATTCATCTATTTCATTTGCACTTACAGCAAACATCAAATGGGTCGAGTAATAATTGCATTGTCTACATCTCTATTATATTATGTGTTCAAAATTATAAAATTATAATCTATTTTAGTCATATCCTTATTTGTTTAATAAAAACAATTGTTTATAAGGTCGAGTTGATGGTTGTGAATTGTAGTCTAAATTCTAGAGCAAAGTAGTTACTTTTCTTGGAATGTGGGTAAGTATACAAAGAAGAGGCAAACAAAAACATCAAAGCCAAAGGCAAAGATTGAGAAAAGAACAAAAAAGCAAAGTATCTCTTACAACCAAAAATTTGGAATGTAGTTCAAAGAGGGTTAAAACTAACTAGAATTCCCAGCAACCTATCTGTCTTTGATCTTTACCAATGCATACACACGTTATTGGTATTAATTATTACATAGTTCTAGCCTTCTTTGCTTGCCAACCCCCATCATAAGTTAGCTTAGCTTACTTCACGTGCCAGCCTCACAATTTCTGTCTTCTCTGATATCTTTACCTTTTCGGTTTCACGAATCACTCCTACTTTCTTCATGCTTCATTAACTTTCGGTTTAAAAAGTTTTCAACTCCATGCTTACTTTTCATAACTGTAAGGAACACACTTTTCTGTTTTACAGCAACACTTCTCTTGGCTTTAAGCACTTTACGTTAACGATTGAGCTCAGTTAATTTGGATGTCATTTTCAAGCTTTAGTTAATTGAGTGACGCTGGTAAAGTTTCCACCTTCAAACCTCTGCAATTTTTTTAAAAGCTAGCAGCCATAGCCAACACAGAACTCCACCTCAGAGTCTTTTCCAATCCTTGACCAGAAAACGAATCCATCCCATTATATATAACGTGTAAAGTAAGGCTTTGGATAATTAAAATTTGAAAGCTATTATTTAAACCGCTTAATTAGTTAAATCGATGTGGGTCATCTCTTCACGTTTCCTTAATCGTTACTCTCCTGTGCAAAAAAATACTTGTTTATGATATAAATTCTAAAACTGAAAACAAAGATTACTTTATACCGTATAAATAAAGCAAACTGCAAATATTTACAGGCAAACATGAAATTGTTTTTAGCCATTTCGGCTGAGGCCAACACCTTCACAATTTGGTTATCACTACCAAGTCTATTACAGAGGGTACATAAATATAATGCCAGATAAAGATAATTCCATGGTAGAGAGAGAAGAGGCCCCGAGGTCGACTGACAGTTTAATGTTTATGCAGCCTCGGCAAAGCCGACTCTCAGTTTACCAAAATCAAACACGGTGTGGTAACGACCCATGAAAACATCTCCCAGAATCCTGTATTTACACAAATGACAAGTTCCGAAAATTTAGTGAAAAAACAGGCAGTAGGAAGGAAATATGTTGTAACAGAAATTCAAATAATATGGGAGAGAAATACCAGAGAGGTCCGCGAGGAGGAGGAATATCCAAAGCAGTAAATCCACTAATGCACTGAGCGGCAGCACCCTCACCGACCTTGAGAATGTACTGATGATACCAACAAAAAATGAATTTCTATTAATTATATGCTACATCATCCTCCAGTTTTATTTTAGTATCCGGAATAATATTAATATTTGAAAGGATATTACAATTGAGTGAAAATTGCTATGACACTGTACCTCATCTGCAGACAGGTCAAAAACTTTGCCCCCAATAGTGAAAGAAACACTAGGCATGGAAGAAATCTTTTCACAATCGACAGATGATTCTCCCATTGGATTTGGCATTCGGTCACATAGCTGTGGATATATCAGAGGATTACATCAGCAATAAGCAATGAGTCAATGCAATTATTTGAGTTAAGTAATACCTTCATCTCACCTCGTTGACATAGTTCAATATACGTTCTTGAGTTTGATTCTGCTGCATCTGGTTTGCATCCATACAACTGCCATCTCACAAGAAGAGCACATTGCATCATGAAGAACACCAGAGGATTTTCCGTTGTTCTCATCCACCACGCTCTCTATTCCCATACTGTACAAACACATTCAATTTTACCGCGACCATAAAAAAAGTGGCAGCAGGAATTTTTTTTCCCATAGAGCAAAGCATGTCCTGAGAGACTGACCTAACACCACGTCTTCCATCGAAGGTGCATAATCCAATTTGGGAGCAGATCTTCTTAGGTTGCGCCTGATTTACACAGTGACATTCCCAAAGTCAGGGCAACACCAAAATAGATATAATCAGTCAACTTACTTTCAAAAATGGATATGACGAATAAAATCAGAGTACTCACCTCAGCTAGAAGCAGATCCATAATGACTGGTCCATACTGTTCAACAACCGCCTTACATTCCTGACTAACGACTCCAGTGGCCCCAATGGCCTGATTTATCATGGCTATCACAGTCTGAAGAGAAATTTTCATTTAGCTATAAACTGTGCTCCTGATAGAGTGCATAGTCAAGCAAAAGTGGGCATACATAACAAAATTATTTATTCATTGCCCATGTTCTGAGATGCAAAACGGTAAGGCTATCACACTGTCAGTTCAAAGATGCAAACAAACTTAGTACCTATTTATTGACCGAGGACATAAAACGATTTACTGGAGAAGACATGCAAGGCTAACATCAGCATGGCTAACCAAGAAGAATATTAGTGAATTGTGCCTACAAAATCAAGATATTATTTTCCCTTATTAACCTTTCTTTTTATATCCCACCCAGAATTTTGACAAATCTCATACTTTCATTTCATGCAACAACTTTATTTAACTGAAATAGTATAATGACTATAGCCATAATCAAAATCCATGATGAAACTAACAAGAAATTTAGCAAACCATATCCAGCAAGGGATTAATGAATGGTATTAAGCATTTCATACCGTTGGACCTGCGACCAAAGATGTCCCAGAATCTGCAATTGCTGCACAACCTCCAGCACAATATCCTGTAAAACAGTTTTCTGGACATCAGAACAACATAACAATAGGGAAAAAACTATGTCTCTTATTCTGTTCCCTATCTTTTCCATTAAGGAAAAAAATTGCCAGGCTTTGAAACTTCAATTATTTCATATCAGTTTTCTTGTTACAGACAATAGGATTAAGCAGAAACATACCAGTGGGTTTTCCACCAATAAGAACATCGCCCATGTCAAACTATAAACACAAAATATTGTGAAACAAAATGAGAACATAAGAGACGCATATAAAGGTGTTAATAAGCAAGCCATTAAATTTAATTTCAATGACCAACCTGCCAGTAGCCTTTCTGTGTCACAGGAACATATGTGTGCTTGCCCTTGTAATGACTTGGATCAACCCCACCAAACACAATTTCACCACCTTCTTCATCCCCTTGATTGCGGTTAAGCCAAAATGAAAAAACTGGATCCTTAATAAGGCCCTGTTTAACCATGTTGTACCTGCAAGGCATACAAGGACATAATCAGAAACATGGGATTACTATTATATTTAGGAAATATTCAGTAAACAGGCCATTGATTTTGAGGATTCACACACATACCAGACTGGAACAGCATTTCCAACTGAAATTTCTTGAAACCCAAGACCTAATATCCCATCAAACTTGGCCACCAGAAATGTGACACTAGGCTCCCTGGTTGCCTCAATAAATTCCTGAATATTTAAGGGCAAAAAAGACCAATATTTAGTGCATGGTACTCTAACAGACTACAGGATCTTATGCCAGCAGAAGTCAAAGTAACCTAGGTTTACCTGATCTTTCACAGTGAGGTCACCAACTTTGACACTGTCATAACTAAAGAAACCAGAGATAGCCCCAGTACCATATTGAATAGCAGCAGGTTCACCTGAATCCAAAACAATTCCAAGATAAATGGATTAATCATTTTCCAGTAGATCCCCATCACACACAGTGCAAGTTTCAAAACCTCAATCTAACTTGTAGATAATATACATTACTAATAAATGTTAATTCTTCCATTTTCTTTCATGCACAATAGCTTATCATTGGGAAACATCTTCCTTTGCAAGTTGATTAGCGTACAATTCAAAATAAATATATGGAACTCTCAAATGTGTGGAAGCAGAAAACCTACCATTCTTCTTGTAAGTACTTGATTGGCTTGACTTGTACTTGGCATGGAAGTAACAAGGAACCTAGCCACAAAGCAAAGTCATAAATCCTCCAACCTCCAATATACTCCAGTTCTTATACAAGTACCAATGTGGGATACATTCATAATAGACACAAATTTAAAAGCTAACCGAGAAATAGCACTTGGCTGAAGGCACCCACAAATTAGAGCTGCCCGTGTCAAAGATTACAGTGAACTTTTGTGGAGGAGTACCAATACCAATCTCACCATAGTACTGAGCGTCCATATAGTTTTTTAATGCCACAATATCAGTGTCCTCAGAGTCTCCAAGATTATTACGAAATCGGTACTTCTTAACAGAAGCTCTTAAAGTGTCTCCATGCTGCAACTCCAGCTGGGCAGCAAGCCGGTTGTTTGGATCCAATTTCATCTTTTTCAGCCCTATCCTAAGCAGTCCATCACTGGATGCAGAGGCAACAAGAGAAAACAAAAGGATCGAAAGGAACAAGGACGACACCGCAGCTTTGATTTTGGTTCCCATGTTTATCTATGAATTACACATTCAAAATTCAACCTCAGGGAAAGCAACTCTAAAGTAAAAAATTTATTCATTTTTCATGTTCAGCAGAAAGTAAAAGAGAAAACATATTAACAGGAAAAAATGATTTTCCATCAGGTAAATTACTTCTAAATTGCAAATTTGAACTCCTCAGCTGTTCGGTAATAAAAAAACAGGCAAAAATAAACCAAAACGAAGTTAAAATTTTGAATTTTTTTTTTTAAAGACCAGCTCATTTCATGGCAGAGAGAACAAAAGAAAAAGGAAAAAATGAAACTAAAATGCGACCGGTCGTGAAGGGAGTGAAGCTTGCAGAAATCGACCGGACGCATAGAAATGAGCCGTAATCAACCGTACTTACCGTGAAATCATCATAATATAATATAAAACAGTAATAAACTATTATAATCCGATCAAAATTTCATAAAAACTACAGCATTAATTCCAAAGAGAAGCTATGAAATTCTGAAACTGAAAATTCAACGAGACATTTACTCACCGAAACTTGAAGACGGATTCGTAAAGCAAAAGAGACTAGAAATGAATTTCGAGGGGAAGAAAGAATCGACTATTTAAGCAAAAACCTGTCAGCCACCCGGGCCCAGCTAAGCTCAGTTGGTGTGTTAGCTTTGTTTAAATCTCAGCCGTCGATATCGCCCTTTAACCGTATATTTAGCATTCACGATCTGCTCGTTTCTAAAAATAGCGGAACAAAAGCGTGATAGCGGTTGGGATTCGGTACTTCGCGTGATTATGTATTTGGATTTTTAGTTTAGATCGCCGACCGTTGAAGTATGAACGGACAGTGATAAAGAGGTGGGGACGTTGGGGATGCAAGGTAATGCAGTGGGTTGCGCTTTAGGGGCGGTTTTATTTGTGACGGATAACGACACGCGCGGGATTTGGATTTTGGCGTTATAACTGAATTTGCTTATGTGTTAAAAAAGCACGCATTTTGGTTTGCTTAGCACGCGACACATACTCATTATTATTATCTTACGTGTCACTAAAACCACGAATTTTATGTATTTATCTAAAGAATGTCTTGGATAATTTCATTTTAGTCTCTGATATTTTATAAATTTTTTTGTTATGATACTATCTTTGTCACAAATATTTCTAATATTTCATCTTCAAAATCAAATTTATGTTAATTCTGTCTTGCAAGAGAGGGACAGGAAAGCCATTTAATAAGACCCACTAAATATTAACTATCTATATATTTTATTTATCAAAACTTTTTATTTTAAGCATCTTAAAACATCAAATAGAAGTAATTTAAGTCAAAATTTGTATCCAAATATTTTTTATTAAGATATCTTTGGGATATATATATATATATATATATATTGTTTGATTTTAATAGGAAAACTAATGAAATATCGGTTGAAGGATAAAATGAAGTTGAACTAAAGTGAAATAAAAATGCAAAATTATATTAGAGATGTTTATGATAAAATATCGAATTAGTTGGATACAGTGAAATTTTAGTAAAATTAAAGACTAAACCGAAATTTTCCCTAAATTATTAAACACGGCTTAAGGCACATTATAATTTTTCTATGGCATTAAACACAATCTTCGTGGGGTGGCTTTTGGAAGAAAACTTGTAGCTAGAAAATTGTTTTCGACAACAAAAGTAGGGAAGGCACGAAGGGAAGATGTTGCCAAGAAGCAAGGGCAATGTTGTAGCTTTTATCCAAATCCAATGATGAATGCAAAAGACAGCTCAACTAAAGAATAAAGACTTGAGTGCAAGAAATGAAAATTGCTATGCTACTGAATAAACAAAGAATATTTTCCAAATAATGGGTTGGGTTTAATCGACAAAAAAGAATTTAATGGGCCTCCAAATTTTGGTAGATTGATTTATGGGCCTGTTATTGTCTTGGCCTTTAAGCACTCTCAAAGTAGTTAGGTGTAAATTTAAAAAAATACACAATTAAATTGCTTTGCAACGATAGGGCAAGGTAATAGGTATTATTTCGCCATCAACTCTAAATATCCCACGCGGTATTATTTTGTGAAAGCAAAAATTGTCAATGGTCAAGTCACGTGTTTACTACCTTTTTTATCGTAGACTAATCCTCCTCAATTATTATTTTTATTAATATTACAACTCCCTACAGTTAGAAGATAGGGAAAATGGAATAAATAGGGGCATCATTTTTTTCCACAAAAGCTTGACATCCACGCACAAGAATGAAGGAATTCTATAATATAATATAATTACAGACGACCAAAGACTCCATTAATTCATCTTCATTCTCAATTTAACAAAATTTCCAAAGTTGAATATGGGTTTCAAAGAAGCTGTGATGATGTGTTCTTCTCTTCCAGTTTTGGGGTGTGTAATTTCTACTCTTGTTGGGTTGCTCCCTGATTCTCTTGAATCAGCCAACAATTCTGATGCAAAAAGTAGTTGTAGTGACTATGCAGCTGCTCAGAAACATCTGAAGCAAATTCAAAACATACGCACCTGTTGATCGATGTTGATTCATAGCTAGCTAGCTAGCTAGCTATCTGCTGCAACACTACTACTACTGAGTTCGAGTGAGTAATTAAGTTTTTCTAAAGGATATTGATGATCAATTTCTTTCCTATTGCTTGATTTCCAGCTTATATATTTTTGTATATTATATAAGTTTTCGAGTATGCTTATATCATCTGTGTTTCCGAACTCTGTATAATCGAATAATAATTTTTGTAATATTAAATTTTGAACAATATGAGAGTAGATTCATCGTTCTTATAATATTAAATCGTACTTAATTTAACTCTAAATATAAACTAAATCGACAATTACATACATATATGTTCATAGCAATCTTAAATAAAATTTTAATTATTTTAATTTATAACGGTAATTAAATCACATCATTATAATTATAATTAGTCCAATAATGTTACATGAATTCCTCGTCTCTGGGAATGAAGGTGAGACCACTTGACTGTCGGTCGGTTGGGTGTTAATTAACTTGATAATTAAAACCAATTAACTAACATTTTCCACTATATATATATATATATATATAATATATATATATATATATATGGCTTGAAGGTCATTAATTAATTAATTTTCAAGTATAATATTTCTTTGTAAGTTGCTCGATTTCTTAAGTGCATGCTTTTATAAAACATTTTTCAACAATAACTGTTCTCATAACAACTCTTTTCATTTACCATCATATAATTTTTTTTTATAATTTAAATAAAAAATATTCTTTTATATTTATATCAATCTATACAGCTTTAAAATTAATAGAGAATCTTTTCTTTTATATTTATATGAATCGATATTATTACATTCTAATTCTTTTTTGATATCTTTCAAGAAAAATCTCGAATTTGATTCTAAATTGATGGGTTAGTGTAAGCTTATCCATGCAGTTATACACTCTTAGAATAAGAATCTAATTTCTAAAAGATTCTAACTTTCAAACTTTAATAGATCTTTGAGATTCTTTTGACTACCTATATTGTGTTGAAAGGATAGTTATATGATCACACAGAAAATACATAGATGTCAATTATATTTAGACTAATGGTATGTAAAAATCAACTTTGGTAATGGTTGTGGTGATGCATAAGAAAAAGATAATTAAATATTTCAAAAGCAAATTTGTTATTTTTAGAAAAATAAAAAATATATATTTGAAAATAATAATATAAATTAAAAAAAATCTCAATAGTTTTTCATTGGAACGATGGGAAAGACAATCTGTTATATAGCTTTACTTTATATATTAATTTCAGTTAATTTAAAATTTTAATAACTCGAATGTTGATTTATATACGAAATGATGTAAATGGGATGAAAATATTGGGATATAATATAAACTGGAGGAAGGGGGGAGGGGCTCAATTTGGAAAAAAGGGAAAGTTAACACGGTTGATGGATATTGGAAAATGGGCCTTGAAATGATAGTTGATTGAGTTATGAGCCCAGCACGAGAAAGAAATTCAAAAATTTGGTCAAACTTTACCCAAAGCCGAAATATGAATAATGAGTACGCCTCCAATAATAATAGAAAAGCATAAATAAAATTCCGCGTTTTTCATATATGCTACAGTGAATTGCCAGTTGGATTAATGGCTGCTTTGTTTTCTTCCACACCCAATTATGATATGAACTATACATGAATGCATGCAATATGCGATGATTAGTTTAATAATGAGTATCTATCAAATTACTTACTTTTAAAACAAAAAGTATCCTCCATTTTCATGTGCCCAATTTGGACCAAACCCCTTTACTTGTTTTTTGGATTGGCTGCTACTACTAACCACTCTATTCTTCGTCTATTAATAATAATGCCCCCCCCCCCCCCCTAATTTCCTATATTTATATATAATTTATAATTATGAAATAGGTTTTATTTTATTATGACTATCGATCTAGCTAGGTTTAAAAAGGAATTCTTTACCCTTAAATCTATAAAATATTCTTAAAATTGACATTTTGGCTTTCGTTATATATATATACCACAAATTATTAACTCTTAACTCTAAATATTAATTTTTTCTCAAAATGATAAAAACATTAAAGTTAACCCATTAATAATAATAACGAGATTCGTCCCACTTACACCCCCCAGCCGTGAAGTACAGTTAAATTTAGAAAAGAAATTTCAAAGAAAACGATTGGAAGTCCTGAGGGAACATGTGCTTGCATGTGCCCCAGGGCCCAATCCATCATCCCATCCTATCCCATCATTACATACATTGCTTACCTGACAATTAGCCAGCAAAGCCCCCCGTTTCCCCATTTCAAAATTTTATTGTACGGTAGATCAAGTACGGTGCGACCCACAGAGTTCTCCCACGTTCGGTTTTTAAAAATTAAAAAAAAAAAAAAAGAGTTTGCTACGGTGTCGTATAATTGGTTGGATTGGCCGGCTGGGGGGCATGAATTGACGTGATGTCAATCAAAGTGCACAGGAAGTCAATAACGTATCTGACTGACTTGTCCAATTAAATAAATAGTTTAACTTCGCAATACGAAACTACTTCCCCACCCTTTTTCTTTATTGCCTACATTATTGATTGCCTTCATTGTATATACAAGTCCCTATATTTTAAAATATTTATAGATGAACAAGTTTTGCTCTTCGTACAAATTCCTACCATTTAAAAGAATATGTGATATGTATGGAGAACATAACGATAATGCAATCTTACTCTTGAAAAAAGTAAAGAGATATTAGAGTTAACATTGAAAGACCCCAAAAAACCAGCCTCAATGAGATTGAAAAACAAGAAATAAATTAAGCATAATTATCAAGAAGCAAAATTTCACTACATGAAAGAGGTATGCATGAATGAGCCATTATACAATGACGTTGAAGGTTCCAATTTCTAAAATATTGATTTCTCATATGCACAATGTATAATTAATTATGACACAGTTAGAATTGATATTCTAAAGTGACCAAAATATAAGGATTTAAATTCAACAAGGTTAAGACAAGAAAAATTAAATTAATAATTTTATTTTAAAATTTAAAAATTTTTGTTAGCCTTATAAGATTAGAGACTGCAAGTCTTATCGAAGCGTCATTCTTTATCTTAAAAAATATGATGTTTAAAATATTAAGTTTCATAATTTATTAAAAATTTTGATGATCTCATTATACACATTTCAATAGTTTGGAATAAGCTAATATTCTTAGAAGCTGATTCCAGCAACATTAAAATCATTAAATTTTACCGAGGACATCTGTGAAAGTAAATTACAAACTAAATTAAATCTGTGATTTAGTCTAATATAGGGGCACAAGAGTTATTATCCCACCATTTTGATTTCCCATTTAATACGCACGGAGTTGCCCGGAAGTATCTGAAAAGTCTACTATTTTCAGGTTTTTTAATTTCAATAGCAAATTACGTGTCAAATAGCAATAGCCGTATTTCTTGACCTCTCTGTAATTATCAAATACTTCAAAACAAAAACATTATTAATTCTCGTCTTTTGTTACAAATAGTTGTCTTCTACCCAAGCTTTGGAGGATTGATACAAGCAACAATGTAAGAAACAAACGTATGAAGATAATGTAAAATATTTATGGATGTTAATCATTGAACCGGTAAACTAATTAGTAACCTCATTTTTTTTATCTGTATTTACTGAAAAAGAAAAAATTGAAAAAAAATTATTCATAATGAAACAATATGAAAGAATGAAATTTTTTGTGTTCTAACCCTCCCCACAACAAAAAAAGAAATATGAACATGTAATTTCATTTGCTTCCCCCACAAAAGAAAAAAGAAGAAGAAACTAACAAGAAAATATTGATTTAAAAAACAAAGGCTGGACTCTAATTTGCCGAGAAGCTGCCAAGTTTATTGCCGTTGCTTGTGGTGGCGGTGTTGGAATTGCTATTGTTATTGCTGTTGTTGTTGTTGTTGTATGGATGTTGTGCGCCGCCGATGATGGAGGTGATGGCGGCGGCGAGAGCTGCAGTAAAGTTGGGATCAGCGGTGATGGCAGCTGTGGCGGCACTGACAGTGTCAGCTAGGGACGAGGATTGCTGCTGCGGTTGGTGTAATGTTGGCGGGAGAGTTTGGTGGGCACCGGGCAACTGAGAGTTAGTTCCAATCTCTTGAGATAGTTGCAGACCGGAGAATTTTGACTGGTTGTAAAGAGCTTGTCCGAAAACTTGCGGCAATTGCGGTGCTGTTGTTACTGTTGGGAAGTTCTGAGGTTGCCCAGGAAATTGGACTTGGAATTGTGCGGGTTGTCGTTGGAATTGTAAAGGGTTTGGCGAATGTGTAAGGTCCAATGTTACTGTTGGAAATGGAGCAGACGCTGAAATTGTTGCCATACTTGATGAACATGGAAGAATTGCTCTTGCTAGCAAATTCGGATTCATTATCCCGTCTGCGCTGGACATTGATCCTGAAAGCAGCATATTTGCTGCTGCTGTTGTCGTTGATGCCATTGCCATTGCAGCTGGAGGTAGAGGATGATTGTGATTTCCTTCGTAGGTTGTTATCAGAATCGTCCTGTCTTCCGCACAGCGTTGAACCTGGAAAATTCCAGGATTTCAGATTAGTTTCAGGTTGATGGAAGTTATTCATGTACAGTAAATTACGTAACATGCTACCAAAATTGAAGAAATGAACTTACTTGTTTGCGAACTGGACAACCAACTGCCATGGTGCAACGATAATAAGCTCGAGGACATGGGTTTCCTTTCGCCATTTTTTGTCCATATTTTCTCCATTGACACCCATCAGTAATCTGTATTAAACAAAACCAATCAATTTCAAAACTATTTGAAAGAGCCGATTAAATTGAATTTTGGTATAATGATTTAACTATAAACCTACCATGGGAGCTTCTGAACGAGCACGGACTGAGACGCGGGCTTTTCTCATGGTGGCTTCATTGGATTGATCCATTCCTTTAGCAGAACTGTTCAGCTTCTGAACTTTGTTAGCACCCCAACCCTGTGATTCAGATTCCGGACTCTCTTCCCTTCCGATTCTTTTTCCGTTTGAATTTTCAGCCTGATCGAACGAGACCATCTCGCTTTTTCCATTGCACTTAACATATTCTTTGGATGCAACTTCAACATTATTGTTCGGCGGCGTTCCTGACAAAGTTCTTTCCTCCGAGGAAGAATTCGAAGCTTCATCAGTCTCCGCCGTAGCAGACGGGCCCAGATCGAGAAACTGTCTAGGCACCATTACTTCATGTTTCTTGTCTTCAGCTTTTCCTTCAACCACCTGTAAAAAAATCAATAAAATTAACTATGCGAACAAACAGTAAATAACTTCAATATCTTTACCAGAAATTTAATGAGTAATTAATTACCTGATCGTGTTCTTGAGGGCTTTCAGCTCTGTGATTTTGTTGCTGCTGTTGCATTAATGCAACAAGATGCATCTGTAAAGCACTGTAATTATTAGTTACTTGGCTTAGCATGTCTCTTAACCTCTGGTTTTCTGCATTCATGTGTTGCAACTCCACTTGCAATTGCGCTAGCTGAGAAAATTTGCAAAATACTTAAGTCAGGAATCAAATTTTCCGTGAATTTATTTATGTTTTTTTTTCTTGTAGAGAATTATTACCTCGCTCTTAGCTCGTTTATCTTCCTTTTCCGACGAAGCCCCATCATCTACCGTTGATTGATCGCTTCCAGTGTTAGCAGTCAGAAGATGTAAACCAGTCTGTAATTATATATACATGTATAAACAAAAGTTTGACAACAAAACAAAATATAAAGCAGCGTAATAATTCAGTTGTAAACAAAGCAAATGTTTTCTTACATTTACATCCAAACTAGTTCTTTGGCGGACATCTTCGTGAGGATTCTCCTTCTTAACATTAACAGTACTAGTTATAATTCTCTGATTATCATCATCAACCTTGTTTTTCTTATCAGAAAAGAAGTCAACTTCATCGACAGCCACCCGATTTTCATCAGACGGTGAAGGAACATCCCTGACTTCCCGACCAGCACCTAGACTTCCCGGAAAGGGAAACATTCTGACGGAGTCAGCTACACGATTTGTAGTTCTAAACCTTGCGAAAGAATTAACAGAAGAAGAAGAAGCCGGCGGCTGGTTACGGAAGAAATTATTATTTAAAGGATCAGAATCAAGAGTTAAACCCCATCCTTTGTCCATAAATAAACGAATAAATGAAGCTAAAGGGAGAATAAATCTGGGACGGAAGAGAGAGTGAAATGTGAAGAAGAAGAAGGAAGATAAAAGAGAGAGAGAATTAAGAGGGGTTATGTGTATGAAGTCTGTGAAGTCTTTTACCGCTGCAACTGGTTCGCCTATAAAAAGGGTTTGGAACGTAGACCAAAAATTAAATAAAAAAAAAATAGATTGGGTTTTTGAGAAATTGAAGGGATTTGATCGTGTTGCGTCAGATGGTGCGTCAGTTTGACAGCTGGCACTGGTCCCACTTTTTTGGCTTTGAGAGAGAGAGGAGTCGGGTATTATGGGTAATACCCGTGTATATTGAAGTCAGGTTAGAGATGTGATGGGTCGTTTCGGGTCAGGAATTAGAAAACCCGAAGTTGAAGTGTTGACAGTGTGGTTTCGTCTACATTTCGTCAAGAAAAATGTTGACCAGTTCTTAAATCAAAAGGGCAAGAGAGAAAGAAATGAATCCCACCGCCCCGAATGGTGCGGCGCGTTCCACGTGAGGAAATAAATTAAAATTAAAAATTAAAACTTTTTTCAAAGGAATAAGCACAATTTCCAGCCAAGCCAAGTCAACGAATTTGACGGCCCGGCTCTTTCTACTGACTGGTCACCGGCTGTGACAGTAACCGAGTCATAAATTGGCCCCACGTAAAGCAAGAAAGCAAAGCATAGACATTCATGAGAATTGAGAAGTGACCACGTTTTGGATCTTGGCCCCCGCCCGGGAGCCTTGTTGACTGTTTACCCGTGGGACCGAGTCACTTGCTTTGACTTTTTAGACTGTTCATTACAATTACATTGCCTTGCTTGTTCTCATTTCTTTCTTTTGGTTTGGTTGTTGCGACTGGTGTAAGTCTTACCTGGAGAATAGGTAGACAGTCACTACCGTTTTTATTTAAAAAAATCTCTATGTATATATTTCATCTAGAATTTATTAATTTTATCTCAAGGGCTGGTTACTTTACTTGTAGCATCATTTTCTTAATTTGTTTTATGGCTAGAATAAGTCAATTAACTAAGTTAATTGGTTTAACACTAAGTCCTATTTAATTTATCCCAACAAAACCCTTAAAATTATAAATTTAATTAACCAAAACAGATGACAGTTCTCTTTTAATTAGTATGAATTTATATTTTTTATAAACAAATACTTTTTTTTTTTGGCTTGATCTACGAAAGATTCAATATTGTCCACCAAAAATGAGATACCACCCAATTATATATAATTAAGGGTGATTAATTTCTTTGAATAGATAATAAGTGTTCATAATTTTTAGTCCTATATACAAATATTGTTTGATTTAATTGATATTCACGGGGTGTATTTCAACGTCAATTAAAAGTGACAAGATATCGCTTTACCTTATTTAATATCACTTAATGCTAACTTTAGAAAACATTTCTGATATTGAAGACAAAAGGTAGCCAATGACACGTAATGTGTATCCCAAGATAGGAAAAAAAGTTTTATATCTATCCTCCTTTAATTTCCTTTGACTAGTAATAAAGAAAGCAAAACCCTAGAATGGGAAAATACGTCGGCCTAAATTTGACTAATTTAATTTGATCAATCAAAACCCCCCCAGCCTTTAAAATTTCTATGATACCGTACGGCAATGCAATTGTGTTATCCTAATTTTCTTTCTTTCTTTCTTCAAAAGCCAAACTCGTGTGGAAGACTAGGAAAATGTTAACTTATGTATATATATAATTGCATGGGAATTGCGTAAGTTATTATTGTCTTATTAAGAAAAAAACAAAATCAAAAGGAGGTAAACTTGTTCAAACATACGGCGCCCAATGTTGTGAAATATTCTCCTATAAGATTCTACTCTATTCAAAAGCAGTTCGTAAGAAATAAAACTTGTGTTTTGCAATTCATTAACCATTACAAGCAACATCTTTATAACGTGGTCTACTCTATATCCTATCCTAGCTAGGGTTTCGAGATTTCAATTTAATTAATTTGGTTTCATTGAAAATTCCCAAATCTAAACATATTGATATTTTGTTAAAATTCAAACCAAGGCCAAAAAAAGAAAAATTACCAACTTCAATGTATATGATGAAGAGTTAAGAATATAAATAAATAAATAAATAAATAAATAAATAACTATGAACGTGCGTAGGAGAGAATAACTCTTAGTTAATTAAAAGTAGTAGGTTGTATTCTTATTGTCAAAACTTGCTGGCTGGTTGTGGAAAGAAATTTATGTAAAGCCTAAATTTTTGGTTGGCATGCATGCAGATTGTTCGTTTGTATACGAACAAATTCAAAGAAATGCCACCAAACGTGCATCAATCAAATTACTAAAACCGCCGTCTATTTCTCATTCGCAATATAATATATATATATATCTATATATGTACCACAATGTTTGGCTTTTAATATAAATATTTAAATTTCTAATACTATAGGTCGACAGGCACACGCATGCGTGCGTCTAGATAAACCTAAAATAATTCAAATTATTACTTTTTGTTTTGAAGATTTTGAGTGAATTAATTTTCCTTGCATATTATAATATTACTTCTATTCTCAGCTCTCTCTCTCTCAAATTTGGTCTATTGCTTTTCTACTTTTCTATATTAAGATTCTATTTTTATTACAAATTTGTAGAGTTTTTTAAAAACTTTTATTAAAAATGTATTTAACATATGATGGAAACTATTGATAGAAGAATGTAATCGAGGGAGAAACTTCTCGTTGCCTTCTTTGAGTTTGACATAATCAATACTAAGCTTTTCTATGTTTTGAAATGTAGTTGATTACCTTTTTATTTATGGTCATAATAAATAACTTTCGAGAAAAATAAAAAGAATGAATTCTCATTGCTTTCCTCGAGTTTGACATGATATTCAATTATTAATTGCTTTTCTGTATTTTAAAAGATACTTGATCTATAATTTACAAATATTTTCAGCAAAATTTATATAAATAGATGAGTTAATAGAAGAATGGAAGCGTAGGTGTATAAACAAATTAAGATTAGTGTGGAAACTAAAGCTGAGTAGTTAATTAATAAATAAATAAGTTAGTATAATTAAGATACAACGGAAAAATAATACTTATAATAATGTATATCTATACTTGGTTCTCTGACTTTAATAGAGTGATGTAAGCTTTGCAATCCTAGTCAAAATAATAGTGCTTCCAAGTCCAAGAAACATGAAAGCAAAAATAAAAAATAAAAAATAAAAAATTGTAAAAGCGTTGCAGTCAACGGATGCAGGTAACAAATATATGTGTAGCTCTTGATCATCGTCGTCAATATTAATAATTCAAAGATCAACGACACCCCATGTTTTATCTGTCCAAAACCACGACTTTCTTGGTCTTCCATTGCAGCTATTATATATTATATTTATTTACATTTAGTCCAATTGAATATCGCCTGTTATATATATTAATGCACCATCCTTGATCCTTCTCATTTCCTAGCTTCACATTAATTTTGCAACCGATGATGAAGGACATTAATTCTTCATTTACAAGATAGATGGATAATTTTGACGCGTTAATTAGCTCAAGGATTAATTAATTTCGAATGAATCCCAAGAAAAATGATTGGTTGCGTCTGTTCTACGGCAGCGGCAAATAAATAATATATAATTTTAATTTCATACTGCAGTCGCAGTGTCTACTATATATATATAAAACAATTTTCCAAAATCAATTTCGTGATGTGTGGTTGCCAAACAAATTTATTATTCTAATGATATCACCATAACATTCATTTAAGTCATATTATATATTACAGCAATAATAGATAAACAGTAGCTAGAGGTAAGCTCTTTCGAGGAAAGAACTTAAATCTGGCTGTATGATAATAATATGTTATGTACTGATTGCATGGGATGGGATGGGGAAGCAGCCAAGAGAGACCTGGGTCGAGGGTATTAATATTTGAATATATATATATATATATATATATATATATATATATAAAAGGGGGGGTTTTCAAGGCAACACAGAAAAATAAAGAAAATCAACAGATGAGTTGACTGAGATTCATGTTGGACGGAAACCCACGTGGCTGTCTTTCATGACGTAGAAATTTGGTGTGTGGTTAGGTAATTTATTTTAGACAGCTAAGCTGCGCTAACCAACCATACATCCCAAGTCAAGACACGACAATTAAACATAATACTTGGTTGCTTCTTGCCCTAAACAATTTCCAGATACTTTTCACATTTAACCATCTATTCTTCGCCTTTTTTCCCAGTTTTCAACACCACCCCTTCTTCTGTCTTTTGATTATTTTGTTCAAACTCATTTCTAGTTCCTACCTCTTAATTAATTTCGAAATTCAATTAAACCATCTTAATAAATTAAACTAACACCCTGGTATTGGTAATCGGCCATACGTGCATGCATGCATGTTTGACAAAACTTCCCAATTAATTCTTCTTTTCTTAATTTTGTTTTAATTTATATATATATATATATATATATATATATATATATATATATATATATATGCATATGTTGTGAGAAAACAGAAGCCAGAAAGCAAGCAGCCCATAATTGGTTGTCAATGTGTAGGGAAACCTGATCCTGAATTTAGTCCTTTTCTGCTTCTTGTATTTGTGTGTGTGTGTGTGTGTGTGTGTGTATACATATATAAATATATGAACTGGAATCCAATTACAATATATTGTCTTCAAACCTTACCTGCTTTTGATGCTTCATGTTTATTTTGATGATTCCATGACGTTTGAGGTTTAACTACTTGGAATTTTGTGGTCTTGCTAATTAATTAATTATTAAACTAAAATTAGGTGATTGTGAGATGAATTATATGTATATGTTGATTAGAGTAGAACAAGACTGGTTTTAGTGAAGACTAATAGTTAGGATGTACATGTAAATATATATAATGCACTCAAAGATAAAAAGAGTCATTTTCGTTATCTTAATCTGACTAAAAAATAGTGATTGAAAATGATATTTAGTTTAAAATTTACCATAATATACATTGCTAATTGATTAAGTCAGGTTGGATAGAATCAACCCACGGATTCAGACATTTAAACTTGGTGGTTTATTTTTACCAAAGAAAAAAAAAATTCATATTCTCGTCAATCCTATCTAAATTATTAGCCTTAACTACCTACTTAATTAAAACCGAGAAGAAATTTGTTCAAATTTCACTAATTCAGATCCAAATTTCAAAGTTAGGGCCCGCTTTTCTTCTTCTTTTGTCTAATACTTAATTTTCTTACATTAGATAATTAAATTTATTTACTTATTTTTTTTGCAATTTCATGTCAATTTTTTTATAACTAAGAAGTTAAATATTTTATTTTTTTAGTGAATCTGAAAATTTTAAATAATTTAATTAAATTTCTTTTCATAAATATTCTTATTTAAATATAAAAGTATTGATTTTTAATTAAAAATAATAATATTTATATTCAAAATTTAATATTTAAGTGTAAAAACGTTTGCACTTTTAAAAATTTAAATTATAATATTATTAAATATTATTTTGTTCTAAAAATTAACGTTGAATTGCTCAACATATACATTTTAAAATATATGAATTAATGAATGAGAGATTAGTAATCTAGAAAGGACAGTCGAAGAACATTAAAGGATAAAGTTTGAAAACGGAAAACTAAAGTGGGTGGTAAACCCCACGAGGTTATACCTTGAAATTCCAGGAAATGGTCTGTTCTGCCAATTTTATTGGTTTACAGGTTGATGTCAATCAATAATCCACACTTTTTATTTTGAATTCTAGTTTAAAGGTTTCAAAGCATTTCCCCCCACATCAACGAAAGTAATACGTACACACACGCCTTTCTCCATTGTCTCTTTGCACTTGCAGACCTAGTTATCAATTGCTTCTGCAAACCACTAAAAATTGTGAAACATGAAGGGATCTGTTTGTTATTATCCCACTTATTTATTCATTTATCTATTTATATTATACAACCATGGGTTTTGTTTTCTGTCGGCACGGCTTGATTGATATGTATTTATAGAAATTTATTACATCATGGTAATATTTTTATTTGATATATTTTATTTATGGCCCGATTCAACGCTTGTATAACTTTCCAAGCATTTTAAAATTCATTCTTTTAATTTATCAAGTAACGAGGAAAGTATAATAAAAGTCAGGATAAAGAGGCATTTTTTCTGCAAATGCAGAGAATTTTCAAAGCAAAATTGACAAATGGAAAACTCGATCGTTTCCTTCCATTGACTATCAATTAATTCACCTCATTTTTCTTCCAATCCAGCGTTTACAACTGGCTCATCCATACCATACAATTGAATTGTCTTCTCAATCTTTTGACTCCATTTTCCCTGCAATCTAAAATATCTTGAGAGATATTAATTATTTGGTACCTGAATTAAAATTTATATTTTAAGATAAATGTGTTTTATCTCAAATTTTTTATTTAAATATTAAAATTTTAAATTTTAAAAAATATATATATTAAAATATTTAATTTTGAGTGTTCAAAATATAAGCAATTAAAATTTAGAGAGATTAAAGAATAAAAAAAAAATATATTTTAATTTTCTTTTAAGATCGAAGGTTAGAGAGGTTCCAAACCTCAATGTAATTTAAATACTCGTTTTTGTTTGACAGTTAACGTATTTGCTAAGTTATATTTTTTATGATTAAAAAGTTTGATTATTTATATATTTGGTCAAAGCTTGATGTTGGATTCTATTATAAACAAAGTTTATGCTTAAAATGGGCCCATACGATTGATTTTTGTTGATCGCATCCGATGTGACTAAATCTCCATACTTTGAATATCGTTATTTCTTTCTATATTAAGCTGCTGCTTCTTCTTCGACATCAATTCACGAGTCAAGATTTAACAAATTTCAAGTCCGAAACCAGACTGCCAATAAGGATATTTGGGCCGGGTGTTAATCAACCCAATTCAGCTCATTATCAAATGGGTTTTCGTGGTGGTCCAAAGTCAAATAAAATGGATTTAGATTTGGGCTCAAGCCCATGCATTAACATTTCACTGTACAAACACTTCTAGCGCGAATAATTGAGATGAAAAACGTCTGTGCTACAAAATACTAGACTATAACGTTAAATCCATTTTAATACTACGTTCAATTGTCATTTGATCTAAAGATTTAGAATTAAAGGTACAGATTCAAACACTCTATTTAAATCGGTATTAATATAAGTCCCATATTTTAGACTTAGTAGTAGAAACTGCAGAATATTAATTATAAGTAAACCAAATTTCACATAACACTTATTTGAAATAGATTCAATATTATAATTCTACTCGTTCCACTATCAAAGATTTTAAGAATTTTTGGGAAATCATACATGCTAATCCATCATTAATTACTTACCTTAAGTTAATTAATATGCTCAATCCCCACAATCTTCTAAACTCAAAAAGCAGACTGCAAAAGCACCAAAGCAAAACACAAAAGCAAATTAATTCCCAAAAGAATACTAAAGAAAAAGAAAAAGCTCATAAAACCAACGCTTCAAAGATTCTTCAACAACACTTTACTCAACTTATTGCTTCAGTTTTCTTCTTACACCATACAAACCCAAAGCCTAACACTAACTTCCATCTCATTTCTCCAATGGGTTCTCCCTTTTGCAGCAATCTCATTTCAGAAAACAAATCTTCTCCATCTTCTTCTTGCTTTCATTGTTTTTGTTTCCTGACAACATTTCTAGTTCTCTTCCCACTTCTCCTCCTCTCTAAACCAGCACAAGCAAGCATTTGTAGAACTTTCTGTGGAAGCATTCCGGTCAAATATCCATTTGGCATTGATGATGGCTGCGGCAGCCCCTACTACAGGCACATGCTTATCTGCTCCGACTACGGCAAGCTCGAGCTCCGAACACCTTCTGGTAGATATCCTGTCAGCGGCATAAGTTACTCCGATCCTCACATTCTCCTCAACGATCCATTCATGTGGAAGTGCCAAGATGGAGATAACTTCCGTGCAACCAGACCTTTCAGCCTCGACACAAGCACACACTTCTCCCTCTCTTCTCAAAACGATTATCTCTTCTTCAACTGCAGCGAAGAAAATGTAATCATCGAGCCGAAACCTATCTTCTGCGAGCGGTTTCCCGAACGCTGTGATTCCTCCTGTGATAGTTCTAGTTATCTTTGCAGACACTTGCCGGAATGTCCCTCTGCGTTGCACGCGAGTTCCTGCTGCGGTTACTACCCGAAAGCCACTGAATCTTTACGGCTAATGCTGAAATACTGCGCTTCTTACACCAGCATTTACTGGAAAAATGTCGGAACTCCGCCGTATGATCAGGTTGCGGAGTACGGAATTAGGGTTGATTTCGATATTCCGGTGACTACAAGTTGTCTTCAGTGTCAGGATATGACAAAAGGTGGCGGAACTTGCGGATTCAATACCGAAACTCAGAATTTCTTGTGCCTCTGTCCGAAGGGAAACTCTACTGCCTATTGCAAAGGTTTCTTTTTCGTTTTATTTTTTTTAATGGTTCCCCAACTTTAAAATGTTAAAGTTTTAACGCTTGATTTATATAACTATTTCTAGAGTTTGGCCTCTTTAACTTTAAAAGCTTGACGTTTTGGTCCTCAAGTTTCTATATACATTGTTGCAGAAAGTTTGGAGATCGATCATCCCTGAATCTGATTAATAATTTGGCTTGATTTTGCAGATCATGAAATTTCTAGGCATAGCAAGGCTGGAGTGATTGCAGGTGAGTGTGTATTTATTTTTTCACATATATTATGAATTTCTGGTAAACGAATTGAAAGATTAAGGTTTGGATTTTTTTTAAAGATATATATTTTTAATTATTTGATTTCAGGGACAGTGACTGGAGTTTCAGCAGCTGGGGTTATAGGAATTGGAGCTGCTGTTTGGTATTTGAGAAAAGTGAGAGCTACAGCACCAGTAACATGTGGGGTTCAAAGCAATGAGAATAGGCTTTTCTGAAAACAATATATATTCAACCAAATTAAAGTGAACCAAACACTTTCTTTAGTCTTCTTTTGATTTTTTCTTTATTTTTTTTATTATAGTTTTAATTGGTTTTTGCACTTTAACAGGCCTCCTAGATGGCTTATAGTTCTTTGTTTGTACACAAATGCTGAGAGAACGCATCATGATTCACATTCACAGTGTTGGGTCTCAAATTTTGACAATTTTCCCTTTAGCTTCCTCGTTATATATCTTAATTTTCTTCTAGTTCTAAACTTCTTTGCTCACTTGTTAATTTCATGTCTGTTTAAATGATATATAGATTGTAACTCTTCAATTTAGTGCAGACATTATTCGCGTTTGATACATACAAAATTTTAAGTTTTTATAATTGTTTTTTTAGACTTTATAACTTACAACGTATCTAGCTCACATTATATAAAATATAATAATGAAGAGACAGGATAATAATTTTCCATTTACAAAATTAAACAGTAGTTATATATGCTATTATGCATCTGTTTACATACAAGATTTTCTCAAAATTTAATCAAGTATGTAAAAACATACGAGTTCCATACATTAATAACTCTTCAAGTGCTAAGATGTACATGTAAGCTTCAAAGGAGCTGTAATCTAGCACTCTCCGGAAAACAAAAACAAAAACAAAAACAAAAGAAGAGAAAATTACAAGAAAAGAGTAGTTTAAAGCAAGTCATGGCGATCGAAATGTTTAATCATATCAACAAGCTTTACCAACAACACAACGCAGAGGACCTGCGTTTGCTGTTAAGACAGGAACCATTGCTCCTGGTGCAACAACAAAAGACTGAGTTCGTGAGTAATTTGGTGCACAACTTCCATACCCTGATGGAATAAAATAAGCACCATTCAAAAATACATCCTTAGAAGTTCTCCACTTCCAATTTCTCCAGCCCCCATAACTCTCTCTCTTTGTAACCTGTTTTACGAAGAAACAAAATCACCAGTAGTACAAAGTTCTTCTTCAATCTTGTGAACACTAGTATTAATTTTAAAATAAGAATTTGGTGTAAATTAGTATTGCGATTTTATTTTTACCTGTTTGGAAGCAGCATTTAGTGGAGCTGCGAAGTAATTTCCTTCACTTAATATGGTTGGATCTGCGCTGCCACCAATTGCATACATCTGCCACTCGTCGTATCTGTTGTTGGCAACATGAGCGTAGCCTATTCTAACCCTGCAGAATGCATTATACTCTATGTGCATAAGACTTATTTTCTTTGGTTACTCTAATTAATTTCAGAAATTTGACTGTGACTTGTCTATCTCACTGATTACCTTGGCATTCTCTCAACAAGTCCCTTGCCAAAACGGTTGAACGCTACTGTAACTTTCATAATTTTGTCGGCAAAGAATTTATCGTTGTGTCCAAGCAACATTACCTGTAAAATTTTATTTGTTGTTATATTTTCATTTATTAAAGATCAATCATCAAAATATTTTAATTCATTTAAAAATATATTTGCTATAATAAAACTCATATCAGCATGGAGTTCTGATCCAAAATAGCAACCCTAAAAGATCTGCATACCTTATCGTGTTGCTCGAAGTAGTTGTTAGAAACGGTAATAGCAGTTGAAGCATGAATGATATCGATTAAGCCATCAGGACCACGAGCAAAATAGCAATGATCAATCCAAACATGGGAAGATCCAAAGATATCAATAGCATCACCGTCGCAGCCACCGCGACGGCCGACGTGCGTCGGACTACTCCGGACAAGGCCACTTTTTCCCGGCTTCAAATCATGAATGCTAATCCCATGTACAATAACATGGCTAACATATTGTATTGTTATCCCTGGACCGTTTGCAATCTCAACTTTGGCTCCTCTTCCATCTATAGTCTTAAAACTATTCACCATAAGCTCATTCTTAAGCGTAATCACCATGTCCCTAGCGAAAATAATCCAGAGTGGCTTGGACTGGATAGCACCGTACCTCAGAGTCCCCGGTTTGGGGTCTACGGGGTCATCGGAAGGGTCTGTTACTACATAAATTGCACCATATTTTCCTCCAATGGCATCTTTTCCGAACCCCACCGCGCAATCAGCCAAAGCTTTGCGGTTAGTAGCCCAGTTGGCTCTCGCTCGCCAGCAGGAATCTATCACATTCATCACGTTCAGGTTGGTGGGAGGCTTCGGCAGGTAGCCGTCTAGTGAATATGAAAAAATGGCGTAAGGAAAGTTTGCCAAAATGCATGAAAGCAAGAGGAAAGTGGGAAGAGAAGCCATTGATTTCGGGTAGCGATGGAGGGAAAATAGAGAAGAGAGGAAGTTATATAGGAAAATGAGAAGGTGGTACACACGATTTAGGGGGAAATTTTTTTGTGTAGTTGGTGGGATTTCGGAGTTCACTAGACGTGAGAGCACGAGTACTCTTTTGGCTCGTTGACTTGCGAATTTCTAAGTAGTGTGTGTAGTGTAGATGTACAAAGAGATAGCAACTCAGAGAATCTAAATGTTTTCGAAGAATTATTCAATGGATATGGATATGGGCGGTGAAAGAATGTTCGTAAAGAATGTTGTTAGTTTATAGTTTTGATTGATGTAAGTTGGTATAGTGGCGGCAACATTTTTGCTTTAAGTGTTTTCAATTTAATTAATATATATACTAGCTAGATTTGACAAGCCAACCCAAAAAGAAAATGAAAAAAAAAAAAGAATGAAGGAAATTTATAAGTTTTTTTTAAGATAATTTTTATTTAATTAAGTGGAAAAATGATACTTTTTATAGTGGTTTAAATGAGAAGCAAATTAATTAATTTAATTATATTATGTTTGACAATCCAACCAAAAAACTATTAAAAAAATTTCCTATACATATATGGACATTGGAGATGAAATTAAACAAAGAAAAAAGAAAAAGAATGAAGCAAATTTATGAATTTTCCTTTACATAATTACATAGAAAGTATTTTCTACAATAGTTTTAATTATTTAAGAGCTATTTGAAGTTGTTCCACAGCTCGATGCTTTAGACCGTAAGAATTATACATAATTGTGATATATATATATATATATATATATGTATGTATGTATGTATGTATAAATTGAAGGAGATCCATATCAAAGGGGAGTTGCCCTTGGAACATTTAGAATTTAATTAGATGCAATAGTGAAAATATATATTACAATGTAAGAATTGAATGAAGAAGAGAAAATAATTTGCAACAGATAACATGTTTCCTCCTAAATGTATAAATTTCCTTGGCCTAATTAATTAGATCTAGTACCGATCGAATCAAGTAGTACTTGATCTCCCGATCTTCAGCAGTTCAGCGATACATATATAAATAATTCTTCGATTGATCAGTAAATCTTCGGAGACCAGTGGTGAATTCAAAGAATTTTTGGTATAAAATTCGAAGGGATAGAATTCTCTCCTTTGCAATCAGTAGAGAGTTATCTTGCACTCCCTATTTTATAAAATTATTATCATTTTTTAATTGATAATTGAATTAAAAGTATAAACGTACATTTTTAATTAATTAAATTTGATTTGACTTAAAATGTTCTTATAATATTATCATAACTTATTTGACAAAAAATAAGTCTGATCCGGTTAGTACTTTTGCCGTAATCATAACTTATTTTACTATTAAATTAAGTAAAATTAATTCCATAATTTACTTAAACCAAAATATTGAAAGCATACAACGATTAAATATTGCTTATGAACATTACAACTACATGAATTAATAATTGAAAGAATAATCAAACAATGGCAAAATCGTTTTGCCTTATTCGAAACACGAATTGAATGAAGAAACTTTTATACAGAGCTACAACATATATAAAACAATCTTAATTATTAATTTTTCTGTCATAATTTTCATGCATAGCTGCACATACCATACGAACACGACCTTCCTTTCTTGCACTTGTTGTTGCACTTGCCACAATGTTTCTTGCTAAACATTACGTTCACACACTCACCTCTGCAGCACATCTCCGAATACTTGCATTTCTTCCCGCACCTGCCGCAGTTAAACCTGTCCTTCATCACGTTTACACACTTCTTCTTGCAGCAATCCGGCCCTGGACTCCCCTTAAGACGGCAAACCCTAGGGTACTTGTCGCATGTCGGCATAACCGGCCTGTATCTATTAGCAAGAAAACGACTCGCCCCTCGCAGCGACGTCGTTAGTTCTTGCCTGTCGCCGGAAAGATCCACGTCAGAAACTGTACTTTCATCATCAACGTTAGTAAATGGTTTGAATTCTTGTGATGGTGTAGCAGCAAGAGCAATGGCCAGAGCCATGAAGAGGGCCAAGAAAAGGAATTTCTTGAGAGAATTCATCGTGATGAATATTGTTGATTAATGTTTGATGGAAATGGAAAGGATTAATGATTTGGTATTTATAGGCCCAAATGTGTAAACGAGCTAGCAGCTGCATGGAGGTGTTCAAATTGTGTGGACTGATAGTGGAGTGGTCAAATTTTAAAGAGTTGAGAAAATTTGAAGTAAACGGAAGTTAGGTTGTTTGTTTGGGGTATAAATTAGGCAAAATTGGAGAAGAAATCCAATTTATTCATGCAACTGTGGGCGATGATACACATCTGCTTCCTTCAATTACTGCTAATTAACAACCCCAGGTCCTACGTAATTAAATATCTACATATTATATGTTCTTAATTAATTGCAATTGCATGAATTGGTTGGTATATAACGTACTAGACTTCTTTTATAAATTAAAGATAATGGTATAACTTCGATTTTTCATTGCAAGTTGCGTTGTAAAGTTCAAGTCTAGTGGGGCACGTGCACTTGCGAAATTGTGGTGATTATACTTACACGTACACATACGTTAATCTTTTCAATTTTCTCATCTTCCCTTTGGGCCAAGACGTAGCCCTCCAACTCAAAAAGAAAATCTCGCATAGTAATAATTAGATCTAAAATATTAATTTGTATTTGAAAATCTTATGTCATGCCATATTATGCAATAATTTAATAAAATTTTGAAGTTAATGTATTTATCATTATAATACATAACATGATATTACTAAATGATTCGTGATTGGCCACGCATATCAATGCCACATTATTTAGAATAATTGAAAATCACATCACTTAAAAATATAATTTTTCAACATAAATTTTATAATATTTAGTATTACTTTTAATTTGATCACACTTTACAAATTTCTAATGCTTCACTTTATTAAAAAAAATCAATCGAAGAGAAGATAGAAAATCATATATCATTTAATTCTCAAATTAACATAAAATTGGATGACAATTAATATGAACAAAACTCCGCTTCACCTGATCAAGAAAATCGATTGAGGTGAAGCATAGAAACACAACAATTCTCAAATTCACATCAAATTTCATATAATATATATGAATAAAAATTTATTTATTAGATATATAAAAATGACAATACATATAAACTATGACTATATATGAACTGACAAAAACCCATCAATATATGGTTTGCCCTTATTCAATTAATTATTACTACAGAATAGAAATGGAAAATTATCAGCAATTAATCTAAGCATAGCTACACAGCCCATAAACGCAAGAACTTCCCTTCTTGCACTTATTGTTGCATCGGCCACAATGTTTCTCATTTACAGAAGGGTTCACACAAATCCCCTGGCAACAAATTTCAGAGTATTTGCATTTCCTGCCACATTTTCCACAGTTAAGCTCATCAGTCCGCAGATTAACACATTGTTTGTAGCAGCAATACGGCCCGGAGCTGCCCTTGGCACGGCATATTCTCGGATACTTGTCGCAAGTCAGGGGACCCCGAGGCTTCTCTGCCAGAACTCGATTCAGTCCTCGAAGATTAACTACTGTTACCTCCCTTTTTCCTTCTGTTGTTGTTGCATAAAGCTTTGGAAGTGAAATGGAGAAAAATACTATTGTTGCTAAAAATGCAACTAGAATTTCTGATTTCATTATTACTAATTTTATGAGTGATTGTTGCTAGCTGATTAATGCTAAAGGGTTTAGCATATGATATTTATAGAAACTTTATGACGAAAAAATCAAGATTTTTTGGAAAATATTGAAGGTCTTTATCAATGGCTTAGTAAATGGAATAAGTTAGGCTAAAAATTGAAATTATAATGGGGAAAGGGAGGAGTACTCAAATCTAAACGATTTTGTAGATCAAATCTTCAAGAATTTTTAGTTATGTGCGATTGTCTGAACTTAATTAATATTTTAAATCTTTAATTATATATACATATAAAAAAAAGTTGCTGAAAGATGAATGACTCGCTCACCTAATCATCACAGTAATTATGAAGTAATGATTGTAATTTTATTTCATAATTAGTCCTGATTAGCAACCTTTTTTTAATTATGTTTGACTTCCTTAATTAATTAATTTTGTTAGTATAAAATATCTAAAAGTAAGTAAGAACCTCGTCAACTCAATGATCTCTTTCAACTACTTCCATATGTTATATATATTCTCACCCAAAATACCTTTGTTACTGCCATTAAACAAAAGGTTACATTAATTAATTAATTAATTAATTGATTGATTGATTATAAGTCACATATAATTCATAATAGAAGTCACAAAAAAACAAGAAAAAAAAATATTTAGAGCCAAGTCAAAAGCCAGTGACGTGGAAATGTGTTTCTTTTCTTCACCAAGTTGGAAAACGCAGGCTTTGTTTACGTGATCAACTCTAATTAAGCCGAAGTCCGAAGCCCCCAGGTTGGCAATATTTCCAAACACACATCAACAATTTTATTTTCTTTTTCTAAACTTTTGGTCTGAAAATCAGTTACAGAAGCAATTATAGATTAAGAAATGACAGATTTTTAACTTTCTTGCCTTCACGTCTCTGTTGTATTATGACTTTTTATTAAGGTTTGGCTATCCTGCAACTGCAATATTTAAAGCTGCCAAACAAGACCTTAATATCGGGTCAATATTTTCCAGGTACTTAATCAGGCAACAACACCACTGAATATTAATTAATTAAGAGGACTCTGAATGCACCGGGAAGTGTTTCCAGCATTCATTAAGTGCTTAATTTCCTGGACTTTTACAAGATACTTACGTTTGAATTTACCAGGGAAGTATTTCCAGCATTAAGGGCTTGATTTGCGGGACTTTAACAATATGAAGCAACTCCTACGCACCTTCCCTAAGCACATTATTCTGAGTTTGACCTGAAGTACTGTAGCCATTAATAGTTTGTCTTGATGACTTGCAACACGTGTAATATTAAAATCTGATATATTACCCCAAATATCAAAGTGAGTTAATGCAAATGGATCTCTCACCTTCTATTATTTTATTAAATTCATTTTTGATTAACATTCCTACCTATATATGGAATATACCACCCCGGCCCCATACATAAATTCGATGATTTCCTTCTAATCATGCTCTAAGTTTAAATTTTTATTATTTTAAAGTTAACAATATGATATTCTTATTGTAATAAATTTAGTGATCAAAGGAATTGTAACACGAGCGAGACTTAAATTGGACAGTCTCAATCAATAAAATCATATGATAAAAGCTTAAATTTTTTTAAATATTCTCTTTTATTATTAATATCACTAATATAGTTAATTAATTTCAAAATAAAAATACCTCTAACTTATATATCTAATACTTTTCTTGAATGTTTGTTTATAATAGGCAAGTTAAAAAATTTGTAATTGTTGTAATTTGATGGACTTTAGCTCACCACTAATGATTGTGCAATTATCACAAGAAAAGAAGAATATATATATATATATATATATATATATATATATATATATATATATATATATATATATATATATATGACTCATTCTTTAACTACTAATGCATATAACTTAAAATAGATTTAGGTTTATGTATATGTATATATATAACACTTGGCAATCGAGCAAGATTGCAATCATATTCTGATGATAGATAATAAATTTCAACGAGGTAACACTTCATTCTGCTCTTTTGAAGCAAGAGTTCGTGTAGCAAGCATTTGGGTATGACAAATATTACAGCTTTTGCAAGATTTACAATAAAATTCTCGAGTTTTTATGCATAATTGCACATCCCATAAACACAGAACTCTCCCTTTTTGCACTTCTTATTACACCCACCGCAGTGTCTTTTATCAAACGAAGCATTCACACATTTCCCCTTGCAGCAAATTTCAGTATATTTGCACTTATACCCACACATTCCGCAATTGAATCGATCTGTCTTCACATTAACACATTTTTTCTTGCAGCAATCCGGTCCTGGACTGTTCTTCAGCCGACAAACGCGAGGAAATTTATCGCAAGTTATGTTGACTATCAGGTTCTGCTGCGCCAGGAATCGGCTAATTCCTCGCATAGAAGTTGCTTCTTGCATTTCTGACACTTTTTGCTGGTCACGATCTTCATAATTATATCTGTCTAGATTATTTTCAGTTGCAACAATTGCAAACGTCGCTGCAAGCGCAAAGAAGAGTGTGAGAAATTTCATGGCTGTAAAGGGAAAATTGAGCTGTAAGAACTGAGTGTGTGAATTTCCTCAAAAGATTTGCGTTTATGTAGGAAAATTTTTGGAGGGAGAGTTGACAAAAGGTAAATGAATGTACAAGTTATGCTTTTTTTTGTGTGGTCTTAATTCAATAGACTGCTTATAAAATACTTAAAATCTCTTAAGAAGAAATCATTTGATTATATGCAAAGAAAAGTTTGCCTGCCTTGTATTGATTCTGTATGTTTTACTTCAGACAATGTATCTCACCTGGGACCTTGGCACCAATCATTGCTTGCCATATCATCACTTCAATGGCTCGAAATTCAAGTTGTACATCGATTTTAATTATTTAATTACTTCATAGGGTTAGATTTTTTTACTGTTCCAATTTCATATTGAAGATAAATAAATTCATCAGCTTCGCGTTCTTACTAGATTGTTTTACTTAATTTACGTGCATGAATAAAGAACTTATATGAATGGCAGGAACAAGTTAAAGATCAGAATAATTGTCTAAAACGCTAGCTATTAAAGCAAAAATGATTCCCCAGTTCTATAAGAAAAGCATATATTCCCGAGCCCTAATCAGTGCTTGGAGAAAGAATTTGGGATAGTCTAGTTCACATCATAACTTTTTGCTGAAAAATTTCAATAAACATCACTTGCGATTTCTGTGACTAGAAAAAGAGAATTAGGAAAAGTTTGATTACATCGAAAATCCTCATATTTGATCAATGTTGTATAAACACACATAAACATGACTTATTCATATTGGCTTATAATCCTCAGCCTTATCAATCCTCTCCATTTTATCAGTATCCAAGCATCAAAAGAGCAGCTTTCTTTCCTGAACCATAATAATGACGTACAGCAACGAATATTACACGCAAGTACTCCTCTTCGGCACACGGAAAATAATGAAGTGACGACAAATCTCAGATCATGGAAAGGGCAAATTTTCTCGCATAGGAGACATCACGTAAGAAATGTAAGCATGCTGCTTCTTCTTCTTCTTCTTCCCTTCGAGTTTGGCAATAACGTACAGAGAAACTTTTAACAGGCTCATGGGATTCTGAACATGATAGGATGGGGTACACTGTTGCCAATCGGAGTGATCATTGCAAGATTCTTCAGAAAATTTCCAGTGGAATATGGAGAATGGTACACACTTCATGTACTTTGCCAAACTTCAGGATACATTATAGGTACAATTGGATGGGCAGTTGGCTTATGGCTTGGAAATTCTTCCAAGCATTACACTCTCAAAACGCACCGCATTCTTGGCATCCTTATCTTCACATTGGCAACTATACAAGTAAGTTGTAGAACAAGGTCTCCTCCTTAGTTGTTCTCCGATATTCTCTGTATAGATATATAATCTTGATTGATTAATAAACTTAATTAATTGTCCCGTAATTTTGTTTAGATTTTAGTTGCGTTTGTGCAACCGAAAAGAGAAGATGAATGTCGAAAGTGTTGGGAGATTTTTCATCAATGTTTGGGATATACAGTGATTGCTCTGATTGTAGCAAATATATTTCAAGGGATAATTCATCAGAGTCATGCAGAAAAATGGAAATGGATTTATGTGGGAATTCTTGCAGTTTTGGGTTTTGTTGCTGCAACATTGGAGATTTTTAGATGGATTTTCAAGTCTAGAATTCAACAGCAAATGCCAACATTTCATGACAGCAATATTCACAATTTCACTTAGTTAATTTGGTGTCTTCATTTTGCAGCAATCTATCTCCCCATTCAATAATTTGTAATTGTTACAAAGTAGTTAAAATAATACTTATTAGATATATAATTGCATACTTCACATATATAGTTATATTCTTTAATTCAAACATCTATATATGAACTTGTTTAATTATCATTAATGATTCGATGCCAAAGTATATTCATCTAGTGCTATATTACTACCAATCATATATTGGTATTTTATATACTTAATTATTGTTTGATATCATATTTTTAACTAAATTTATTGATACTAAATGATTAAATTAAAATTAATATTCAAACGCTATCTCTATTATAATTTTTTTTTTGTTTTTCTATCTTATATAATTAAAAAAAAATTAATATCCAAATGGTAAAAAGAATTTTTGAGATAAATAATTAAATATTCACGAAAAAAATATTACGAATATTCTTATTTCTCAAATAGGAAAAAAAGGAGAGATCAAGAAACACATCGTCGTTTCGATGGATTTGACAGGTCAAACGACATTGTGATTTTCACTGATCACTATACCCCAAAACGCACCGTTTCCACACCATGAAATGAACGTTAGTCAGCCACAAAAACTCAGCCACAGGGATGAACGATCTGGAGGATGAAGAAGAAGACAACAAAAGAGAGAATAAGAATCAGATCAGCGGAGACGAAGAACTAGAACCACAAGCAGGAACCATGGCCGCGTCCGCTGCCGCCACAGATGGCGTTGCAGCGGCGGCGCTTCGGTCCGTGGTCCAGAGAGTGCAGCAAGCCGCCGATCGGGCGGGACGCGCGCCGGACCGGATACGGATCGTGGCCGTCAGCAAAACCAAGCCGGTCTCGTTAATCCGCCAGGTTTACGAGGCCGGTCACCGGTTTTTCGGTGAAAATTACGTTCAAGAAATCGTGGAAAAAGCTCCTCAGGTCGTTACTTTTTCGGAAATAAATTTTTATTTTTGGGATAAACCTAAACGGTGTTTGCTCCCCCTTTTTTACTTAAGCTTCAGATGGTGAAATATGAAATTAAGTTTGTAACTCTCGTAGCTGGATTTTTACCTGCAGCTTCCAGAGGATATTGAATGGCATTTCATTGGAAATTTGCAGAGCAACAAAGTAAAACCTTTACTGGGTAATGACTTGTTCTCTCTTTCTTTTTCAGTTAAGTCCTATTTTTTCTTTAATTTTTTTTATTGTTAACATTCACATTATAGTGATTCCTGAGTCGGAGAAATGAAACTTGAGGAGAATTTTTCGTTTTTTTTACTGAATATATGAAGTTGGCGAGTCTTGCTAAGTAAAATATATGCTATAAATGAGGCGAGGGCAAGTCCATCAGGTCTTGTAATTTACACAGTAATTAAATTAGTATTTTCTTGTATAAGCCGTGGAATTGCGGGTTACTACTGTCTTTATGGTCTTCAAATGGACTAGTTAATTTTAAATTGTGATGGATTTTTGAGATTATTTGCAATTGTTTTGATTATTGATTGGTACAACTTTCTCTCTTTCTTTGTCTTCCTGGTTTCCTTCCATCTGACTGAAAAAAAAAATTGATTTTTCTCCTTTTTTAATAAGACGATATTCATGACCTCTTCCAGCAAATTTCTTTATTTGCATTTATGTTGCATAACTTTTATTCCTTATATATATATATATATATATATATAAGAAAGAATGAAATATGATGTCTTATTTGTCACTCTTCTCAGCTGGTGTACCTAACCTTGCAATGGTGGAAAGTGTAGACGACAAGAAGGTAAATAGTTTTTCCGGTTTTACTTATTTTTCTTTGAAGGTTTATTAACTCTGATGTTGTGAGAACTCAACTTATTCAAAGAATTTTGTGATTTTTTCATTAGTACTTGCTTTCACCTTTTAGAGATTGCAAGAGATGTATTGAAATTCGTTGTCGTGTTCACTCAACCAAGCAAGCTGGGTAGCCTGTAGGTTGGTGCTTCTCTTTTTGTTTCACTACACCTTATTCTGTTGTGCAGATCGCAGATCGTCTTGATCGTATGGTTGGAACCATGGGAAGAAAGCCTTTAAAGGTCTTGGTCCAAGTGAATACCAGTGGAGAAGAGTGTAAGTATACTAGTTTATGGTACCCTTAAATTGCCACTAGTTTTACATTATTGCAGTCATTTGATGGTTGAATTTCTAGCGCTTATATCTGGAGAGGCTGTACTAAATGCTGATAGTTGTTTGTCATAAATATAACCTTTTCTTCTTAATGAAAATGTTTGTTTACATAAATATCTTTCATTTTAAGAACTTTCTCAAACAGCGGTTGTCTGCTACTTCTAGGAGTTCTGAGCTATTGCTTGGTTTCTGTTATGTTGCAGCAAAATCTGGAGTTGAGCCGTCAGGGTGTGTGGAACTTGTCAAACATGTTAGTCAAGAGTGCCCAAATCTTGAGTTTTGTGGGCTGATGACAATAGGGATGCTGGATTATACATCAACCCCAGAGAATTTCAAGGTTATTGTCTGATTTTAATATTAACTCTCATTTTCTTTTTCTTGGTTTTCTTCTTCTATGTGCTTTGTGCTACTTCGGATTGTCTGACAGAGAATTGTGTTTTGCAATCAGACATTGGCAAACTGCAGAAGTGAGGTTTGCAGGTCAATTGGAATTCCAGAAGAGCAATGTGAACTATCTATGGGGATGTCTGGTGACTTTGAGCTAGCGGTAAGGAATACCCTACTGTTGGCTTAACCAAATAACTAGTTCTAGATATTCTATCTTCCATTATCTTGATGAAGCCAATTTTTGTAACTGAAATTATCCAATAATTCCCCTATAAGGGTGTCTTATAACAAGCACAATAATTAAGTACTTGTGCTTACTAGGGGCCAATAAAATAAAATAAAAGGTTACTCGTGCTGGTGCTGATTGCTCTCTAGAATGCCATGCACCTGCTATTTTCCGTTCCATTTTCTTAGAATTGGATGATATTAAAGATCTAAGTTTCTATTGGTAGAGTAAAGAGGTTCTTTTCTTTGTTTCATGGAAATTTTGTTGATCCTTAAGGGACAATGTGAGCGCAAGTCCTAATGTTTAAAATATAAGTATGGCTAATTTGCTATGCTTAGTCCATTTATGCAACTTCTGACAAACTTTCTGGTTTTGCAGGTTGAAATGGGTAGCAACAATGTCAGAATTGGATCAACTATATTTGGTCCAAGGGAATATCTGAAGAAGAATTAAACTTGAACTTACTTACTTCTGTTCTGAAAACATTATGGCCATTGTCATGTATTTATCTTAACGTACTTATATTAAGAGTAGATTAATCATGTTTTATGTACTTGATCTATGGACGTGGTAGTTTCCCTTGCCTCTCCGACTTGAACAAATATTGGGTGTCATGCATACTGACCCCCTTAAAAACGGGGAAATGCATATCTGAGCATATGACTCTTTATGTATGCTGATGGATGCAAATTTAAAATAAGCATCTTGTCATCTGAAATTCAGGTCCAGATTGTACTACCTGAGGAATTTGTTTTGCTATGATTTTCTTGTAACTGTGTAAAGTTCTAAGCCTTTTGATCCTTATCTAAGTTCGCGCACCAATAAAAGTGCATGCCAAGCGCATGACTTAAACGTCTGAGAGACCTGGTTTCTTAGACCGCAAGCATTGGGTGTTATTCAGGGTTTGTGCCAAGGTTACAGATAGCTAAAATTGATGGACAAGGACCTTGCTCGGATCGAATGGATTCGGAAGTGAACTGATCCGGAGGAAACAATGTTAGCAGACGAGACATTTGGCTATTTTAGGGGACGTTACCCATGATTTGTCTTGTTTCCCAACAAACTTTGGCTGCCTGTAAGCCGGGAAACTAAAAGCAGATGTGGGTACAGCTACTATAACATAACTTACTGAAAATCAGAAGATTGTATATTGCTGTTGCTGTTAGAAGAGAGTGTACGAGTAAGAGATTGCCGTTGCAGTTGCGGAGCTTGCATTCACATGCTCAAATCCTAGTTTCTTGTTATGCTACACTGGACCATGTACTCACCCATTTATTACGTCTTTAATTCTTTTATCAGTGCATCGCTATTCTGTGTCGGATCAGTTAATCAAACACAAAAACTAAACCTTCATTCCTTGGTTTGTTTAAGGTTGCAGTTGTAGTTTCTTCTTGCTGTTCTTTTATGCTTAGCTGCGGATGGAAAAGTCATCAAGATCACGTGCAGCTACTTAATGATGTCCACATTCAAAAATATATGGACAAAAAGACTCCAGCTCCGGAACTGTGTCAGCACATGCAATGTGCACGAGATTTTTGACTTGCTGCAGGCTTAGCCTAAGCCTAATTAATCTTTGATCATACAAGTCCACTGTGAGCCTTATCAACTATACAAATTACAAACTTCCTGGTTTTTGGGTTTGGCCCAAGGTAAGTAAATGACTTCTGCCAGGCTTACTCAGCAATTTTCACTTGTCAATTGTCAAAGTAGTTGCCGAATTAAATTTATAGTGTCATTCCCCATGAAAGCTATGCATGAAGTTGCCGCATATTCCCATTCTCAAGTTCCTTCTCCAGCTTGCGAAGTTGCCTGTTTGTGAGAGAGTAGAAGAATGGGAAGTTGTTCTGTATCGTTTCTTTTAGCAGCATTAATGGTGGGTGTTTCGATTGGTCTTAGCGAATCTCAACTTTCTTATAACTACTACAAATATTCATGTCCAAACGTGGAAGCCATAGTGAAGCAAGAAGTTTTAAGCATTTTCCTGACAGATGCTACTGCACTCGCTGCTTTTCTTAGGCTCATATTTCATGACTGCCAAGTCCAGGTAATTTTCCATACTTTCCAACTGTACCATTTCATCGATCTTGGTGACATACAATCTTTTTCTTTGATCAATACACATCTATACCACTACCACATATTTTACTTCAAAACAGTCAAGAATCACTTGGTATCACTCGTACTTTCACCATCTGCATTTTACTTCAAGAGTCAAAAAGTTTTCCTGACAAACTTGCGCTGTAATTTCTGCAATTGCCTGCAGACTTTTTGCGTGTGTATGTTTTAAGCAATATGGACTAAATCTAACTTCGGATTTTGCAATAAGGCAGGGATGTGATGCATCAATCCTGATAGATTCTGATGGCTTGAAAACTGACTCCGAAATGGTTTCCTCCAAGAACTTTGGTATAAGAAATCGAGAAAAAATCCAACTTATAAAAAATGCACTGGAGGTTGAGTGTCCAGGGCAGGTTTCCTGTGCAGATATCATTGCTTTAGCTGCCAAGGAGTCAGTTGCACTCTCAGGAGGACCTGAAATTCATATCCCTCTTGGAAGAAAAGACTCCAGAATTTGTAGCCATAAAAAATCAGACATTCATCTTCCCTCTCCAGGAATAACAGTTGATGAATTTCTTCACATTTTCACATCTAAAGGGATGAACCTTGAAGAATCAATTGCAATATTGGGTAATTAACAGGTTAAAATTTGTCAAAAAAATTTCGTAAAATGTAGTCATTGAGTTTTCGTTTTTCAATGCTTCAGGTGCACATACGCTGGGTGCTGCACATTGTATAAACTTAGTGAGCAGATTATATGATCCTATTCCTGGAGACCAGATTAATTACAGCTTCGAACTTCTGCTAAAACTTCAATGCCCGAGTAAAAATCCTCTCACAAATCTCACGGCTGTGCCCAATGACTCAACACCATTAATTTTTGATAATCAGTATTACAGGGATGTTCTAATGGGGAAAGGTTTATTCGCTGTTGACTTTGGGATTTCCAGGCATCCCCGCACAGCTTCCATTGTTAATCGTTTTGCTGCCAAGAAGAACTACTTTTTTCAGGTTTTCTCATCTGCATTCGTTAAATTATCCGCAACAAATGTTCTTACAGAATCAAAGGGTGAAGTTAGGAAAATATGCAACCAAGTAAACAACAAATATGTATAAAAGTGAGTCTTTTGAAAGTGCTGAATTCTTAACAATCATGTACAACTCCGCAGCTATTACACAAAACAAAATATTTCCTAAAATTAGTCCTCATATTTATGCAACTCACGAATTCAATCATCTATTCCCTTTCTTATAATCAATCAGAGACAAACAAATGGCTCGTGCACTATATTGGACATTATTTGGGTAAACCTCTCTTTACATCCAGTAAGCACATAATACGAGGAACTTCTTCACAACTATGCTACAACTACAGCAGTTACCGAAAATGTAACAAATGGGTGGTGCTCCCCTACCTTGTAAAGAATGTGATGGCAGGCTAATAACAATGTCATTAGAACCACTGCAACCTGTATATTCTCTAAAAACTAGTTTTTGTCTCTGTTTTGGTTGCCCTAGTATCGACATCTATTCTGCGTATATGATCGTGTTGTGTATCAACTAGAAACCTCAGTTGAGCTACTTGCCAGCTACCAAAATTATGTTTTGTTAATGAGTGTGCTGTCATGGATGATGATTGACCAAAAGAACATCAAGATGTGTCCAGTAATTCAGAGACATCAAAAGGGCCAACAACCCCCTCACTCAAAAGGCGCATGGCAGCTCCGCGAGAAAACTTCCTTGCAAAGAGAAAGCAGGGAACTGACGTGGAATTAGCACGACACCACTCTGTCCGGAATTCAGTCTCGTAGTATACATGGTTGATACTCTGTTCGATTGAAGAAAACAAGAATGATAACAGTGAGTTCATTTTTTTTTTCTTCACAGGAAGTACTGGACGGAAAGGTCCAAATCAAAGGACTTGAAGAAAAAAAACCAATCAATCACATTTCAGGACAGCCTATCTTGGTATCCATCCTTGACAATATAAAAGGAAGAACAAGAGTAAAGGAGGTCAATTAATGACCTTGATTTCCTTGATTTGTTGAGGGGCAGCATTAGTGTAGCTGAATGTATGAGGATGCCAATTTTGATTCTCTCCTGCAGACTGGTTCCACTGGGTATAGGTCAATGTTCTACGTTCAATTTCACCTTCAAGTCCACTCATCTAACAATAAAATGTAAATAATCATAAAAAGCCATTTGCCAAATGCAGAAGTAATAATATATGTACAGGAAAAGAAAAAATGTCATATAACAAGAAAATAGCAAGTGGAAGAATCACCATAATAAACTGAAAATGATAAGAGAGATGGAACGAAAAATGAAACATAACAATTGCTTACTGCAAGTAGTGTTGGCACGTAGTGTTCATCTGGAATACAATTGTGCTGCTTTTGAAGTTTCTGCATTTAGCAGTTACACCAATATGAATAAATAAATGAATGAATGAATAAATAAAATAAAATAAAATAAAATGTTTATCATTCTCTTGATACTGAAACAAATATGAATCACAATATTTTGAGGACTTTCCTACACAGTCTCCTAATGTGGAGACACTGAATTGAACTCATATGAGATTGGAATTTTATTTCCAAAATAACGCCAAAGATCACATGTAAGCCTCCGAGAAGAATAATCATTAAGTTATTCTGACATTAAGCATTGTCATAAGTATTAAGAATTGAACATAGTACAGATTAACATACAATGCAATGACTGTGTTACATTAATTCTATGGGGACACTCTTTTCTACAAATAAACTCAGGGTTGAGCCACTTACGATATTCATCTTTCCTTTGCGGGCATCCAAAGGGGGGCGTCGCTGCAAAGAGAAAAGATGTGAATAAGTCCTTGTATGATCTATAAAAGAAGGTGCAAATTTTGTACACTCAAGATTCTAGAATACGGATAAGTCAATGGAAACTTGTTCAAAAAATGACAATTGTTTTGTTGTGAATGGTGGGGGTCAAGTGCCATGACAGATTAGTAATACTGACAAGCATGACATTCTATAAAAACCAGTTAAAAGTGACAGTGGCTGCTAGAATACTGGCGCCATTTTACATGAACACTAACATTGATAATTAGTTGAAAGTAGTGGTTAGTTTTAGTCTATCAAGAGTAAGAAAAAAATGCTTGACTTAATACCTTGCAAAATTTCTTGAAGACTGGAAAAATAACCTCATCATCAACAATGACTTCTGCATGCCTCCGTATTAAAGAGATCCACTGCAGCAAAATATTTATATTAGGGAATAAATTATGCCACAGAGGTAATAAAGATGCATATTCTATCCTCAAAGAAATCCTTATTATAGAGATGATAATGATGTGTTAGCAATCTAAGTTAATCCTATTAATATTCTCAATTCAGTCAGACAAATTATCACACACAAAAATGAGTTAACTGGTTGAAGCTCACTAGAAAACTAACTATCTGTAGACATCAAGGTATGTTAACTGGGTTAAGTAGGCCTACAATTTTTGAAATCGTAGCCATTACAGCATGGAAGGTAAATGTGTATTACAAGTTACTAAGGACAAGATAAGAGTTCAAATGAAATGAAATCTTCCCGTGTGGTTTATACCTTTAATCAAATCAATGCAAGCATCAAACATCAAAAAGTAAAGCCAATACCATGAATAATAGTAAAAGTTCCATTTTCTAGAGTCTGTGATTGAGGGTAATATTCTTTTTTTCTTGATAGTAAAATTACCAAAATAAGATCCAAACAAACATTTTTCAAAGTTTACTAGAAACGCCAAATTTGTTTCCAGGTCAAAGCCTTTGAAAAACTCTACTGACAACTCTTTTTTCCTGGAAACTGAATTATATGCAAGTGCAAATGACGTAAAGAAATAGATAACCTGAGATCCCTTTCGCCATTTGCCCTTTGGTATGATAGGTGACATTTTTGGGTTGTAGCGGCCTTCCTTCCCATCCAGAAAGCTAGAAATACATGTAACAATGCAAATTTCATCTTAGTGTTTCTTCAAAATGTCCCACAAACAGCTCAAAATTGACAACATTCTGATCATAATAAAAATTTCCATGCTATTGAATCATTTGCAAAGCATCAGTGCTTGGCACCTCAAGAATCAAAGCCCTCCATCTACCTGTCCACGAAACTTCTTGGAGAAGCCATTAGATAGTTGTATATATAGCTAAAGTTGTACAGGGGTACACAACTGCAACACAAAGGAAGAAAAACTTATAAATAAACTATTGTCCAAACAACTATTCTTCACCCACATCATTAACAATCACAAGCAAATCGACTTCAAAAAAGTTAGGTGAAAGAACAAAAATATTCAAGGCTTAATGAAAAAAAACCTGTCAGAGAGAAGGACAAATCTCCGATTTGCCGGATCTTCCAGAGCAACATCAAGTAACAACCTCTCAGCTGCAATCATACTAGATTCTCCCCATGCCACCTGTAACACATCTTCAACACGTCATATCTTCACTTGCAAGAATTCACCAGCAACTCATTTCTTTATAAAGAAAATGAAACCAGATTGAACAATTCACTGCGAGTCCTTTTCATAGCTAAGAATGTATCTTTTTCTATAAGAATATGTAGTTCAGAATTTTATTCGTGGGTTAGTAATGATTAAAGACTAATAATTCCACTAAGCCAAGTTGTTGAGGGGTGCTTTTCACTTTATTTAGGGAAAAAAATAATAATCATCAAATTTCCGCTCTAAAACACCAGTCTTTAAAGAAAAAGAAAAAAAATGAATTCTACGTGTTTTCCAATTAGAAAGTACAAGGCTGTTTTTTCTTGTTAATGATCATCACCTGAATGCTATTACTCAACTGGCGATCGTAAAAGAATTTTGACCTCGTCGTTGACTCACCGAACACAAACCCTGGTGCCGAGTGTATGTAAATTGAAAACTTAGCCGCGTCAACATTCTGCAACAATCCAATCCAGCTCATTTTCCCAGGAACCGCGAGAAAGTTCCCAAAACAGAAAAAACGAAAAAGAAAATTTTCATTTTCACATACCTCAAAGAAGCTTCCCCAGAGAAAGTCGAGCGGAAGGTCACGGCGAGCGAGGAAAAGAAACGCGATCTTGGGAGGGCCGTCGAAACTATCGTAACGAATTCGCGATCTCGAGCGAGAAATTACAGAAGACGAGATATCGTACTGAGAATGAAGCCGAAAAAGAGCGACGAGAGAAAACGCGATACAGAAGAAAGTCACCAGCTTCCAGCTGAACCAGAGAACGTGGCGCGTCGGTATTGGTGCAGCTTTCTTCGTCATACTTCTTCCTCCTTCAAATTCCCAGCCAAAAGAAAATTGAAAAATTTACACTTCATAAAACGAAAGCAACTGAATAGATAATTTATATCATTGCATTGAAGGGTTTGTTTAACGGGAGAGACGGAGACGGAAACGAAGAAGAAGAAGAGCATCTGCATATGTAATTTAAAGAATTGAAATCGTGGGAACTGAAACAGACTTGGCTGCTGTTTGTTGGAGAGGAAGAGGGAGAGTTAAACGATGACGTTTTAATGGTGGGCCAGAGTTCGTAGACTGAGGCGGGCATGTCTATAGAGCATTGAGTGGAGTAGGGGGCTAATGAGAAAGAAAGTTGACGGCGTTGATCCGCCGTTAATCGTGATGCGAGGGCGAGGGCACAGATTGGCTTTTTGCGGTCAAACTTGAGATTGACTAAAGATTTGCCAGTTCACGTTAACTGAACTGAATTGACGCCACGTTGATTGGATTATCATTATAATGATAATCTTGTTATGTCTTAAACTCTTAATTACGAATTTAATCAATAAAAATTACCTCGGGTCCTTTCAATAAAAATTTTCCTGATTAGATTTATTTTACTTTCTTCTGCAATTCAATTTTATTCATGCGATTTATTTTTTGAAAAACGACTGGTCTGTCTTTTGATTGGCTAAAAAATTTAAAAAATTAGAAAAAGTAAAAAAAAAAATACACTTGAAAATTGATAAAAATGAAAAATCAAACTGATGTATTTTTAGTTTGATTCGGTTTTGAATTATAAAGATTTACGTCTACGTTTGAATCACAAACTACAAGTATTTAATATCATTAGCTGAAGTTTTTTTATTCAAATAAATGTTTTACTTTTTTATGTTTTAACAACTCAAAGTTTACCAATTATTTTAGCGTAGCGTAAATTTTAGAGCATAATTCTAAATGATGATAATTGTCAGTTAACTCCACTCGAGTTCTAATATTAATATCATTAAAATAATAATGAGCAGAGATATTTGCATATTTTTATTTTCATGCAGTATTATGCTACTAATTTAGTATGCATCATAGTAATACACAGAGAAATAAATTCCCAGTTGACTCTTTAACTGGAGTCCGAAATAAATATTAAATTATGGTAGGATGAATGAAGGACCTATTTGACACAAACGAACAAACTATGTCTTCATTTGTGAAAAATTAAAGCGTTAAGAGGGTCAGATATTGTCAGAAATAGAATGTTTGATACACTTTATGATAAAGAAGGAAAGAAGAATATTTAGTTATCATCAATCAAATACCTTTTACAGCTTTAAAAGAATGATGGCTTAAAATGGTCTAAAAGTCACAACATTAATTAATTAATTAATTAATTAGGCATTTCTAGATTTAACAACAAAAATTGTCGGGTATTACATCAGAATGACAGAAAATGTGTCAATCATCATACACAGTTTTACCAGACGCATTTCTAGATTACTGGGAGGATTTACATAATTATTTGATTAGAAAATTCTAGTAATTTTCGATGAACTATGTATGTTGCTGGCATCGAAGCAGATCCAGTCTCTGCACTGAATGCAGTACCTTGAATATTTCGTGTTTGCTTCTTACTCCTTAAAATTAACGCCTACTTGAGGGATGCTGGATTGACCTGAACAATGTAACAAACTCGGCTTTCTTGACTTTGAAGGAGTTAGCGGACACCTGCTTTGGCGCTTTGGCGGTCCAAAATTACATTCAGGATCTTTCCAGGAACATAGATTCTCTTTTTGACTGATTTCCCATCTAGGAACTTGGAGAGTTTCTCATCCACGGAAGCTAGTTTGAAAGCTTCCTCCTCGGAACATCCTTCTTCAACCTGAATCGTACCCCGGGTCTTGCCATTGATCTGAATTGGTAGGACAATCGTGGTGTCCTTCAAGTAATCAGGATTTGCCTGGAAATTTTATAACAGATGAAAGAAATGACTAGTGGCTACTCATCATCAATAAGTCTTTCTTGCTCTTCATAGCATTAAAGATAAAGTTCGATTTACTTATGATTTCATTGTCAGGATACCTTGGGAAAGGACTCGTATGCCAATGAATTTGAGTGTCCCAACCGAAACCAAAGTTCTTCAGCCATGTGAGGTGCATATGGGGCGAGCAACAAAATGAATGGTTCAATAATTTTTCTTGGGTGTTTATCCCACTGGAAACATCAAAAAGCAAACAACCGATAAACATTTAACGAGTAAAAGCTAGAAACAGGAATATAAGAGATACTATAACTTTATAATCACAATGATTGAACCTTATATGCAGCATTAATGAACTCCATCATTGCAGAGATACCAGTGTTGAACCTTGTCCCTTCAATTTCTTCCGCCACCTGTTAAAAAAAAAAAAAGTTTTGATCAGAAGGTTTAGATTGTATCTCACTATGTTCCGAGGAAGCTTTCTATAAAAAATTGACACTCAGAAATAGGAGAGGATGCAATTGCCAAAGATTGAGATACCTTTGCTATGCATTTATGCAGAGTACGCAATTGTTCTAAAGTAGGTTCCTCATCAATTACCACGCTTCCATCTTTGAACGTGTCATTAGGTAAGGGTGAACCGACAATCAACCTCCAAGTTCTTCCTAAAAATCGATGGACACCTTCAATACCACTAGTATTCCATGTTTTGGAGTCTCTGGAAGCATAATGCAACACAAGGAAGAAAAATATCTTTGTTAGTGCCTCTTTTTTACATGCAACAATGAAAACTTAAGTGATATCAATAAATAATACCTAAATGGCCCCATAAACATTTCATATAATCGAAGAGAATCAGCACCATATTCAGTGACAACATCATCAGGATTGACAACATTTCCCCTACTTTTACTCATTTTGTGGGCACGAGCTATTAAACGAATCTTAGGATTGTCTTTAAGTACAAAAGACTCCCCGGATTTCTTGACCTGCATTGGCAAAATGAGGTTTTTCGTCAAAAACTACCAAGAGGTGGTGCAAAAACTTGTAACCTTATATCCATCAGCAGCAGCATACACACAAAATGAAAAAGAAAAGTGTATCAACACATCCAAAAGCACATACTTTCTCCTCGGGAATGCTTTCCTGATGATATTCATTCATTGTATCAGCAGAGTCTGCAGATATATAGTTTCCATCCGCATCTTTACAAACCATATATTGGACCTGTAAATCAAAACATCAGAAATCCAATGATGAATTATCACCTACGCAAGCACAAGTAGCCGTTCTTACTTCCCCAAGGATAATCCCCTGGTTTATGACACACTTGAATGGCTCTTTGGTTGACACCACACCAATGTCATAGAGAACCTGAAATAAGACCAGAATGTATAAGAATAATACAGCAATGATGATAATGAATAAGAGTATATAGATGAAACCATGCAATGCAAAAAATAAGTGCCACAGTGAAAAGTGAAACTAGTTTATTCCTGGCCACTTGCAAACCTTGTGCCAGAATCTGGCGTAAAGTAAGTGAAGGACAGCATGTTCAGCACCACCAACATACACATCAACGGGGCTCCAGTACCTGCAGTCATGATATTTTTTGAAAACCTAAGAAACCAAAATCATACAAAACAAAATTTCTTATTTTATTATTTAGAGATTAAGTACAAGACAAATTGCCTTTTTTAAGTAACATTAAGGGAACAAATTGAATAGACAAAATATGCTCTTACCTTTCTTTTGTCTTATCAACTAGTTCTTTGGAGTTTTTTGGGTCCATAAATCTCAAATAGTACCTGAAAAAAATTGGGATACAGAAATATAGAACACCAAATCTTGGAAAACAGAAAAAATAAAAAAGAGAGAAAAGCTCTGAATTATCAGTATTTGTTAAAAATGTAACAATATTTCTATTTAACCTAACTCCAAAGCTATCTGAACAAAGTAAAACATAGATCCAACTTCTGATGAAAAAAGAATAACAATTAATGACAGTTATCACAAAGAGAATGTATTGAACTACAACTAAGTATTGGGACCATCAGAACTAAAATATATTTCAATGATCAAAATCACGCCACTTTTAGTGTCAGTCATATTTTAAAATTATATATCAGGTCCAGTAGATTAGTTTCCAAATGTTCACACATATAATCTGTGTCCTGTATAAAGAGGAGAGAATTCAGAAAATATTCCTACTAGATTAGATGTGAAAAGTAAGGACATGTGAATTCCAATTGCTATATGACTAAAAATGTCAAATATAAATTGAAAAAATTTAGGAGACAATAAAAACAGTTGTTTTTTATATTATTCAGATGAGAAAACACCTCGATATTCCACCTAAGAAGGAAAGTTATATGATAATCAGTCGAGAAATAATAAAGAAAACAGTTACTTGAGAGGAGTGGACTAATGAAATTTGACTAACGAAGGTGATGGCAAATACAATTACCAGCAGGAACCAGCCCATTGTGGCATAGTGCTTGTTTCTCGGGTAGCAGGTTTTCCAGATGAGGGATCTGTAGTTTTAACCTGAAAATAAACCACAAAAGTATAGGAGAAGAAAATTTTAAACAAATAATATTGATTTGTTTCCTATGTCTTCCTCAATACACAAACAGATTAACATTCAGTAGGAAACTCGTTCGGTTTCGATTTTAAGATTAAATTAATCTTAAATAATGATTCAGATTTGTTTTAAGCTAATCACTTAAATTGTTATGCATTTTGAACTATAAACATAGAAAAAGTTTAGAAAAATGGACCTAAGGAGGAAGAAATACCCAAGACACCGCTTTTGATAGTGGCGGTTCCCCTGTCCCCGTGGGAGTGAAATCATCTAACTCAGGTAGGGTAAGCGGCAACTCAGTTTCATGCAGTGGAACATTCTCACCAGTGCCATCTAAGAATATGACAGGAATAGGTTCTCCCCAATAACGTTGCCTAGCAAAAAGCCAGTCCCTCAATTTGTAGTTTATCTGAAAAAGGATAAGCCATGCAAATTAAAACAATAGTATCGATGATGATAACAATTATTCCCTCCCCCCCTTCTTGCAACCAGAATTAATGATGGAATCTTAAGGTTCAGATAAACTGAGAAAGCACCTTTTTCTTTCCATTTCCAGTTTTCTCAGCCCACTCAATGACTTTAGAAGCACCTTCCTTACAAGACAAGCCATTGATATCAAGGCCCGAGCTCAAATTTGATGAGTTTATAACAGTTCCTTCACTGGAATAAGCCTTTCCAGATTCATTGAGACTTTCATCATCTGGCATCACAACCCAACGAATTGGAATATCATACTTTGCAGCAAACTCATAGTCACGGGTGTCATGAGCAGGCACAGCCATAATTGCTCCTGTTCCATAACTGGACCAAACCAACATTAATATACCTCACTCAACTAAAGTCTTAAAATACTTATCAGTGGTCATTAATAAATTTGCATAACAGTTAAAATGTATGTTTAGTAAATACACTTCACAATTTGTACAAAATAAACATGTGTATGTCACAGTTTATGTAAATATGCAGAAACCAACTGACGAACAGTCACAAGGAACCTAAAAATGTAACACACCTCCCCAGGACATAATCTGCAACCCATATTGGGATTGCTTCACCATTAGCTGGATTTCTTGCATAACAACCACTAAAGACCCCCGTTTTTTCTTTCTGAAGCTCAGTCCTCTCAAGGTCACTCTTTCTTGAGGCAAGGTCTTTGTATTCTTCAACCTGTCTCAGAAGCCATTGGCTTTGAATTAACATGATCAGAAAAGCTATCAGACAAAATTGACTAAGGATACAGAAGAACATACATTTTTCCTCTGTGCCATGGACACTAATGATGACAATAAAGGATGCTCTGGTGCCATAACTAAATATCTGCATATTAATAACTAATGAGGATAAGTCATATTCCAAGGACAAATGTTATCAAGGGACAGTATATATATTATACAAGAAACTATTCCAATGCAGAAAATAAAAACACGGTGCCAGATGCTTACGTTGCTCCAAAGATGGTATCAGGCCTGGTAGTATAAACAGTTATTTTTATGTTTCTTTCCTTGCCATCACTGTCAAGAACATAAAATTCCATCTCAGCCCCTTCAGACCTCCCTATCCAGTTCCTTTGCATTTCCTTAACACTTTCTGGCCAGTCAAGTTCGTCTAAATCTTCAAGAAGACGATCAGCATATTCAGTAATCTTCAGCATCCATTGCCGCATTGGCTGCTTGGTAATAAACAATTACACTGTAAAATTATGAGACCATTCAAAAAATAGAAGTAAGAGAAGCATTACCATAACTTGGACACATAGCTTAGAGAACATAATAGAGCACCTAACTGGCATACCTTTCTTATAACTGGATGACCCCCACGCTCACTCACGCCATCAACAACTTCCTCATTTGCTAAGACCGTGCCAAGAGCAGGACACCAATTGACTGGCACTTCAGCCTGAACTAAGATTAAGAGGGTGATCATGTCAAGTTTCTTGTCAAATATGACAGATTAATTTATAAACTACAAACAATCACATGCCTGATATGCCAATCCCCTCTTTAGGAGCTGAAGAAAGATCCATTGAGTCCATTTATAATAATCTGGTTCTATTGTAGAGATCTCACGATACCAGTCATATGAGAAACCCAGTGATTTCAGCTACAAGTCAGCATTGTACCACATACAAGCATCAACCAAGAGTTACTTCACTGATTACAAACACACAAAAATTAAAAAAATAAATAAATAAAACAATAAAGAGGGGACATTACATTACCTGAGTGCGAAAGCGATTAATGTTTCTCAATGTGGTGATTTTCGGGTGCGTTCCTGTCTGTCAATAATGCAACCAATTGATAAATTAGAGGAACTATCATGATTATACACATATATTCAAACCACATAGTACAGCCTAATTTTAAAGCAGACCTCAATTGCATATTGCTCGGCAGGCAAGCCAAATGCATCCCATCCCATTGGATGCAAAACATTGTAACCTTGCATACGTTTTAACCTTGCTAGAATATCTGTGGCTGTATATCCCAGCGGATGGCCTACATGTAACCCAGATCCGCTGCAGCAACCCAACAAATCAACACTCTAAACTTAGGAAAAGAAAATCAGACAACAGAAAATTTAGAAGAAAAAAAAAGAACTAATTACTAAAGCTTAACATCATTGATCAATACATTGCCATAAAAGTCCACTTAAGCTCTCAAAAAATCAACTTCAACAATATTCAAACAAGTCAGAGAAGCCGAATTCAGCATATTAAGGACATAACAATTATAATCTCATCAATAATTTCATAACAAAAAATAACCATAACAACACAATTCCTATTTCTGAAGGCTTAATTACTCACATGCAACAAAAAGATGAAGAGAGATTTGGAGAGAGGGAGAGAGAGACCTGGGATAAGGAAACATGTCAAGAACATAGAACTTAGGTTTAGAGGTGTCAATTTCATCTGGGGTTCTGAAAGTTCGATTCTTTTCCCAATAATTCTGCCATTTTGGTTCAATTTCATGATACGGGTATGCTCTTTTCACCACCTGCTTCTGCTGGTCACCTTCACTCACCGAGCTTCTAACTGTGCTCCTACCAAAACCTCTAGCAGAATACTTGAGCCAACTGGGTTTCCTCACAGTAAAAAATGTAAACTTCCTCTGCTTAAATTTAGGTTGGGAGAAGAGAAAGGAATGATTTTGGAAAGAAAAATACTGAGGAGAGAAAGTTTGGATATGAATGCATTGCATGTTCATAATTTTGGTGGCATTAAATTACAAGGGAAGACTGAAGAAAGTTTGAGAGTTGGAGTGGATTGAACTGCAGATTATGTAGTTATGCTTCGTACGTATATTGACCGTTAAAACGAGGGGTTTTCTTGTAAAAATAGCCCTATTTTAGAAGGGCTATTTTACCTAAATACAGCTCAACGTGACCAAAAACACGTATATTTTAGGGTGTTGTGCTCACATGGTATTGACTGTTGGATAAAATTTCAAGAATCTTAAAAACAATGTCTTATCATTAGATAGGTTTTATGCGAAAAATATCTTATCCACTGGGGTTGTATACGGGGTTTTGTTACGATATTTAATCGAAAATTATCACTATTTTTTTAAATTAATTTTGATTATTTTATTAATTTTTAAATAAAAATAATCACTCTTATCAATTTTAGATCAAATTATCTCTATAAATATTTTCTTTAACAAACTGAAAACTTAAAGAATAATTCTTTCTTATTTGAGAGTTAAGTTTCGAACAAGCTTAAATTTATACTTGTTCCAGAGTTAAGTCTCAAGTAAGAAGAATTCTTTTTTACTTAAGAGTTAAGTCTCGAGCATTGAAGAATTCAAACTTGCACGAGACTTACTCTCGAGTAAGGAAGAATTCTTCTTGCTCGAGACTTAACTCTCAAATCTGATAGAAACCTATTTTGTATTAAATTGATGTTTTTTTCACTGACAACTAACATGTTGTCATATAAGTACAATATGGCTAATTAAAATATAAGGGGAAAAAATGTTTTACAAATATAATTTGGAATCTTGAATTAGGAAGAATTTATGTATACACTGCCTTTTCTTTTCTTTTCTTTTTTTTTACTGCAATGTAGTGTTTATTGAGGAAGACAGTGTATCTATGTTGAGGAACCATTTATCTGATTAAATTATATACTTTTGTTCTTATATTCATTAATTTACTTATTTCATTATGTTATATATTTTTGTTCTTATATGCATAAATTTGTTTATTTTATTCTGTCATATATTTTTTCTATTTATATGCCTATATATCAAAAATATTTTATTCATACAAATGCTTATTCGGCCATATTTGTAAAATATTTTTTCCTTATATTTTAATCAGTCATATTGTACTTATATAACAACATGTTAGTTATCAGTAAAAAAAAAATAATTTAATACAAAATAGGTTTATGTTAGGCTCGAGAGCTTAGTCTTGAGTCAAGAAGAAATCTTGTTTGCTTGAGAGTTAAGTTTCGAGTATAGAAGAATTCAAACTTGCTCGTGACTTCACTCTTAGACAAGCAAGAATTCTTCTTTGCTCAAGTTTTCAGTTCGTTAAAGAAAATATTTATAAGAGTAATTTAGTTTGAAGTTGATAATAGTGATAATTTTTTATTGAAAATTATTAAAGTGGTTAAAACTGATTTCAAAGGAAAAATAATGATCATTTTCGGCTAAATTCCTTTTGGTATTGCCGTTTATTGTTGGGCTTAAATGATCATTTGAAATATTGGGCTTGTTTATGAGCCCATAAGGCCCACAAAATAATCCATAGTTCAATTGGCAAAGTAAATTTGTATGGCTAAACCACCAGGATTTAATAGATTAACCGGAAAAAAAAAAGAAAAATATATATTTTCTTCCGCAATTACCTTGGTAAAAAAAAGTGAATATGTGTTAAATTGTAACTTTATTTCCATTAGTAGTATTATTGAATATGAAAATGCAGCATTTTTTATATGGTAGATTATTTCCTTTAGCTTAATTTAAACAAAATTAAAAATTAAAAAGATTATACAGTCAACAAATACGTTTGTATACATAGAAGAAAGCCAAAAGAGAAAAACTGTCAGTGGCTGAATTTTATTAAGATTTTAGATTGTACATTGTCTTTTTTGTTAGGAACAGATTAATAAGAACAATGGCCTAATAAGAAAAAGATTAAAAACTACAGATTTTGTCAGTGTTTTAAGGTTCCATAACTGAGTGGCCGATTCAATTCGGAGCTGCTGCTAATAAACTCTTTGCATCTTGAATTGCTTGCTCAACTGCATAGAGTATAATTTTCTTGATCTGCTCAAGGCGCAGAACAAAAGAAGAAAGAAAGATGGATTAGGATAATAAATACAAATGAAGAAGATATCAGAAATATATAAGAGATCCTTGAAAAAGGGTATTACTTCAAGCTTGTCTTCTCTGGCTCTATGGTTCTTTGGCAGAAGTCTGAATTCCTTGGTTAAACGAAGGCATTCTTGGACATTTTCTGGAGAGACAAAGTCCACGGCAACCTTTGTACACGACTGGGTGAAAATCCACAGAATGTGATCAGCAAGGCAAACTTGTTTGTGAACGAAGGAAAGCTTAAGAAAAGTTAAGAACATTTTCTTACCTTTAGATTTCTAACTTGATGTGGACATCCAGCTGGTATAAATACAGCTTCTCCGAGTCTTTGTTCAAATGTCCAGGGCTCAATTCCTAGTGTATGAAAAATGTGAAAAGCTGAGTTATTTGTGAAGCAATCGAAGAAAATTTTACTCGATTGACTCTTGTGTACTTACCGAATTCTTCTTTCAACTTCCTTTTGTGATCTGAAGTTAAATAAAAACACTGGTCATGAATTGGATGAATGACCTGTTCTACTGGTGAGCAAAATGTGTGCCTGAATTCTTTGGAGTGCTTTTTTAGATATGCTTCCAACTTGGGAACATCCTCCCTTCTGAAAATGTCCCACAGAGCACCACCCGATTCCTCCACTATACTGTCCAGAGGTAAATGAGGAAATGTAGTTCCTTCATTCTCATCTCTGGAAATCCCGAAGTCTCCTTTGATTTCTGAGATATCAGTATTTTCTTTATTGTTATTACTGCTGCCTTCACCAAGTTCCTGTGTTAGATGTTCCTTTAGGTCCTGTTTTCTGTGTTCCATCTTCAATCTTTCAACTGCAGAACATTGCTCTTCAGTTAATACCATGTCTGCTGTATGCATCAAAATGTTCACCTATCCACATTTTTCATAAAAGTAATTAGAAGAACAGGTTGAAAGATATTGTAAATCCTAGTATCACGAGGCATAAACCAGAATCTATTTGAGAAATTCCAATAACTGATTAACAGAAACCTTTATATTTTTTAAATCAGGGACCATCCGCATATTGTTGGGGTCTACAAACTGCATAATATAAATCATGCAATTCGGACCACCAGATTGAAAATCAATGATAAAAGTCCCCATTCTCATTTGTCTCCAGAGATGGGGGTTTTACCATTAATTCAAGTAACGATCCACAATGAACAAAGTTTAACACGATATCCCCCCAAAAATTTAATAGTAGAAGACAATTTTGAAGACATACAGCATCTGACATATCACAGTGCAGCTTTGTAACGGAGTCCCCTCGTCCAAGCTCTTCAACAACCCCATAGGCAATATATGTTTTAGGACCCAAGTCCGGTTTCAGGACACCAGATGGAAACTTAGCTGCAAGGTTGAGGAAACCAGCCCTAGGATCGCTATATTCTTGGAATGGCAATGCACTTATAAACTCATCGCAATGGCGTGGCAGAAGATCTTCAAACTTGTCGGATGGGGGCCAGTCCTTTAGTTTGAGTATCTCAGGCCAGAAGTTATCATATCTTCTCCCTTCTGTATAACCTTGAAAAAACTCTCTAGTACTAATCTCCACCTGTGTTTATGACAAACTTAGCATTCAAAATAAATACTTGAAAAAGGAAAAGATAATTGTTCAACAATCAAAATTCTAGACATATTTAGAGCAAGTAATTTTAAGAAAAAGAGAATCACAATGTTTGGAAAAAGCTTTTTCTTTTAGAACTAATATTGCAGTAGGATTCTTTTTCTCATCATATCATACAAATTTTCAGAGCAAAATTTCATAGCTGATAATTGAACCAAACCTCACAAGAAGCCAAGCAATCAATAGCCTTCACTTCTGACATCTTAGAACTAATTGCTGAATCTACATTTTTACATAATGCACGCCACATAACCATTGGCTCCCAGCTTAAACCAGTTGCCTTTTCAAGAACATTGCGAACTATAATTGGTTCACCTTTAACCCAGTGTTTTTGAAAGTGTGAAAGCTCTTCTTCCTCCTGAATGTTGGTCAAATCAGGACAATATAAGAAATTGTCATCAGATCCTTCTCTAGAAGCTGCTTTATGTAACATCTTTGTGCCTGTTTCTGTGCTGTTGCGATTCAAATTCATTAATTTAGTGTTCAAAATCTGCATTGAATTTATAGTTTCCTTTTCCAAACATGAAATCCATCCATCTGGAAGAATGTGCTTAAGCTCCAACACAAATTCACCACAACCACCCATTTCAGCTGGAGGACATGAAATGCTTCCATCGTCATTAGCATTCCACCGAACTGAAGGCTCAACATAATCATCAGGAGTTTGAGGAAGACAAGATTCTGGTAGAGGATCCCCACCATGCATGTAACTGTAGCCTCTGTTGATGTACCGAAACTTCATTTCAGTGCGGCCCAAAAGCTTTCTTTCACGAAGTTCTTGACAACAAGTGAGACACAGTTCATAAGAACAATTTGGGCAGCTTCGATGTAGATCGATAATTGAAGTTGCACAGTGATTGCTGCTTAAAGACCAAAAATTAACCAGTAAGATCTTTGAAAATAATGCAACCACGAGCATATGTTTATAATCTCTGTTAGAGAGATATGCTTACCAATACACACGCTCGTCATTGCCACAAAGGGTCCCTGATATGTTAACCTTTGAATTATGCACCCCTACACATTAGGAAAAAGCTTTTCAGCATTGAAATAACTTCCAAAAACAAAACTCATATTTAAATGGAAAATTACTTACCTTGAATGATAGCCTCTATCTGTGTTTCCTGAGTTTGTTCCTCACATATTTGACTTAAAAAAGGAAGCACCGACTCCATTAAGTAATGCAGATGTGCAACCTTCTTACAATCAGCCATGTTCTTCTTTGATGTCTGAAAATTAGAAATTATCATTCATATTCGTCAGAAGATAAAAGTTGGATTGCATTGTCATCGTGAATAAAGATAGTTCACCTAACAACCATCAAAAGTATCTATTGTTATCTATGACCTATTAGGATTTACAAACAAACACTCAAGCTCACAGTGAAGAAATATCTAGTCAGATGAATTAGCTGGAAGCACGGAGTCTAAAGCAAGATGGCAGAAAAAGCCTTCTGTGTCTACTGTTGTATGCAGAACTACCAAAACAGGGCAACTTATGATCATATAGACAAACAACTACTTTTCCTGGAATAATAAATGTGATTCTAAGAAACATAAGAATTAGCTAGCAGAAGTTCTCGAAGAATGTCAGGAAACATGAAGAATGAAAATTGCAATGAAGTACTGGCAAACTGTGTCAGTATCTCATTTCTCATAACAAGCTGGCATTTGTTAATGACCTAATTGTAGCAATTTCTTTTCTGTTTAGAGATGCGGTATGAATGCATTGTTTGCCTCAGCTTCATAAATTTCTACAGCACCAGAAAAAGAGATGAAGAAAGAAAAAGAAGAGATTGTAACAAACCTTAATCAACCCACTCGTGTGCAAGCATACACTACAGTTGCAATTTCTACGACAAAATGGGCATAACTCTGCCACATCTGTTTCTGACATCTCAGGATACCTAACGGAAACCAAAAATAAAATAATGCATTACATTATTGAAACAGAAGAATAGAAAATATGAATCTTATTAGCTACAAATTTACCATTGCTTGATGCACTGGACACAGTACACTTTGGATATACATTTTGTGCAAGGAACAACAACTTTGCGATCATTTTTCATACACTGATGACATTTTATTCGCTCTGATTCTCTTGCCTGCTTCAAGCAAATTCACACCCTTGAGTTGGTAAAACAATTAAGTAAATCATCAAACTATAATATACTATTGATGAGGAAAAGGCACAAGAGAAATACTACCTTCACATTTCTTATATTGCGTCTGCCACAGGTATTACCATCACTTCTCAGGCCTGAATTGGATGTGATGGATGAGCTAGAACATGTCGATGATGATGAAGAAGAACAATAATTATTCACAGAAGCAGTTTTCTTACTTTCCTTCTTCGGACTTCGTTTGTTCATTGCACAACCTAACCTTCTAGATCTCCCATGTTCTCTAATTCTAATTAGAGCCATTTCTTCAGCATCCAAGTCCAATTCATCCTCAGAATCTTCATCTTTAAAACTCCTTTTCTTGTTCTCAACAGTACGAGGCTTCCTTGAAGCCTTCTTACTCTCAGAGAGTCCATATTCTTGATTCATTCTCCGTTTCTTGCACAACACATTATTTTTTTGTTTCTCTTGAGATACTTGGTTTAAATTTTCATTTTGCGGTACTCTAGAAACCCTTCTCTTTGTCGCAAGCCACGAAACATCCAAATTTTCTCGAATTCTCTGCATTTTATGATCAGAGTAACAGTCTATCTTTTCTGACTCCGAAATCATTGTAGCCATTCTCACTGCAGATAAAACACAAACAGCAATCGCGTTTCGCAATCAAGCCAGCGTTCAAAATTTTAAAAAGAAGAAAAAAAGGAACCCTCTAATTCCACTGCCAAATTCATGCCGCAAAATGTAGTCTAAGATTATTAGTCAACTCCCGATCAAATTATACCGATAGAATCAAGTTTGAAACCGAAAAAAGAATATTTTCTTTACCCGGAAGTTTCCCGGGAAACAAACAGACCCTTTAAGGAACGAAACCCAAATATACACAAATTCTCATAAACAAACAAATTATATTTTAAAAAAAAGACAAAATGTAAACAAACAGATTACATCATCACTGCATTGATCAAACACCAAACACCCGAGTTGACCCCAGTCAATGTAGCTACAAAACACACACGTAGACAAACCAAACACAAGAACACATCAAAAAATTCAAACCCAAGAACCCAAAAACATATATTTTCAAAAAAAAGAAAAGGGTAATTATTCGGTAATCTGGTAATCCGTCTAAGAGCTAAAGAGACTGAACCTTTCTTGTAGCCAACGATCGAGATTGTAGACATGAAAAGCCTTCCTTACGTATCAAGTTCTTTAACAATTCGACGACTTAAACTAAAACCTACACTAAGTTTTCGAGCTTTTTTTCAAATTTTCAGAAAAACCAGAAAGAAGGAGAAATTACGAGCGTGGTGATTGTGTTCTTCGTTTTGCTTTGTATGGATCGATCAGTAAATACGGATGAATTGATGCCGTTTCGGTATTTATAGTACAAATCAGTCAGTCTGTAAGGTTAGTGTTACAAGACGACGCGGGTATTCGCCGCGTGTATTGCAATCGATATTGGGATTCCTTTCCTTGCAGAGACCGGAATTCCTTGTATCGGAGAGTATTGTGTTTACGGTGTGTCTTCTATTTTGGTATCTTTTTTATAATTAGTGGTGATTAATTATTGGATTTGGTGTATTAATAGGGTGAACGTACTTTTTGGATTTTGTATTATTATGTAATTTCACTGCATAAAAAGAAAATCTTACTCATTAATAATACACATATAAATTATTTATACAATTTTGTTGTACTAATTGACGTGAGATTAGTATAATTAGAAGGTGAAAGTAAATATTTAAAGATTAAAATTTTATATTTATTATATTTAAATATTTGTAGTTTATATATAAAAGGTGAAATACTACAAATAAGTCTTGTTGGGTCTGGAATATATTAAAAGTTGGTCATCAAAGTTTTCAACTTTTATGGATATTATTATTAAGGGAAAATTGTAGAGAAAAATAAATAAATTAATTTGTAATAATGATAATAAATGTTACTGTTTCGTTAATTAATAAAGAAGTTATTGGAACTTGAAATTTTATGTCATACTAAGCCAGCCAATGGAAAGCCTTGCTTTCGATCTCGGAAATACTAAAACATCGCTGCGACGCTCTTGCTTGGTTAGATTGTGTTTTTTCTATTGGAAATGCTTAATTCTTTTGTTATAACTTTTGACTTATGTAGTTACAATTAAAAAAGAAGAGTTTGTCTTTTTTGACAAGTTTTTTTATTTATAAATAAAGATAAAACTTTGAAAATTGTTTTCCCTTTTTAGCTGCTTTTCAATAAAATAAATATGACATAAAAAATATTGTAATTCTTAAAATTTAATTTATTAAACTAATAAAGTTTTTAAATTTATTTAAACCATTACATATATCAATATTTATTTAAATTTCAAAAAAACAGCACGATATATTTACATAATTTGATAATAATAATCACTGATATAATAGTAAAAAGATAATAATATTAATAATAATAATAATAATTTATGTGAATTTTTTTATAGGATAAATGGTATGATTAAATAAATTGAAGGTGTTTCGTGACTATTCTTGAAAATAGCTATAATTAATAAGTACGATAAATACCTCATAATACCCCATCTATATTTTGTATTTTTGCTTTTGTAATATTCTCTCTGGTTTATAAGTGGGGACAAATCATCATGTGGGACCCACTCATAGTTTCTGTTTCCTGCCAAACCCTACATACACACGCGTGTTAAGAACTGTCTGGTTTGGTCTTCCGTTATTCTCGAGAAAATCATCGCGGGACCAGTTGCCAGTGGCCAGCCTTATCCATGACGCATAATACCCAAAACGCTGCGTTTTTAGAGAAACCATCCCCACTTAAACAAAAGATTTTGTTTTCCTTTTTGTTTTCATTATAAGACGTTATATCAACTAAAATGTTTTCTAGTGTTCAATTATGGCTTATATAAAAATTTATTAAAAAATATTTAAAATTTAACTTATTTAATTCATTAGTTTTAATAATTTTAAAATACCTACAAATGTTCTATTTTTTTTTATGATTTGTATTTATATATATATAAATTTATATAATGGATATTATATTTTTTATTATGTTAGGTAGTGTTTATTTTTCCTATTTAAATTTTAAACATAACTAAAATTTGAATTAGACTGAAATTTAAATATAAATAATATTTTTATTTTTTTATTTTAAATTTATGAATATAAATATTAAACTATTTATTTTAAACATAACCTAATTTCAGTGATTCATAACTTCTCTATTATAATTAACTTCTCTATTATAATTACTATAATTAAATCGTATACTCTTCATTTTTGTTGAAGATTTCAGAATATAATCAATTAAGGTGAGATTTATTTTTCATTTTATTTTATTTTTTATTTATTAAAATCAAATATTATAGTTTAAAAAAATGGTTTGAATTTTTTTTTTGGGAAATTTTGTCTCTTTGTAGTTGAAGATTACAAGAAACCTATTGGATTAAAAAAATAATTTAGTAACCTATTAATTTATTTGGTTGTAGAGTTTTATCCGTCTGTAATTAAATAACCTATTGGATTAAATATTAAGTTAAATTATTAAATGAGATAACTTGTATAAAAGCTATAATGCTTATAAACGTTTAGATTAAAAATTTTAAAAAAACGATATGAAATAGTAAAATTGAACATTAATTTCATAAATTCAACATTAAAAATATAAATGAATTAAAAAAATATAAATTAACGTGAAATTATAAAATGACAATAATATAGTTGCAAAAAAATAAAAAAATTAATTGTGACATAAACCATATAAATGCACATAAATATTATAATCTTGACATAAAAAATTAAATTACAATGTAAAATTTGTATGTAAGACATAATACTTATAAATGTATAAGTCAATATAAAATAGTAAAATTGAATATCAGTTTTATAAATTCAACATTAAAAATATAAATAAACTTAAATAAATGTAAATTAACGTGAAATTGTAAAATGACAACAACATAGTTGTAAAAAAGTTAAAAGAATTTTAATTGTCACATAAAATGTATAAATGCACATAAAATTTATAATCTTGATATAAAAAATTAAATTACAGCGTAAAACTTGAATATAAGACATAATACTTGTAAATGTTAAAATTAAAAATAAAAAAATATAAGCCAATATAAAATAGTAAAAATAAACATCAACTTAAAAACTCAACATAAAAAATGTTAATAAGCTGAAATAAATGTAAATTAACGTGAAATTATAAAATGACAACAATATAGTCGTAAAAAAATCAAAATAATTTTAATTGTGACATAAAACATATAAATACAGATAAAACTTATAATTTTGATATAGAAAATTAAATTACAACGTAAAACTTATATGTAAAACATAATACTTGTAAACGTTAAAATTAAAAATAAAAAAATAAAAGAAATTTTAATTGTAACATAAAACGTATAAATGCACATAAAATTTGTAATATTGATATAAAAAATTAAATTACAACGTAAAACTTGTATATAAGACACAATACTTATAAAAAATATAAGCTAACATAAAATAGTAAAAATGAACATCAACTTATAAATTGAATATAAAAAATATAAATAAACTGAGATAAATATAAATTAACGTGAAATTATAAAATGACAATAATATAATTATAAAAAAATCAAAAATATTTTAATTGTGATATAAAACATATAAATGTATATAAAACTTATAATCTTGATATAGAAATTTAAATTACAACGTAAAACTTATATGAAAGATATAATACTTGTAAACGTTAATTAAAAATTAAAAAATATAAGTCAACACGAAATAGTAAAGTTGAACATTAACTTCATAAATTTAACATTAAAAATAAAAATAAACTGAGATAAATATAAATTAACATGAAAATTTAAATATAACAAAATAAATAAAAATATAACATAAGAACTGTAAATCAATATTCTACTTGTAATCCTGTTATATAAAATTAAATTTTGTGAAAAAAAGTACAATACATGTAAAATTATAAAATCATTTACAAATTTTATACAATTTGATATAATAATAATATAAACAGAATATTTTTAACACATAAACATGTGTTTTAATATATATATTTTTCTAAACGTATGAGTATGCTTTATAAAAAATGATTATTGATACTTTTATTTATTTCAATTATTTAAATAATTTTATTTTATATGTGTACTAATTGATTTTTTTCGTATTCTTCTCCTTTTTTTTTATGATTGCATGATATTAAATAAAATATCATTTTATAAATAGTAAATATCATTAATTTAATAATAACACTCATATTATGTCAAACTAAATTTGCATTACATGTGATTAAATTTTCTAGCAATATCATTTTATTTTTCTTAATTATCTATTTCAAAATTTCTTGTTTATATATATTTGTACATTAAATGTATACTTTTTTTTAAGATATTTTAATTTTTTTTTAAATAATGCAATGTTAGTTATAAGGTTAATTTATTATACTTATCATTCTCAAATAGTATAATATCGTTTACATATTTAAAATAACATATATTTTTTTATTAATTTATATAAATACAATTATCATGATTGATATATAAAATGTGTTTTATTTTCTAATATTGATTTTTGAGTTGTAATAATTTATGTTATTAATAATAATTTAAAAAAAAAATAAAGAAAGTATAAATTTTTATAAATCTAAATTAATGTTTTTTAAATACATTATTTCTAATATGCATAACACATTATTTACCATTAATTTTTTTACTATAATATATAATTTTGTATTTCAAATATATTTCTAAAAATAAATTATAATAAAATAAATTAAATATATTAAAAAATAAAAAAATGAAGAAAATAATCTTTCACCTGAATAATAGATTAATTTTACATATTATTTGTTAAGTAAATTAATTATTATTAATATAAAATAAATGACTTAAATTTAATTTTAAAATCTAAAAATTAATAAAAATGAGTTATTGATACTGAAATAAAAGTATTTCAATATCATAAAATTTTTCTTAATACTTAAACTAAAAATGTTTGTTAGTTACATTCCTTCCATTACATTTTTCCGTCCCTGTTAACATGAAAAAGGGTATAATAATTTTTGTAACTTAAAATTAAAAAATATAATTATTTTTTATATTTAAAAACAAGATAGCCATTTCAGTTTAAAATAAATTATAATTAATAAAAAAACCCTAGGCCTTTCTTTTTCTTCTCCTTGTTATTATGCCGCCGTCTTCTTCTTCTTCTTTTCCGTGCGGCGCCGCCTACACCTTCTTCTTATGTCGCCACCTAGACATCTCATCTTCTTCTTCTTGTCTTTACATGCTTTTCGAATTTGGAAGTTTCAGTTATTTGTTCAAGACTTTAGGCATTTTGGATTTGTGAAATTGTACGGGATTTTAGGTGAAGTCGCAACGGATGTGGAGAAATCAAAAGTGGTTGGTGTGATCTTCAATGGGCAGACGAAGTAAGGGGGAACGAAATTATCAAAAGTGGGTTCTAAACTTCCTGTGCTAGGGTTATTTCACAATATTCCCGAGTGTAATTTTTTTAATACGCACTAGATTTATGATTTGGTTATATCCTTTTAGTGCAAGGATTAGAACTAGACCTAGATGTGGGTTTATCCTGCATTTCAATTTTTTGTAGGTTGATTGTTGTTTTCTTTTTTTTTGTAATTAATGATTATGTGATTGTATAAAGGAAAGAGGAAGCCAGACATGAATTAATTTGAAGCATTTGTGTTATTAATTTAAAGAAAGTCTTGAAAGTTGTTGATAAGGTATATCATGCTTTGGCTGATATAGATCCACTTCCCTTTAAAAATGAAGTCGATTTTTAATTGTCAATTCTTATTCTAATTTTAATTGTTTCTATTTTTAGAATAAATTAATTGTGTTTTATTTTGGTGAATACTATGAATGAATGAATGACGGAGATGATACTAATGAACTATTAAAATTTTTTAATGAGTTTTTGGTTGTTGATTTTTATTATAAGGTTATAGTATTATTATTAAGCTGTATTGAGCTTGATTTTACGCTGCGTTTTGGAGTCAAGTGCTTATCACTAAGCCAAAAGTTATAACTGATAATAAGGGTGTACCATATTCCCCTTAAGGATCAAGTCTACCACGCTTCCGGCGCCAGCGCATGCAAGCTTGGTCCCTATCCTTAACGCCTGCCTGGTCTCGAAGAGTACGAGGATTGCACAATGCACGGGGGGTTTGCACAGTATTAAAGCTAGCACACCCGTGTTCGAGTCGCAGGAAGTACAAACCTCCCGTGCATTATACAATCCTCGCCGAAAGCGTGGTGGACTTGGTCCTTAAGGGTAGGGACCAGGCTTGCACAAAAAAATGTAACAGATAACAACGTATCATTGATAAATATTTTCAATTTAAATTTTGACATTTATTTAAAAAAACGAATACCTAGTTATCATTCTCCCCATTTTTCCCTAGCTCATTGGTCAGTATACAGTGACTTATAACGTAACAGAACAGAAGCCTGTAAACGGAATGAGGAATTTATTTCCTACAAGCAATTACCGATGCAGAAAAAAAAATTACAAGTGTCAACATTTGTATGATTCAAATGTTGTCCAACTGACAGACGGTTCACTGGTTCAGTAGTCGGAATAATTACAAGAGCTGCACTGCAAAATGGAAAATAAATCAAGAAGTTTTTTGGATTGCAGTGTTACACACGTCTCATTATACAAACGAATGAAAAAAATTACACAAACACAACCCAACATGCACACAATTTACCTTTTAACATTCTCTAATAGATCTGTAATCTGCATTCGTCTTCGAAGTGTACTGTCACAGGATCCAGAACTTGCTTCTTGCTGGAGTTCTGAACCTGAGTTTTGACTGACTTCTCGTCTGTTGTTCAGTCTATACATTAAACTCTGCTCTTCTTGCTCAAATTATGTACAAGCTCACCACCCTTGACTCGAATGCATGCATGCAGCAAGTGCAAGTTTTACAGCGAGGGGAATCAAGGCTCTGGATGCTCTGGAACAGCCTCGGGCAGAGATGGTGGTGAGGATGTCCCGCTAATTTTGCTGGGGACTGGTGTGTTTCTCCTGGATTGGCGTTTCGTGGGGACTAATATGTTTTCGTCTTCCTCCTTTTTGTAAAACACATCGTCATCATCGTCGTCATTTTTGAAGACTGGATGGACATATGCATTTTGAAGGTAACCTTTCAAGTTAAGGTTTGGTTCCCTTGCGCGTTCTAAAGTATCTTTCATCATTGCTTCCTGAAACCCAGGACATAAAAGAACAATGAGTAAATTACTTGGAGAAAGAAAAAGAAATTGCAGTAAGTGAACCCAAGGTTTATATTGTTAATAATATGTCAGAAAACCATAAAACAAATTTGTATAAACAAGAGATCATCCACTACCAGAACAAATTACAGAGAAATTTTCAGTATGTAAGCACAACAAACCTGCAGTGGATATTTAACAAATGCAGATTCATATCGGCCTTTGCAGAAATAATGGAACCATATTGTGATCACGGGAAGAGCAATGAGAAATGGTGTTGACTGAGCAGCTTCCTTTGTACTCAACAAGCCCATGAGAAGCAACTGTGATATAACCAATGCAGCAATAACACGTCCATGGACATCAGGCCAAAATGCTGCTGCACTCTCGTACTCTTGGTTATAAACGTTTATAATCTACATTTTTATTTAGAAAAAAGATTAAATACACAACCAAATATTACAAAGAAAAGCATACAGTTGATTTTTTTTTGGTTACAAATTAATCATACAGTTGAGTTAACTAAGAAGAAAGACTGAAGAAAAAAGAACTTCGCAAAAGAATAATTGAAATTTGAGAAACAAGGCCATTGCCACACACAAAGCAAATTATCCTTGATTTAGTTATTGAATAATGAAATATCAACTATTTACCTGGTGACGGAAAACAACATAGGCCAGCCCAAAGAAAACTATTATGAAAGGAAGCAAAAGAGGCGTCACAGTAGCGTACACCAGGCCGAGCAGAAAATAAAACTGTATACGAGGTTCTCCAGTGTTGAAACCAAGACTTCCTTGATCCATTGCCTCCTCCCTATCCTTTTCAGTCTTCACCAAGAAGAAATTCTTCAAGTGGAAGAATATCAGCGGTTTCAACATTAAAATCTCTGCAGCTATACCAGCCCATCCATCAACCATTATATAAGTTATGAAGAAAGTTGCTTTGTTTGGTATAGCTATACCAATTGTCTTGGGAATTCTGCCAAAAAAGAAAAAGAAAGCTTCACGTGAAGCAAACTAAAAGATAACCACCAAATGGGACGAGGAATGCACAACCCAGAATGAAGATAGTGATTAGTCAGTGATAACATACTCATTTGCGGACTGCTTAATAAAGGTATTCAGCTGTTCGAATGCAGTTCCAGCAATTATGCTCCCAAGGAAGACATTCACAAAATTGAAAAAATAATATCTAGTGGCTGCTCTTCTTTCTAGGGAAGATAGAGATATAAAGCCTTCAAATTTAGACATGATCATCAATATTGTAGGAAGAAAGATGAGAAAGAGCTTCAACGCAATGCCAGGTAGAAAACCTTGGACAACAGACTTGATAAATTTGCTGCATTATAAGTTAAGATAAGATCAGTAAACTATAGTAATGCAATTTGGACAAGTAAATAGCTCAAGGGGGTTTGAGGATGAAAGGGAATTACGCTTCAATCATGGGCTTCAGAAATGGAGCTGCTTTTTCAATTCCTTCAATGCTTGCAAGAGATTGCACAAATGCAATGGGGATCATGAAAAAGAAGGTGAGAAAAAAGAATGCGACACCCATGATCAGCCTCCTAACTGCAAGTGAAACATATGGAATTGCCAGGTTTTGCCAATAAACATCACGTGGCTCAGGAGCCCACTCTGTCAACCATAAAGTAGGATTTCTGGATTGTTGAGTTTGTGCACAAACAGCTGCCCCCCACCTAGATTTAAAGGAAACAAAGGCTGCTGGCATGACCGACTGAGGATCATGAACAACTCTTGCTCGCTCTTCAGCAATCTGAACAACATCCAATGATGCAATGACTCCAATCAGGCCTTAATATGGTATATAATGCCAAAATAACAGGTTAAAAAAAAAGAAGGAAAAGAAACCAACAAAATGCAGCAACCTATTGTTCATTCAATTAAAGCAAAGCATACAATATAAGACATTGAATTAGTGAACAAACTAAACTCATACATCCATCAGAATTCTTAACATGGGAAAAACCATTTTCCATGGTTCAAACCTACGAGACAGGCCGGAAGTATAAAAGGGCAAAAAGATACGCAGACAAACAGTCACCGGCATACAGTTTTATAAATGATGCAGAGCTGCCAACAAGTGAGATAAACACAATGTTATACAACCATACTCTGAAACAGCTAAGCCTAATAATGCAAATGCTAACCTAAGTGAGCTCAATTTCAATGTTCTAAAACAATCATCACGATTAGGCTTAAGCATAGTGCCACTAAGCTGTCACAAGAAACTATTTACTGATTAAAAAACTGACACGTATCAAAGTAATATAGAAGACATTGCAGGAAGGAACTCACTTCTTTTGACAATTTTTCTATTGCAGATATGTGGTAATCAACTGCATCCACTTTTTCTCCCCAAAGCCCAAGAAAACCAGTCTGGTAGAAATAAAACACACAGATAGTGGTGTCAAATACAAGATTAAAAGACAAAAATAAATTACCAAACTCGAACATCTTATAATGACATCAGATTTAATATAAGATTTAATATAAGTACCTTCATAGTTGGCCTCTTTGAATCATTTCTAGAATATTTTACTTGGTAATAGTCAAGCCAATTCTGCATTTTTTTCTTCTTTGTCACCAATTTGGCAAGTTTGTTTGCATTGATTACCACCTGCATTAAATTTTGCAACAAAGTCAATATGGAATGATTCCATAAATATATCTCTTGCAAGACAAGAGCAAAGCAATACATGCATCTATCAGTCAAACCCAAAAAATTTTGAAATTTTGTGACTGCAGGTAGCTCGCACCATGAAGGAGGGCAACGGGATACCACCAATCTTTTAGCTAATAAGTTCAATGGAAAAAGGCCACAAGACTGTCTTCATATTTTAACAAATTCCTTGAAATAATCAGACTCCATGACATTATAAAGCAACACATTCCTACCAAAGAATATTAATATAAATATTCAGATTCAACATATATTGACCTGATCCATTAGGTAGTTATCTCGGTGATTCACCAAGAAGAAATGCTCCACAAGCTCACTAACAGATTCATCCGGATCTGGAGGAACATTCCTAACAAGGACCTGCAAAACAGTAAGATTCCATCATAGAACTTTGGTACAGAGGCATGATATCCTAAATTTCAAAAAGATAAAAATAAATAAAGAAAAATTCAAATTCAAATAACATGGATTCTTTTTACCACAAAAAATATGCATGAAATTTATTAATTCTTACGGTATGGCACCAGACTGAGTTTCAATAACAAAGTCATAGAACCATACTTCCTGTTGCAGAGGGTATGCACATTGACAGATATTTTCTAGCACAACAGAGAAAACTGTAGAATAGGAATAAACCAAGTGGATACTTTTAAGTATAAATAAAAATTTTGCACCATAACGATAAACTATCCACTTTGGACAATAATTTAAAAGCCTCGCTTCGCTTAATTATAACAAATACATTACAACAATCTCCCAGAGCTATTTGAAAACAGAATCACGAATTCAAACTAATTTAATGAAGGAAAGAAAAGGTCTCACTGTGAATTGATCTGGACGTCGTTTTTCTGATGCAAGAAATTGCAACCGCATATTAGCAATTGTCTCATACTCCTTTCGTAACACATAACATGTCCAAAAGGTAAAGGCATAAGCCATCACGACATGAGTCCAAAACCTGCACCAATGAACAAGAAAATTGTTGTTATGAAGAGTTGATACAAAAATTTATTACATTTTTGGTTGTTCAAAATGACCATATGTTGCATTAGAATATATAAGTTTTAAGATCAAGGTAGTGTATATTATGTCTAGATTCAATGACATAATCTGATAAAAGTTAAAAAGATTATTAAAAAAAAAATGACAAGGGTCTCATACCTATCTGATTTAAGTGGGACATTTGAAATTGAGAGCTTATCAATGTCACTTGCGGTTACATTTGATAGCTTCTCCAGTGTGCTGTTTGTAAAATTAATCGGTACCAAAATGGACCATGCAATAAATGCTATGGGAACAAAAATCTTAAGTCCTAGCAAGTAAATCCGCAAGTAGACAACAGAATCCAATCCAGCATGCTCAATAAGCTCAGGTTCTGGCATTTTCAATGCTGCTGGCATCCAATTCAAGAACCCGATATATGATCTAAAATCCAAATTGACAAACTTTCGCACAAAAGCTCCCGAATGTGTTGGACTATCTCTTAAGCCTTTAAGATACCATTTCGGAAAATATACCCTATCATTGATTGGTTGAAGTCTTACTATCGCAAATGCTAAAAGGAAAATAAAGGCACCAAGAATATTAATAGCTGCTGAAACCCCTATATCTCCAATTGTCGCCATTTATATTTTCCTACAAAAATGAGCAAGGAGAAAAATCTCTGTTAAAAAAGGTGAAATCTTTACAAACAAACGAGAAGTAAAATATTTAAAAAAAGAAAATCAATTATAAACCAATATTACTGCTATTTGCAGATCTGAACTAAAAAAAATTAAACCTCAACTTCAAACAACTGCTAAAGGTAGAAACTTTGACCAGAAACACAACAGTGTCCTAGTGATACTTCCAAACTATTGCATTTAACCTTCTGTTGCTACAACGATTAAACTTTCCATCAAAAGTACAGCCCAAAAAATTGCTAAAAGTAGAAACTTTTTGTCTATAAACAGTTGAATTTCTCATTCTTAGACTCACTACATTAAAACTAACCCAGCTTCCAAACATTTAACAACATACCACTTAATTTTCCATAACTAGCCTTTTTCCTCACTAAGCTTCGATTATAGAATCAAAACAGTTAAAATTTAAAAATAACAAAAAAGACAAAGAAATCAAACGCAGCTCCATCCAGATTACGCAAACCAAACTACCACCTAAATTTCAAGGAAAAACAGAAAGAAAGTAAAATGAAAATACTGTGAAAAAGAAAAGTTCATACCTTTTGCGTGATATCCGGGAGCGAATCACCGCCTTATAACTCGGCTGCTGGAAAAAAGAAACGAGTTGCAGTTTGCGTGAGAGAAGTGGAAAGAAAAACTAAAGATTTCTCCGATCTGTGGCGGAATTAAGGAGTGCTTGGATTACTTGCAAATTCCATCGAAGCTAAGAACATTCCTGAACCTGTCTTCCAGGGTAAGTACAAAGCAAGCTTCCACAAAAACAGATAAGGGAAGAAAACCAATCAAACAGAACTCTCCACCAACAAGAATGGTAATTCGTCGTCGTATTAAATAAATAAATAAAAAAGGAAAGCGGAGAATTTACAGAGATTTAATTTTTCATATATATTTTTTTTGGGTGCTCTTCTCTGTTTGATATGAAGGGGGAAAAAAGGCCAGTGGCGTTGTGAGTGTGTGTGGGTCATTCAGTTTCTTTTGTGCGCCTTGATGTTTACGTTTGTTTCATTACACCGTGTCGTTTTCGCGGATTAGTTTAGTTTTGTAGACAATAAACTAAGCGACGTGTCGTTTAATAACCCTTCAATGTCGGCAAGCTTCCACGTGGGCATCCGGTGTTCCAACGGCTACTTTTCCTGGGCTTTCTGGATTTGGCAGGTAACGATGACCTTCTATCCCACGAGCGATTGTAGGGCGTGTAGAGCACAGTAGTACGTAATTCGACAAAACGGGGAGGTTTTGAGGTGATCAGCGTTGGATAAAGTCATTAATTTGGCGCGCCGCGTGGATACAGCGTCTGCTGCGTAGGCGGATTGGCGGATGACAGCACGGACCATGTTGGAATGGACCGGCCCAGATTTTTTTTTTTAAAAAAAGGGACCTGTAGTGTTGAGACCGTTGGTGCAATATATTCGGGATAATAACATAGGAGTCTCTTATTTTTTTATATTTTTATAAATTTATCTATTTATATAAAATAAGTATCTAAATCTTATTTAAATCATTGATCCATACACATACAATTCAATAGTATCCCTCCAAGTAATCTGTACAACCTCATCGAATACAAAATTCCAAATGGTAACACTTTTTCATGCCTTTTTAAATTTTAACTGTGTATTTATGTATTTTAATTCGTGTGCTTCGATAAATACTTATTTGACATAATTTGAAAAGTATAATTCTATTTATTAAATATAAAAAATTAGGGACTCAGAAGATATTTTTCAAAATTCATTTTGATATATGGACCTTTTTTTTTATTTTCTTGAGGGAGAGAAATGGATTATAGTATTGTACCTTGAAAAGATACATTAATTATAAAATATTTTTCACTATTATTGTTTCCTCAAATCTATATTTTTCTTTGATCCAATCGATTAATCCAAGACCATGAGCAGAAAATTTTTTTTGCAAAAAAGAATTCCATGTTGGTACCTAGGGTTTTTTTCTTCCAATAATTTAAAATATTATGCTCAAATTATGTGCACCATGACCAATTAGACGTGTTTCCCATTCAATTATTTGCTTCCTGTTTAAATAAAGTTATGGGAGCATGTGGCCTATTGAATTTTAAAACATTTTTCATAAATTTTGTTAATTAATTCCACGATTTAATGTGATGTGATATGATGTGCCTTCATAAAGGAATTCATATGGTCCACCGGCCAAAGATTAAAAGAAGATAACGTGTGATTTTCTACATCCTACTATATAATAATAATAATAATAATAATAATAATAATAATAATTAGTATTATTATTTTTATTTTTATTATAACTAAAACAAAGATATGGTTGGCCTATGCCGCACAAGTTTTTGATTTTTCGTACTAATAGAATATATACTAAGAAAATGACCCATATTTCAATTTTCTTGTGTTCTCAGTTCCAAATTTCAACAGCAATTTTCAAAGAATGTCTTTTAACTTTTACTTATTTTATATGGCTAAAACTTTTTTACGTTGACTTTCTCAAGAAATTTTAGGCATGTGTATGACCGTTTCAGTTTTATATAGCACAGATGTTATCATGACTGTGCTCGAGGATTTTTTTTTTTAAATTTTTATTTTTAGTATTATGACTAAAATCAATGAAGGCAGGCAGGCAGGGGACAGCTGTTGAATGCATCAAAAAAGAAAAAATAAGACGAAAAAGTGGAATAAAACCGAAATTTGTGACCTTAGGTTTAAAGTTAAATTCGTTGAAAAAAATCTTCACACGTATTTGGATTTGGACCCTCTATTTATTTAATAATATTTACCATAAAAAATATCGGAATATTGTTGAACGTCTAATCAATACGCAAGAATATTTCAATATTGTGCTTAAAACAAAAATTGAAACGAAAACAAACAGAGTGTAGAAGTGGCAGCGCTTTTCAAGATTGTGACATAAAATTGTTCAATTATTAAGGGAAAGTAAATCAACTTATTTGGAAATACTTTTTTCCAAGGCAAGAAGCACTTGCTTTGCTCTATGAATATGATGTCTTTCTCTTAGTCCGGAGGAAGAAATATTTAAAGAATTCATGGAAGCAGTTGCGTTCTCAAAAAATGAATTGAACTTACAGAGAAGAACCGGTATCACCATAACTTAAGCTAGCTTCTTCTTTCTTACGGAAGCCGAAAATGCTACCTTCCGGACATTAGATTGACTAGTGTTGGATTTTCATACAATGCAGCGACATCCCAATCCTCGGTTGAAGATGAAAGTGTTGTCAGAGCAACCACAATCTTCCTCATGTTTGGTCTTAGTTGAGGATCTTCTTGTGTACAGGCTTTGGCAAGCTGAGCAATCTGTAAAGCAAAATAGTAAATCCAGCTTATTAATTAGTATTCAGAGTGTTAGTTCATCCACTATTAATTCATCCCTATGAAATGCTACCTTCATGACTAAGTCAAGTGGGTAATTATCGCCAAGCCTAGGATCAACAACTTTCCCAAGATCTTCTCTTGGATCCGATTGATTTAAAACGTCTTCAAACTGTTACAAAAACAAGATTTGCAACTTAGTTCTAGACGAAATAGACCCACAAATTTGCATACTGGTGAGTAGTAGTGAAAGGGAAAGAGCATCAACCAAAGCAACAAGTCCTTTAGATTGCGTGACAGTTTCATTTGTCATAATAATAGCGTCTTTGGCAGATATAAGTTCATAGAGGACAACTCCAAAAGCATATACATCTGTCTTGGGGGAGACGTTACCAAAAACAGCCCTGCATCACGAATGTTGCATTCATTTAAATCATTTTTTGCCGTAAAATTTTTACAGGAAGTTTTCATTTTTAGCATGGTTCTTACTCTGGAGGCATGTATCCGAATGTACCTAGAAGACCAGTGTTCAATGAAGCATTTCCAAACTCAGTTAGTTTAGCTAAGCCAAAATCTGCAACCTGTAAATAAAAATGATTAATAATGCAAATGAACTTCAGAGATGAGTACTTCATTAGTATGGATGTAATTTCAACCTTTGCCCGGAAGTTGTTGTCTATTAAAATGTTTGCTGATTTGATATCACGATGGATGTAGACGGGAGCAGTATGTTCATGGATATATTCAAGTCCTCTGGCTGAATCCAAGGCAATTTGCAGGCGAGTTAACCATGGTAATGGATCCCTCCCTGAAAGCAGACACAAAACAGAAAAGGATAGCGATTTAATTGATAGCAAGATGTAGGATCTTGAATGTGTAGATGAATAGGCCGCTGTCTCACCTGATCCACGCAAATGTTGACTTAAATTACCATTCTCAATGAACTCATACACTAAAAACAAGCAACCTTCAACACAGTATCCTATTAAGCGCACCTGCATGATTTAGATTGCATAAAAGAACATATAAATGCAGTAATCAAGGATCAACATATGCACGCAAATGATCAACTCGGCAAATCAAAAACTCAAAATTTACTTCTACAATCAGAGAATAGAAAATGCAGAGATTATGCAGTGATTGAGGCATCTACATTTCAGTCAACAGCTTTCTAATTATCATTTGACTGATTGAGGGCATTTTTCCATGAAACAGCCATTTATTGATATAGTTCAGAACTAATGAGTTCGCGACATTTTAGATGGCACAACAACTTCCCAAGAAAAAAATTTCGCCAATTCTAAATTTTGTCACACTGGGTAAGCAGAAGTTTTCAAGTATAACAAAGTCTACAGCAGGGAAAGCATGATACCAGGTTCAAGTGATGAACATGTGTTAAAACCTTCAGCTCTGCAAGAAATTCTTTTGATGCTTGCATATCCATCTTCTTGATTGCAGCTTTCTGAACGATAGCAGAAGTCAAGAGTCAGGTCAGTTTACTGGGATTCACTTCACCAATATTGTACCAAATACGGAGAAAATTCAATATTCACTAATGATTTAAACGCACTCGAACTACAAACCTCGCCTCTTAGTTCTGCATAGTAAACAGCTCCAAAGCCACCTTGTCCAATCTTATTAGCCATGCTGAAGTCATCAGTAGCCTTAGCAAGTTCTTCATATGAGAATTCCACCGATTTGTCCACAGTAATACTCGTGAGCCCAGGAGAAGAAACAAGAGCAACTGATTCTGAAGTTTTTTCCAAAGTACTTGCTGAACCTAAATCCACAAGATAAGAAAAAAATTTAGTCACTCAAGCGAGGAATCAAATACTTCAACTTGGCGATTTAGTTGTCAAGAAATCTTCATCTTAGCGTGAAGGACATTGATTTGCAACTTAGATAACATAAAATTAGCTTTAAACCTAAAGAATTACCATGTTGAATAGAGTGCTCTTCTTTTCCTTCTGGGAGAAATGAAGCCTCTGCTGCCTTTTTCCTTCTACAAAGCCCAAGATATAGACAAAATGCTAGAAATAGAGAGCCGACAACTCCTCCTAGAGATATGCCAGCAATAACCCCTTTGGAAATTCCTGCTTATATTGTTATGATAATGGTAAGCTAGTGAAAGCATCAATGTGATATTGACATTCTGCGTTTTGCTTCGCACATAAAATATTAGATAAGTAGCGGTGAAGCATACTCAGAAAAAGTCCATACCATCTCTGCTGCAAAAAGAGAAGATAAGCAATAGAATATGACCATTAGATATAGTCAAACAATCATTTAAATATGATTCAATAGCATGTCAAGCTAAAATATGTTACCTTATCTGTAATCGCGGATAGTTTCCGCTTCGATCTACAAAATCAAAAGGTAAAAACAGAGAATAATCAATTACAACCCACACACACCTAGGCCAAAGGAATATTATCAAACAGAAAGAAAGCTAGAAAACAAATAGCAATCAGGAACAAATGGGTAGCTAAAAACTCAACATTCCTTTTCCTCTCTCATAAATGCTTGGCAATCAAACGAAACCTCAAATTTTAATGAATAATACTTACCTTTCCAAGGAATATAAACCAAGCCACTGCTGAAATTCGAATCCCTGTTGTAATTTTGCAGCAACTCTGGAGGAATGCCGGACATGTTAGCAATGGTATTCAAATTCTCACCAGACCCAATTGGGTACGTCAGAAACAATCCATAATCCTTCGAAACTTTCTTATTTCCACAAGAACAATTCACAATAACATTTATGGATGTATCAACATCCGGTATATTAAAATCTTTAAAATTATTATTGCTCCTCAACCAGTCAACTGTGGTAAGATTCGCATAGTATTTCTCAGCAATCTTCACGTATGAATCACCAGTTATTATCTTGTAGGAGAAATTGCGACCCAGAAATTGACCATGAATGCAGTTGCATTCGTATGGAACAATGATTCTTTCACCAATTGAAATTCTATCCTTGTCAACTCCAGGATTAAAGCTCAGAATGTTGTCAGTCGTAGTAGCAAAAACATCTGATATGAATGTCATATTTGTTCCATTCCATACGGTGTATGAACCTAAAGCATCACAACCATCCCCACACTTAGATTCTGCGCTACCGGCACACAATAAAATTGGCACCAGAACTGCTAAGTTTAGCTCAATATCTCTCATTTTTGGACGCGTCATACTGTAATGGAGCAAGAAAAATGAAGAATATTTTAATATTAGAAATCTGTGAGGTAGGTATAGAAGCAGAAGCGTGAAAGACCGAGAGTTTGAAATGCGTGTTCATGGGGTTAACTCTGTTGACTGTCTTAGTCTTCCTGAGATGACGTCGACATAAGTGCAGAATTAGCTCAATTGTTAGAATCTTGCTGGTATTTGCAGCGGTCGAAAACAGTAGTTGGTCAAAAATACTACACAGCAATAACATTACCTTGTACTACAATACGGGAGAATATTTCTCTGCTATCCCGTATTGTACTGCAGCATAACATATTCCTGGATAAAGTTATGGTGCATCATGCAGCTGTACTTTCAATTTCCAATTTTTTTTAAATTTTTAATTTTTTCATTAAAATTCACAACTTACAGGACTTAGTTGATATCAAAAGTGGACTGCGAGGTATTCAAATGACAGGGGAAATTGATATGAACTAAAATACAAAGATGAACCAGTGACAGTACTTAGTTACAGGTATTTACATCTCGAGAGACAAATTCAGAGCAAGTTATGCTAAGGATTTCATCTCCATTATTGGGGCAGAAATTGCTACCTCCCTGACATTAGATTCACTGGACCTTGATTTTCATAGAATGAGCCAACATCCCAATCCTCAGTTGAGGATGAAAGCGTCATAAGTGCAACGACAATTGCCCTCATGCTTGGCCTTAGTTGAGGATTTTCTTGTGTACATGCTCTGGCAAGCTGAGCCATCTGCAAAAAAACCACAAGTCACAGCTCATCAGTATTATGAGTATTAGTCCATAGTCCATTCTTGCATCCTGAGACCAGATATTACCTTACGGACTGAGTCGAATGGGTAATTATCCCCAAGCCTTGGGTCAACAAGTTTTCGGAGGTCTTCTCTTGGATCAGGCTGGTGGAGAATATCCTCAAACTGCAAGAATTAACCAACATGCACAACTGAGTTTTGAAGGACATAATTCGGCAGATGCATATATTGGTGAGTAGTGAAAGGTAAGAATAACAACCAAAGCTACAAGTCCTGTAGATTCAGTAATAGTTTCATTAGTTTTCACAACAGCTTCCTTGGCAGATATAAGTTCACAGAGAACGACTCCAAAAGCATACACGTCTATCTTGGGGGAAACCTCGCCGTATTGTGCATACCTACATGAGGAATGTGGCATTCAGTCTATACTTTTTTGTTGCGCATAGACCAAGTTAGCAAAGGAAATAAAGAAGCAGATCTTACTCTGGCGGCATGTATCCAAATGTGCCAACAAGACGTGTGTGTACGGAAGCACTATCAAATTCAGTCAGCTTAGTCAATCCAAAATCAGCAACCTGTAAACACATTCAGTTAGTTAAAAATAATGCGAATAAGATTGAGAGCTCACCACAAGATTAGTATAGGCATATTTTTAACCTTAGCACGAAAGTTCTTGTCTATTAAGATGTTGGCTGATTTAATATCACGATGAATGTAAACAGGAACAGTATGTTCATGGATATATTCAAGTCCTCTAGCTGAATCCAAGGCAATTTGCATCCTAGCTGACCAGGGTAGTGGGTCCTTTCCTGAAAGAAGAAAAACAATATACAACAAGAAGATGTAACTGATACCACAATGTATATAGGATTTTTCTACTTGTATATGAATCATTTTGCTCACCCAAGCCACGCAAATGTTGATTTAGATTGCCATTCTCAATATACTCATAGACCAGAAACAAGGAACCCTCAACACAATATCCTATCAAGCGCACCTGAATAATATATTTTGTATAGGAGCACATATAAATTAACATGGTTAGCCTGAAGATATCAACCCAAAGTATGTCTCAGCAAATTGACAATAGAAGTTATGCACGCAACCAGAGAATTACCAAATTTTATCATAATATGCAAGTAGAATGAAGTCTACAATAGAGAAAGCACCATACCAGGTTCAAGTGATGAACATGTGTTAAAACCTTCAGTTCAGCAAGAAATTCCTTTGATGCTTGCATGTCCATCTTCTTGATTGCAGCTTTCTGAATGAAACCAGGAGCAAAGTGTCAAACCAATTCAAGCACAAGGGTTGAGTTTGGTGGAAAAAAACTACAAGAGTTAGATAACTTCTGCAGCGCTGCTAGATGTTAAAATAACTATCATATATAAAACATGATCATATATAAAACATGATAGTATGATCTCAAGTATGAAGTAAATTTAAAACACACTTAAGAATAAAAATAAGTAAGACTACAAACCTCGCCTCGTAGTTCTGCAAAGAAAACAGATGCAAAGCCACCTTGCCCAATCTTGTTAGCTGTGCTAAAGTTATCAGTAGCCTTGGCAAGTTCTTCATAAGAGAATTCCACTGATTTTTCCACAGTGATACCTGTGAACCGAGTAGAAGCAACAAGAGCAGCCGGTTCTGAAGTTTTTTCCAATGTATTCCCAGAACCTAAATCCACAACACAGATAACAATTAATTACTAGACTATGGAATTTGCATAGTGTAGTTGCCATTGATGTTTTCTCATTGCATGAAAGACCTCAGTTTGAAAAGTTGCATAAGATTAGCATTATACTAACAAAGTCTCATCCAACCTTATCTTTTTGTTGGAACAAAAGTATCATCTCCAAGTTTTTGAAGTCTTAAAAATCTTTCTCTCTCAAGTAATTTACATTTCTTATTATTCAGTGATAGATGACTCTATCTAAGTCAGATAAGCAGTACAATTCATCAAATCTAAAAATATTACCATGTTGAATATAGGGTTCATCAGATGCTTCTGCAAAAAACGATGTCACCTTTTTCCTTCTATAAAGCCCTGTGTATAGACAGAATGCCAATAATAGAGCTCCTACAACTCCTCCTACAGATATGCCGGCAATAACTCTGCTTGATATCCCTGCTTAAGATGCCATAATAAATGTAAGCTCGTGACAACACTGCTGCAGTAGAGAATTTGTGTTTGACCTCATAGACAGAAAATTTGAGATAAGAAGCAACGAAGCAAGACTAAAAAATACCACCTGTGCTGCAAAAAGGAAAAGATATACAGTTGCATATGACCATTAGACATCATGAAGCAAGAATTTAAGAAAAAATAATAAATTGTACCAATCAACATAGTTCGAGTGCAAATATCAAGATGGCATGTCTTACCCTATTTTTAACGGCGGATAGTTTCCACTTTGATCTGCAAAATTAAAAAGTAAAAACATAGTGAGAATTAAGAATAGTTAGAAGCAATCAGCTCTGAATTTCAACTCAAGGTTTATATGCCATAGCTTTCATCTGTAGATACCGATAAAATGTACAAACTCAACCATGAATGTCAAGGATCATCAAAGTAAATTGCATTGTACATAATTAGCAAGAGAAAACTTAAAAAAGGTTATGGCAAATAGGGATAAATTGGTAACTAAAACTCAAAAATGCATAAAAATTTTACCTCTTCCAGGAAAAAAAATCAAACCACTCCCACTGCTAAAATCCGAAGTGGGATTGTATTTCTGCAACAAATCTGAAGGAATTTCAGATTCATCAACAACACCACTCAAATTCTCACCCGGCCTAAGTGGGTATGTCACAAACAACCCATAATCTTTTGAAACACTCTTTTCTCCACAAGAACAATTTACAATAACATTGATCATTGAACCAACATCTGGTAAATGATCCTCATCATAAATGTTAGAATTCCTCAACCAATCAACAGTAGTAAGATTGGCATATATCAACTCAGCAATCTTTCTGTACGTATTACCGGATTTCACCAGATAAGAAAAGTTATGGCCAAGAAATTGCTTCTGAATACAGTTGCAAGTAAAGGGAACACTGATTCTTGTTCCAGCCAAGATTTTGTCCCTGTCTGTTATCTGAGGATTGAAGCTTTGAATGGTTTCAATAGAAGTATCGAACATTTTAGAAATGAAAGTTAAGTTCACTCCTCTCCATAAATAATATGAAGCTAAAGCAAGATCACAACCTTTCTTACATTTGGCTTCAACTCTACTCCTACTACTACTACTACATACACACAAGAAAATAAGCAACAAAACTGATAATTTCAGTGCAAAATTTCTCATTTTGGAATGTGGAAGATTATGATGGAGCGGCAAACACAAGAATGTACAGAAGCAAAAATGTAGAAGAAGAGTGAAAGACGTGTTGGTGGAGTTGACTGAGTTGACGACTCGATTTTCTGTTGTCTTCCACTCCCGCCTACTAAAACAATTGGAGTGGTCTTGAGTCAAAAGTGCCCGCAATCGGCGACAATTCGTCTCTGAGTTTTCGCGGACATCGAGAACATTTCGGTGGTGAAAGAGTAGCAGCGTAATAATACAGTAACATAAACATACGTGACACTGCAATAATTGATAGCCTATGATCACAGTAAGTACATTCAACCGTACCCAACAATATGTAACACAGTTCGGGTTCTCTGTCTCCAGCACACAATTTGTTACAGTATATCTTATTACTGAGTTAAGAGACCCTAAGACTTGGTAACCTTCAACAACTCTACAAAGTCGAGTGATCCTAAGCCTTTTGCAACCTACACAGCACCCCTGCTAAGTTGAGAGATCCTAAAATGGATAAAATAATTCAGTCTGGCTTTCGTTAACGATGTAAAATGACACAACATTTCTTATGCTACGAATAAAATTATGAATTCTTTTTATTGTGATATTAAATTATAATAAAAGAAAGTTAAAATATTGTAATGGAAGAGATCAGGAAATGTATTGTACATTTGAATGTGGGGCAACAAGGAATGATTTTTTAATTTTACCTCACAATATGAGTAAGGCCGTTTAGGATAAACCCTCTCATTATGGACCAAGGCTTGTTCAATCGACAAATAAGAAGCGCAATACTAAATGGACCTCAGTAATTTCTCCAGACCCCCTTTCTTTGCTGACAAGGTGTACTCAGAAAAAGAAGGGCATATTTAGCAGTTTCACTTTCTTAGCAACGTTAGGAGCTATCCTATACAACACCACACCAAGGCCTAGTTACACTTTCAGAAAAAATTTGCAAAGTTTCTGGCAGAAAAGAAAGAATAATGGAATATTAATAAATTATAAACAAGAAATTAAATTGATTTTCAAAGATATTTATGAAACACAGAATTATATTTTGCCTAAAAGCATTGAAGTTAAACAACAACAATTTTCATGCAAGTGTTACATGAAAGAGAGAGTTTTATACAACCATATTTTTATAAATCCTATGATAAAAGCATATGACTTATTTTAATTCTTTCTATTTGAATAGAAATATGTCACTTATTTATATTTTTTTTATTCATACATTATACATATTATTATTTTATTGAACAGTTTTATAAACATAGTGATAAATTTTTTCATATAAGGTCTTCTTTTTTTTCCTTTTTAACATCCAATAGTATTATGATATATATCAATAATCTTGATGTAAACGACACTGTCATTTGATATACACAGAAGAAAATTTCCAATTTTTTTAATAAAAGAATAAAAATGGGGCACCATTTTGATAGAGATCAATTGCATACAAACAAGGGGGTGTGATGATTGAGAAGAGAATTATTCTTATTCCCTTAACAAATAATGATATATATGCATGGATTGGACAACTAACAAATGGTTGAAAAAGGCCAAAGAATAAAAAACCCTAATCATTTAATTAATTAATTAATTAATTAAATCCCTATTTGGTAATGCTATAACATTGACAAGTATTCTTCAATATCATACATTTCCTTGTTTGTTTTGTTCTCCAAATTTCATATTTAATATATGATTATATTATCGTATATATTATTTAATATCAATAGAAATTTAATCGAATTTAAATTAAATTCCTTCTAATTTTGTTTGTATAAGTGAAATTTGAACTGTAAACATTTTTTATATATATTATTAAAAAAATAAAAAGATATTACCAGTTAAATTAATTACAAACACTCATGCACGTAACTTATCTTATCATTTAACATATATATGTTGTTATTTTACCCACAAAAAAGACAAATGCAATTTTTTATTTTTTTTACTATATGAAGATAATTTTTGCTTTGTCCCTAATGACTATGAGAATATGCCAAAGCCTATAAATTGATGAAAAATGTTAAAATTTTATGTTACTATGTATTGAGTTAGGTGTTGTCAAGAGCACTTCGATAATTAAATAATTTAGCTAAAATTTAGTATCAACATTTATTTCTAAAAGGAGATGTGTCTACTCCAAGTCTAAATAGTACTCCAAAAATCTAAAAGCGTAAATATTTATGTACATTTCAATTAAGTTTGTTTTCCAGGTCAATCGTCTTTGATCAAACAGTACTAGAAATGTAGACTAAAAAACCATCAAATTACAGTCTCAATGATGTAATCGTGGTGCCGTCCAATCCAAGACTTCTAAGTCATCTAAAACCATATTTTATGCCCAAAATTCTTTTCTTTAATCTAATTGGTTATCAAATTATTAACCTTACAATCTGTTCAACTCTTCGCGACTGTCAAATTTTGAATGATTAATTTCCACCATTAAAATAAAAATAAACTAACCTTTGGCCGGCACAAAAGCAAGTCCAGTCCCAGCACTGAAATTGATTCCCGGGTTATATCTCTGTATCAACGCAGCTGCAACGCCGGATTCCGCCGCAATGAACGACAAATTCTCTCCGGTCCGTAGAGGGTACGTCGTGAAAAGTCCGTAGTCTCTCGACGTGCTTTTATCCCCGCAGGAGCAATTCACAGTTACGTTGATCAAAGCATAGTCGGGAATTCTCGTCGGCTCATATACGTTGACCCGACGCACCCAGTCCTCAGTGGTAAGATTAGCAAAAGCAAAGCTAGCAATTTTTTTATAAGTATCCCCAAACTGAGTTCTGTAGGTGAAAGTGTGGCCTAAGAAATCACCGTTCAAGCAATCACACGAAAACGGAACGTTGATTCTTGAATCACTGAGAATACTATCTGGGTTTGGAACTTCAGGATTGTAGAGTAGAATTTCAGAGATTTGTTGACCAAAAATGGAGCTAATATAAGAGAGATTTGAACCTTCCCATACGTAGTACGAAGCTAGGGCAAGGTGACAGCCAGTTTTACAACTGGCTTGAGCTTGAAAAAGATGAAGAAAATGAAAAGTGATGGAAATGATTATAAGGTTTTGTGTTTTCTTTGGAAGTATGACCATCTTGTGCGATTAGAGATTGGAAATTCGAAAAGAAGTTACAGTAATCATTTAAGAGGATTTGTTGGTGTTTGGTATATAGGATTATTCATATTGTTTGATGGAGTTTTGTCTGCTTTCTTATAAAAAAATATTAAGGCAGACATCTTTATGGGTTAGCTTTGTCGTCATGTTGTGTCCTTGATTCGCTGAATTTTGAAACCATTTTCATATTTTGCATTGCATGGGAAAGGAATTGAATTTAATCGTTGAAGTCTTCGTAGAAGAAGAAACTCTTTGGCGTACGTCAAACCTAACGCATAGATCGGATTATATGGTGGGCTCCAGTCAGGTTAATGGAACTCTTGACCTTGACACGTAATCACACGAGGATATTTTGCGCGTGGAGCTGGAGATATTTGTGTCCGAAAGACTTCTGGGCCTTTTAAGTTTGGCATCGGATCATCACAGCTTTATCCTTTTCCAAAATTCACGTACTCGGCAATTTCTGTTCAGATTCATTATCTATGGAAACCTACGTTGCTCTGCCGCTGCCTAAGCTCCCTTTTATCTCTCCAAAACTCGACAGAAACAAATTGGCTTTCCCTTCTTCCCCATCCAAGCAAAGGAGCTCTCAGTCCACTCGTTTACACTGCCAAAAAATGTATGTCCCCGGTGGGTATAATTCACAATTCTCTCATCTCTCTTTCTGTATCTCTGTGTGTTTGTAAATTAGTATTATGTTAATGATATTGGATTAATATTTTACTTGCATGCAGGATTTGGAGAAGCATCACCAGAAGCCAAGGGAGCCAAAAACCTTCACAATTTCTTCAATTATATTGCAGTTAGGATAGTGACTGCCCAGCTTCAGGTTCCTCCTTTCCATCTTCTTACATTCTTTTCTGTATTTCCGCTGTTACATGCTACTTGATCTGAATTCAACTTCTATAAATGAGTTTGTACGCGTAGGGTAGGGATACTCTTTGTACTATTTCATCTGCTAACCGTTAATTCTCAGAACAGAGCTATAATCCTGAGGCTTATAATGAGTTAACGGAATTTCTTGAAAGACACTCCTTGAATGATGGGGACAAGTTTTGCGCCGATTTGATGCGAGAATCTTCAAGGCATAAAGGTTTAGGTATGAATGAATAACGAATTCTTTCGCTACCATTTAACTCACTTTATTTTCTTGTTTTGAAACTGACATTTGGTTAAATTTTATGTAAACTTTCCCATGTTGCCTTTGATGAGAAGCTATGCGAATCTTAGAGGTTAGTAGGTTTCTGGGGATGGTTTCCGTATTCTTTTTCATGTTCATGGAGTTAATAATACTACGGTTCGATTCTGCATTGCAGGTGCGATCTGCATATTGTAAACATGATTTTGAGTGGGATAACTTGAAACGATTGGCAGTCAAGGTCGGAATTTTCTTTTTCTGGTTAATCATTTTATGTTTTCCTCCTCCTTAACGAATGATTTGCCCGTTTTATGCAGATGGTCGATGAATCTAACACGAGACTTATGAGAGATTATGTCTTAGAAACGAGCCACGTCGAAAGTGAGAAGTGATCAGTCTTGTTTGGTTCTGCATGCTAAATATATACATTAGCAATAAACAGAACTCTTATTCGCTGCATCCTCTCTATTACATACATATTGTGTAGAAAGAATTGATTCCCTATGCGTACAATTCCACCATTATCAACGTTCTAAAACAATCAAATATTTCATGGTTCAAAACAACCTTCTGCAAAACACTCTTGCTGTTTCTCAAAATTATAAATATGCTTCAGCAACTAGAGAAGCAAATTGCGCGATAGGAAAATAAAAGGGAATAGATATTATAATATATTGTCCAAAATTGTACAAGTGCTATAGTACAGCCAATTACCATGAAAAAGAGCTTCATGTATATATTTTTTGTCTAACTTTTGAAGACGAAAAAGCATCACCACAAATGTCTTCCATCAAATCTTGAACGATAGTAAAGCATATCCTCAAGCCAAACGAGATTATACCTTATCCAGCCTTGGATTGGTGCAGTCGTTAATTGCCCTCCAATGATATATGGCTAGCAGTTATAAACAAGTGTGTGGGAGTATTTCTTGATCAGCTTGTATATTAGTAATCTATAAATTGATACAAAGATCTTTAAATCACATTATCCTCTTTGATCTGTCATTACTTCATGTTCCTTCAGTGGCTGCAAACCACAACAATATCAGGGATACATGAAAGGAAAGTAAATGCTCATTTCTGGGACTTTATTTTCTTTCATCCACACAAATTACCTTAACATAGCTATGGATGTCATCTGATGCATGGATATGCCCGGTGCTGAAATATGACTGAGCATATTCTTCGATATTCTCGAGCCTGCAATTCATAATTCAATAGAAATATTAATTTTCAGTTGGTAATTTTTAGCTAATTTAGATCCAACATTCCATGCACTAAAACTTATAAAATGCTATGTGCCTCCAATATGAACAGATGTGATATAATAAAAAAAAATAGTAGTTGGATTTAAGAGGAAAATTACCTGTAAACATAGTTCACCATGATACCTGCACTTTGATGAAGGCCTTTGTCTGATAGATCAGCCATCCAGTTTATTCTTTCAATCATCTGTTGCCATAAAGAAGAAACAAGGAAAAAGTTCTAAATTATTAGAATGAAAAATTTTCAACTTTGATATCATGCTATCTCCTGATGCCCATCTGACATCTATGTGACTTATAAACTACAGCAAACTTCTCACAGTTAAAAACTTTCTTCATTTTAGTAAACTATGAAAATAACACATCAGTATTGATTATGAAATACATATTTAACACTTATGATGTATTAACCCATCTAAGGTATAGGCCAAAAACATTAGTCAAAAACAATGTGCTTAAGATCTCTAAAAATAAAGTTGGCATGACATACTGCTCCGTTCTGCAAGTGGAAGTTTGCAACAGAATCTAGAGCCTTTCCTCTCTTTTTCTCTTGTAGAAGATACCTAAATCCAAAGAACAAACATCCGTGAATTTTACTTTCACTCAAATGCATAAGCGCAAGCTTTCTAAATGAGGTCATTTTTAAATCATTCAGTTTCTGCAGTGTTTCTAACTGGACAGGACTCATTATCCCCAAATAACGACTTGAGAATTTCCAAGACTCAGACAAAAATAAAACCACATTGTCTTACCTCCCATCTAACCACCATCTGATGTTCAAGGGCAATTTCTTGTGAAATTTTGTCTGTATTCATAATTAATTTATGAATTTAACTCAACAAAGCTTTGTGGCTATTATAATTGATTCATGAAATTTACCCACAAACTAGCATTAACAAAATACAGTACCTGACACATAATCGTAATAGAGGGGGTTTTAAAACTGAAAGCAATTTAGCTGAATTGCTCCATTCATGATTTCTTGATGTCAATAAGTTCCACATTACTTCCATGCCATTTTTGCCGGCGCTAATTTCCCTGTAAGTGAAAATGTTATCATGATTGCCAGAGCAATCTTCATGATTTGAATGCATCTAAAGTGTATGAAGCAGAAAAACGGGCAACCAAACTTGCACTACCATAATATGTGCCAAAAGTATACAACATGTAGAAAATAAAGATAAAAAATGGACCCTGCGAAGCTTTGCTAAAAGATACACAATTCTCTATGCACTGTCTAGCTCAAAGCCATGATGAAGTATAACTGTATAAGGCTTACTCAGATAAATCCATGAGCGCTTTTTCTTCTTCTGGTTCAAGTAAATTTTCCTGAAAAGTACAACCAGATCTATCTGCTGACGATTGCGAGCAGTCCTCTACTTCAGCAAGCTTTGATTGAGAAGCCAACTTTGATAGAAGCCACTGGGTGTACCCTGGTATTGGGCTTAGTGTTGCAAACGTCTTTCATAGGAAAAATAAGAAACAAAATGTCAGCAAGTACCACCAGAGATAAGACTTGGACTGATGGCTAAAAGTACGTAACAGAGCAGCAGCACATAGTATTTGCATAACAAACTATCATGTGCTTGTAATTTCTCCTGATTGAATATGCTGCGTATTCTACTTATATCTAGGTAAAGCTAAGAAAACCTATCATTTCAATAAAAGAATAAAGATTGAAGATCAAAAATTAGGAAATTGAAATTTGTAGGCCAAGTACTGCCCTATATTATATATGTAAGCATGAACTTCAGAGCTCCAACTCTTGAAGCAATCTTGAATAGAAGGGAAAGTTTGTTTGAAGTGGGTGAACTAAAGAATATGTATTTATTATCTTAAAGTAAAACTTACAGAAACATGCGGCATATCTCTCTTCACCAAGGTAATCACACGTTTAATGAGAAACCTTCCTAGATTGATCCCTGCCAAGCCAGGCTGTGAAAGTTCAGATGTAAGCAATTAGAGGCAGGACGCATATTATCAAAAATCTGTTTTATGGTACTCCAAGAAAAATGAAAAGAGAAGAAGAAGAAGAAGCACACAAAAGTCTGGGTTATCACGACCACACAAAAAAATAAATACAAGAATGAAGAGAGTAAAATACACAAGACAGTCATGCCTACTTATAAATCAAATTTGAAATGGGAACAACTGTTTAAGCAAACCAAAAGTAACAGCCCTTTGAACATATCACGAAAATAAAATGTATGTTAAAAGGATATATAAAAATGTCTTCACTTAACAAATTAATTCAGAATAGCTAAAGGAACAGCATACCCTATTAAGGTCAAGAGCCTCTAGATTTGAAAAACACTTTGTATTTGACAAGTAATTGTTTTCAATTTGTAATGGTAGACATATCTACTTTTACCTGAGTTGAAGATATAGAGTAAAATAAAGCACACGTTGCCTCACATTCAGGTATGGGAGGATCATCCCATAAAACTTCCTGCCATTGATAACAAGTATGGTCAGGAATATCTTATGGGTAAAAAAAAGAAAAAAAAAGAAAGGGGGTGGCAGGCTATGGTAGGATAAAAGAAAAATTAACCTGTATTGTCTGAGCAACATTCTTCAACAATGCAACTTCAATAAAAATAAGGGGTTCACCTGGAAAAATTTAAACCAAAAATAATCACATCACACCCTAGAGAAAGACAAGGAGGATTCAATTAAAAGTTTTTGGTGTTGTTGAACTGATCTAGCAACATGGTCAACAATCTTTTGATTCCAAATAAGGTGGGAACTTAGATACTAAAATCCCCTAGTTATCTAGATGAATGTAAGTTCACATTACAAACAATACCCAGAAGCAAAAACTCAATCAACAGAATACCATTGATTGCACAATTCATAATTGGTTCTGGTAGTCACTAATTTTGCCAAATACTTTAGTTATTGTGATATAGATTGAATGCTAGCAAAATAAATTTGCCTTACTATCTATCTCTGATTTTATATAAATAAAAACTAGCTGAATCGTTGCAAAGCTTTTTTAACATCAAAAAAAAAAAACTCCATGCACACAAACAGTGTGAAAATAGCTAACCAGGTATTGCTGGATGTAAATATCCAAAACAACGACGACCAACTCCCAGCCTCCTCTTGAGATCTAAAAGATTGCTGATTGGATGGACGGCCTACAAGAAAAGATTATTTTTAGAAAATACAAACACAGTTATTTTGCTCATCTAAAATCTATCAATAGAGCAAAACAGGGAAAGGAACATACTTCATAAGCCACAATTTTCTCCAGCAAAGAAGCAGGGTCATCCCACGTAATCTGGTGAAGTTCTAGAGCAGCAGGACTCAGCCAAGTACTAAGTTTCTCCTTTAAATAGGAATCCAGAGCTCGCAAAGATGCAATATTTTCCTCTCTGTAAAGTTCCAAGAGAACCAACATGAAACTTTTAATTCCTTTTGAATGTGTTTCAGTAGATTAATTATGGTACACAATGAGTTAAAATCAGCAAAAATATGATAGTGAAACATAGAAAGTTCTTAAAAACTAAAAAGTCTTGGAGCTCATTTATACATAGTTTCCTTAGAAGAAGGATAAATGTGCAAATATGTTGAAATCCAAGATAGCAACTAACACACTTCAGCCAAAGTTATATTCCATCAAATTAAGAGAAACAAACTACATCAACAGCACACGGAAATGAATTATGTAATCAAGACCATAGCCTTACGCGAGAATATATAGAATATCAGCTCGAAGACTAGATAAAACCTTCAACCCGCCAGGATGCATGTTGAGCCGCTCAAAAAGAGCTTCATACATTGGCTTAAGTGCATGTCTCAAGTTTCGCTCAATTCGATAAAAAGTTGCTGGCACACCGTCCTCTCCGGGGCCAGCTGACTGAGCATCCTCACCTGACACTAGAAACTTCTAAAATTCTCAATCAGTTTCACAAAAAAGTTCGGACACATTTTATAAAACATCACTTAAAACAACAAAAACATACTCAAAACTCACCTCCAAGATATTGCTTTATAAGTTCACGAACTTGTGTTCGATTAAGATCGTACTCTTTAGCTAGTACAAGTAATAATCTCCGCCGATTTTCATAAGAAAGGCTAAAATAACCCTACATCACAAATACTAAAATTATAAGTACTCATTACCTCAGAAAGAGGAAAGAGAAAAAAACGCAATTATTAATTCCAAATCTAATTTCACCTCTGAAAAATCGTTAAGCACGGCATCCATAACTTCTGTTTTATTCATTGATATTGCCAAGTGCATTGAATCTCTTACATGCTCAAATTCCCTATAAACAGAGATAATAATTCATATAATTGAAATAATTAGAAATAAATTATAAAATTACGAAAACATAAAATAATTATCAGACCTCGGCGGTTTGTTTCCGTTCTTCGAAGCAGGATGCTGAGATTTTGATAGAATTTTATGAACTGCGTTCTATTATAATTACAAAATTAAATTAATTAATCATTCCATTGAGCAACCGAATTAGAGAAAAAAAATGGAGAAATTCGAAACTGGATTACTTACGGGAAGAGGGGAAACAGCGAGTTTGCTTGAATTGTTAGGCATTATTCTGGCTCGCAACAGAATTGCTAAGCTTTTCTTGTTCATATTTATTGATTTGTTTGTACTTCGATTAATTTATACTGTAAAAAATGAAAGTTCATAAAATTGGGAGTTGAGCTCTCAAATTGTCCGCTGACGCATCGTTTTCTACTTGCTTTTACGCATTTTTCTCGGGCGACAGTAAACCGAAGCTGTCTGATTCCGTCATGTGTCGGGCAAAACTCACCGTTTTGGAAGTGTTTGAAAGTGGACTCTGCTAGGCCCGGCCTGTAAGGAAGGAAGTCTTCGGCTAAATAATATAGTAATCTAAATGCACCCTGCATGTTCCTCAATACACCCATTTTTTTTATGTCGATGCAAATACCACCACATCTCGGAGAACATTAGCATCTTTTGTTTTAGCATCAATATTTTATTGCTTTTTTATCAATTTTTTTAACTTTTGCATGCATGCTAGGCCTAAGCGAGAAAGTCTGGGAGTAGGAGTGCCACAGTTTTGCCCTTGTCACTAAATTTAAAATTATAATATGATGACACATAGCATTATGTAATTGAATGGTCTATGACTAAATGAAGGCAATCTCGCTGTATTTATCTCATCAAGGGCATACAATTTTTGGTGCACATGATTGCCACTGAGCTTTAATAGTATTTTAAATTCTTATATCTCTCGTTCACGTCTTAATAACTCAACTTTTTAAGAATCGTTTCATAGTTTAGTTGTCTCCTCAAGCGTTATGGGGTAAATCTTTTTATATTATCGAATTGACATTTTTTTATTGAAGCAAATTGTTTAGTTATACTACGGTGAACTTATGATCTATCTAACTGAAGAGACCTCTAATCTCAAATAGTGATAAAATTATTTAAAAATGAAAAAAGAAAGGACAAATTCTTCAATGGGAATAATATGGTAACTTTATGCCTAAATGTAGAGATTTGACTCTATAGATAAAGACATTGTATTGAGTTTACAAATTTTTCAGCCACTTCGCTTGCTTCCCAGCTTGTTTCATGGGTATGGTTCAGTGTTTGTGAACCAATATTACTGTATAATGAGTGTTTTTTATTTTTATTTTTATTAAGGTTTAGATTTGTGCAGTCAACGTATAGCTAAGAAGCATGGTGGTCTGCTCTCACGTGGGCTAGGGTTAATTGGCTTAATGCGGATACATCTTACTTATAATTCAAGAAAATGACAAAAACTAAGTGGATTTGTGACAACTGGTCTGATAGGATTCTTTTCTTCCTTCAATGTATCGGTATAATATAAAATTTATACATTGAAATTCTTTGTTCCCTCTTTTCACCATCTTTGCTGATTCAACACTCTATTTCTTATCAGTCAATTGTTCCTTGGGTGCTTCCATCCCGACCCTAACCAGTCCCTCAGTCGTTTGTATCCCTTGCCATACGTAAAAACCTCGATTCCCTCTATCTAAATTAATTGCACAAATTAATTATATATAATTGGTATCAAAATTCCTAAAGTTTTACACAATCTCTTTTGTTATGTTATTTATGGGCCATGAAATAAACATCTGAACATCATGCATTTTTTTAATATAAATGCACATGTAACATGATTTTGTATATAAACTTAAGTTCGCTTATCTGATAGAATACTATTGTACACATAACATAATTTTATAATATTTTAAAATAAAGTTAATTAATTAAACTATACAGATAACATAATCTTACGCGATAACTTGGTTAAATGCAATGTTAAAACTTACTCACAAAATCGTTATTTAACATATTTAAATATTTTCGGGGAAAATATGTTCAATATTGTTTTTTCATTAATTTTTTTAAATTATAAGAAAGTTGTACCTTTTGTAGCTATACTTAATGTGATTTTATTTATTTATTTGTCATTAATATAATAGACATTAATAATTTCCTAGGAGTAAAAGCAAAGTCCTTGTGCACATTTTTCAATCTTGCAAGTCATTTTCAATGGCCCCCTTATACATCTTTGACCTTTGCAACTTAGTCCAGGTCGACGCATTTTACTATTACACGCAATTAATCCTTAATTATGCGTCACTAGAATAAATTTTAAATAATACCCGAATCATCCTTCAACAAAATTACGAGTCGTAATCAAGAAAAACCGTTTAAAAACGTAATACTAAGTTAATCAGAAATAATAATAATAATAATACTCACTTAATCCCACATTTTTTCTTCCTTTAAGCACGAACAGGATTGCCTGCAACAGGCTAACAGACAGGGATGTGGGGCCCTGTGTTGGTAATCAATAATTGACGGCACTGGTCAAATGACAGGACATGAGCGCTGCAGCCCTTGCGATTGGGTCCCATTTTCGTTAATTTCGTGATGCCGTGATTTAATCCTCTCCAATAAGCCGCTTCCTGTTTAGGCAATGTTAAAACTTTTGTCTGTTGTTCGTCAATGGCCGCAATAATTTAGTTAAGGACGTCGTTTGAGCCACACTGTTATGTTACACTGCCCCATAATTTAGTATTTGGACATCGTTTACCATAAACATTAGCGACATCATGTATTATAGTTTATTAAAAATCGGAAGTGTGCACCATTCAAATTTACATCCCGGGCTGCCTTATGAATGAATTCTATTTTAAATGCCCGTGGACCTTCAACCGCTACCACAATATTAGCGCGATTTTATATACATGATAATCATATTATATTATACGTGATTATATTGTTTGAAGTGATATATTAGGTAGGAAAACATAATATTTTATTCTTGCAAGTTCCATTTTGGCGATAATAATAATAACAACATGCAATTGCAATTGATTTAAAATGTTTTTCGATTCATATGAACAAATAAATAGATGAATGGATGCCATCGTCAATGATTTTGTTCCTTTTTTTATGTATGGGTTGAAGGAATCTAAGACAGATCACGGGTAGCACAACTGCTTTTCCATTCATGGAATAGGGAATAAAATTGAGAGGTCATCACTCGTTCCATCTCGGTTTTGCTTTGCTCAACTTTATTTATACTAATAAAATACAACCTTTGGTAAAATTATTGACCTAAAAAAGATGTCACTTTACTTATTTTTCAAGGTCGCTTTCATATTATATTATTATTTCAAAAAGGCCCCCCCCCCCAGATCTAGATCATATATACAATGGAAAATATTTATATGAATTGAAATATTTTACATGTGTGGCATTGCATTCATCAACAAATAATGTCAAAATTGAACCGACGAGATGGCCGACATATCAACAGAGGCCGAACACATTGCTAGAATACGACGTTTTATGGTCATATAGTTCTTTGGCTTGTGTTATATGCCAAAAAAAGTAACGGGATTAGCAATATTCGGATCCTTAAGTTCTTATATTTTACAAAAATAATTGAAACATCCTAAGTTGTAAATTTTTACATTATGATGGTCAAAATATAATATTTTAAGGTTACACGTATCTCGGTTACCTCATTAGGGATTTTTTTTATTAAGCAGATTTACAAATTAAATAAAGAATTTGTTGAACTGTTTTGGTTTTAAGTTCAAATAAATCTAACTTAAATAATTATTCTTAACAAGGAAAAATATATTCTAAATATTTGAAGAAATCAACTCTCATAACTATACAAAAAGACACAAAGCTTCAATCCCGAGTTAAGACGGGGAGGTAAGCACGACTTGGCTAAGTGGTGGTTTTTCAATTAATTAGTAGTTGTAGTCGAGGATTTATTTGATATAAATATATAAATTAAATACGTTTTAAAAAAATAGAAAACATTAGGGATTTGAATGTTATTACTGGCAAAGCAAATAATTTAAGCACATTCTATACCAAATCATTTGTTTTCACCTAAAAACAGCGATCCATCCAACAAAAGTCAAAAAATTGCATGAGTCCCCCCACCTCCCATCAGTTTCACAAGTGGACATTTTAGTCATTTTCACAAATTCCCTAAATGCAAGTCCCAATCTGTCTGGCAGCTTCAGTTTTCAGGCCTGACACATATATAGTTCCCCCTTTTTAAGTGTCCTCACACCAGCACAAAAAGTGGAGGAGATCAATGATATTACTGCAATTATGCCTGACATTCAGGGGTACCCATGACTTTTCAAATTGGATTAATAACATTTGAATCCCTTCATTTTCATAAAATTTCAGTTGAAGACATTTTTATTTAGTTTATGTTGGACATTCTTATACTGCGATGAACAAAAATCTAAAAATGTAGAATTATAAAGGTAATTTCTTTAGTGTAACAGAGGCTAGACTACTTGATTAGAGACTTGTTTGATATAAATGACTACATAATACTTTTACATGAAAGTATAAAAATGGAGGGATCCTTTGTTATTATCCCTTTTCGAAATTCGTCGTGTTTACTCGTGTAGTCGTTTGGAGCAGATTTGCTCTTCGCATCGGTGAACAGAAGCAATCAAAGGGGTTTAGATTCTCTGCAGTACATTTTAGTGATGCCTTTTGCAACTTTGCACCTCATCAACAGACGGTGTGCAAAATTCATTTATGCAGTCACGAAATGTTAATAATACATCGGAAGGGTACGGAGGTCCCTAATATTTAATTTAATAAACATATACATTTTAATAATTTAAAAACTATTCGTTAAAATTCTTAATTTATTTTTTAAAAATAGTTATATCTTTATTAATAATAATTATTTAACAAAAATATTTAAATCATTAAAAAATATATATTAAAAAATATGTTAATAAAATAAAATAATATTATTTATAATATATTAACTATATATATTTGTTAACATATTATAAATTATATATTTATAAATATTATAAATAATATTTGTTAATATATTATAGCGAAAATAAATTTATCTATTTTACAATATATTAACATTTCAATATTAATTAAGCATTACAAAATAATAAAATTAATAATAAATAAATATTAATATGTAAATAAAATATATATAATATAATACATATTATTATATTATAATTTATATTTATGTATGGTTAAAATATATAAAATATGATAAAAATAAAATTTACTATTTATAAGATATATAAGTTTATAATACATTAATAAATTTTATATTATTAATGTATTTTTATAAATATATCATATTTTTTCAAATTTTAAAGACTTAATAATAACGTTTGAAAATAACTATTTGTAATAAAGGTATAATAGTCTCTTTAAAATAAATTCGAATTTTTATGAACCTTTTTAAAATTATTAGAATTTATGTATTTGTTAAGTTAAATTTTAGGGACCTCAATTTCTTTTTTCCTAATATATATTAAGAATTCTTGATTTTTTTTAACTCGGTAAAAAAAAATAATAACACTAAAGATTTGAATAATTTGATTGATAATACTTTTTTACTTATTTATCACTCGACTCAATCTCCAATTTTTATCATTAAGATTATTATTGATATTTTTTATATACTTTAATATTTGTATTCAAACATTTTAATTTAAATATTTACAAATAAGATTTGCTATAAGCAAATTTTGAACTCTTAAGTTCAATAATTTAATAGATAAGATTTTAGATAACGTAATCTATAATAGATAACATGTAGATCTAAACGATTTATTTATAGTTATCTTATTACTAAATAAAGGATCTAATTTTAATAATAAGAAATAGGATGGTAATCTCTAAAATTTAGCATTTTAAAAAACACGTACCTAATTTACCGATTTATATAAAATAAAGGGATAATGTGTTTTGCCCTCTTTATTTTTTAAGAAAAGAAAAATACCCCTTAAATTTTTTATTAATTTTAAATACTCCTCATTTTTAAAGAAATACTGATATACCCTGAGATACTATTTTATACATTATTTGGACTTAAATTAGTTATTTTATCCTTCAATTATCAAAAAATATATAAAATAACTAAATTATCTTTATTTTTATTTTGTAATAATCAATTTAATTTTATATTAATATTTAAATTTAAAAATTATAATGATATTTTAATTATTAATTATTTTTCTTTTAAATTTATTATTAAATTTTAATGATATTAATTATATATATTTTTAAAATTTTATTTTATTAAAATAATCTATTTTAAAAAATTATATATAATTAATATTATTAAATTCTTAATTGTCAATTTTTTACAACACTAATTGTAAGTAAAATTTAACAACATTAATTGTAATTTTTTTTATAAAATAGATTTTGCTATTAAAATTTTTTTAGTTAGTTGTAAGAAATTAATTGTAAAAATTTTAAAATAAATATTTTGACTATTAGTATTATAAAAAATTGACAATAAGTTTTGACAATATTAATTACATATAATTTTTTAGATTTATCATTATAATAAAATGATCAAATTTAAAAATATGTATAATTAATATTATTAAAAAATTAATAAAAAATTTAAAGAAATAATTTAAAAATTAAAATATTATTATAACTTTTAAATTTAAATATTATAATAAAATTATATTGGTTATTATAAAGTAAAAATAAGAATAATTAAATTATTTTATATATTTTTTAATAATTATGGGGTAAAATAGTTAATTTAAATCTAAATAGTATATAGAATAATGTCTCAAAAGTGTTATTTCAGTATTTCTTTAAAAGTAAAGGTATCTAAGATTGATAAAAAAATTTAAAAAATTATTTCTCCTTTTTTTTAAAGTGAGACAGATAAAACACATTATCCTTAAAATATATTTTTAAACCCTCCCCTCCCCCCTCTCAGTCGGCACATTTTTTTTTCACCGGAGTTATAGACTTGTTTGATATAAAATGAAGACATTATATCTTTATTTTTAAATCATGAAAACAAGGGACCTGAAAATCATTAACCCCATAGCGCATTTGAGTTGAGGCGGCAAAAGGTTGTTGAAAAAGAAAATGAGAACGGGTGTAGAGGATCCATAAAAATAAAGAGAGAGAGAGAGAGAGAGACCTTACCTGAAAAAAAGTGTCAATTTCATACGTTGCTTGCCTACTCCAAACCAAACTTTTCATTGTACTGTTCACATTTTAATTTCCCGTCAAAATAATTTCTTTTCTTTTAAATTTTTTTCCTTTTTTCGCCGACACTAAGCATACTCTCTCTCCATTACTGTCAAGCTTCGAATCTCTCTTCCTTCTTTAATGGCGTTGTTGTTGTCTCGAACAACGTCTCCTGACTTCATCTTCCCCTTCTTTTCTTCCCAAGTTTCGCGTTTCTCCGACATGCACTCCGCCGCACCTGAACCTCAGCTTTGAACCACCCCAGAACTAGATACAAGAATCACAATGGCTATCAGAAGCGCCGGTGTTTTTGATGTTTCTTTTGTTCAGTTAGTGTTGCTCGTGTTGATCTTTTCAGCTTTGTCCCTTGTTCAGTGCACTACAGATTCTTCTGATGGTATTGCTTTTTCTGTTTTCACTACTCTTTTTTAATTGCTTGATCGATGTTCTTTTCTTTTTATTGTGAATGCTTGACTGATTGGAGTTTTCTTCGGAGTGAGCTGGAGTGGAAAAATGAGCTTTGACTTTGGTGAACTTTGATTTTATTTTTATTTTTTAAAGTCTAATCCTTTATGTTCTGTATGGTCCCCCGGAAAATGTAGGAAATCTAGATTCAGTAAAGGCGGAAACTTTTTTGTGTATGATGTTGTTTCGTTGAAGAAAAAGAAGAGAAAAATCTGATTTTTTTTCTTTTAGTAAGCTTATGGTTGGATTATGGTAATTATAGCTGCGGTATTAACCGATAAAACATGATACATATAAGTTTTTATTAAAAAAAATTAATGGCTGGTTTAACTGGGTTTTTTCTTGCAGTTCAAGCCCTTCAAGTTATGTACACTTCACTGAACAGTCCTTCACAGCTAACTAATTGGAAAAGCAGTGGAGGTGATCCCTGTGGAGAGTCATGGAAAGGGGTATTTTGTGAGGAATCAGCTGTCGTTTCCATGTATGATTGAATACCACAAATGTGATTTTTTAATGGTAGTATTTACTGTGATTTAATGAGCTTTTAATTTAGGTGATGACTAATTGTTCGTTATTTTTGTAAAAGTGATATTTCTGGATTAGGACTAAGTGGAACAATGGGATACTTGCTTTCGGACCTCGTGTCATTGAGAAAATTGTGAGAAATTTTTTCTTTATTTCTATTGCTAGTTTCATAATTTTTTATTAATAAGTTGCTAATTTGATTGGGTTATTAAATTTTTGATAGTGATTTGAGTGGCAACAACATTCACGACACAATCCCATATCAGTTACCACCAAATCTTACCAGCCTGTAATGTTTCTAACGTTTACTAATTGGTTCTACTATTTTGAACTTCTTGTTGACTTGCTTGATGTGCTGATTCTTCTTCATTGTAATGCAGGAATCTTGCAAGCAACAATTTTAGTGGAAATCTTCCTTATTCCATTGCTGGCATGGTCTCACTCTCTTATTTGTATGTGGTTGTCCTGAATGATATGAAATTTGATTTGGAATTCATTTGCAATTTAGATTATTTCTCATTGCCTAATTGAACAATCTGTGGTTTAGGAATGTTAGTCGCAATTCACTTTCCATGACCATCGGAGACATATTTGGTAATCTTGCTGGCCTCGCAACCTTGTAAGACATCCTACTTCAATACAAATTTGTCACTATTACTCTGTTCGCTTTGGTTTCCATAAGCAGTTGAAGTTTGGCTCAATATGGTGCTTGTACCTGGAAAATTCATATGTCATGATCAAAATTTACCCTTTGAATTGTTTCACTTCTAAGGACCACTGCGATAATCTGTAGTTTTTGATAAATTACACATGTTGGTTGTTTCTTACATTTAATATTTTTTCTTCTAAGTGTTTTGTCCATGTTGTGACCTCGCTTCATGTTGCAGGGATCTCTCTTTCAACAACTTTTCTGGGGATCTTCCTATTTCATTTAGTTCATTGTCTAATATTTCTACCCTGTGAGTAAAGTGCTCCTTTCTTTCTAGGGGAAAAAGTGGTGGCAATAATTTTGCAGATATATGAGGGTGCTTATGATATCTGAATTTGTGGCAGCTATATGCAGAACAATCAACTGACTGGTACTCTCAATGTCCTTTCGGGTTTGCCTTTGACTACTCTGTAAGTTTCTATTCCTTTGTTGAAGTAGGAATTGTACTATTTTCCATGTTTTCTTATCTCATTCTATCCAACAGAAATGTGGCAAACAATCATTTCAGTGGCTGGATACCTCGAGAGCTCAGTGCAATCCAAACTTTTATGTAAGCTTTTGGTCACTGTTTCTTTTATGCTGATTATTTCCTCTGCTTGTGTGTGTGTACACATACTTTGGAAATATTTAGATTCTTGCAATACACTTAACTTATGTATTAAAATAAACTAGATATGATGGAAATTCTTTCAACAATGGTCCTGCTCCGCCATCGCCTTCATCTGCCACAACTCCTCCCGGTAAATCTCACAATAACAATAATAGAACTCATCGGCCATCCTCGCGTTCACCTTCAGACAATCAATCGTCTGATTCAGACGACGGATTATCCGTTGGATCTATTGTGGGCATAGTTCTGGGTGCTGTATTTCTGATTGCCCTTGTGCTACTTACTCTTTCTTATTGCATTCGGAAGAATAGAAGAAAGGTAAGCGGTACAAGAAGTTCTGCAGGAAGTCTCCCTGTCAGCACAAATAATGGTAGGTTTTCTTCTCTCTATTTTTCAACAACACCACAACCTCCCCTTTTGTTGTTTCCTTTTTTCCGTTACGTGTATACTTCTTTTGCAATTTTTGTTTAGGTTTTATTTATGAAAGTCAATTTCTTTATGGAGCTATCTATATACCAAATCTTTGAGAGTCTTCCAAGCATGACAAGTTTTTTTTTTTATTATCTGAATCATTGATGTAGATTTCTCCAATTTTATTGGCTGAACTTCTAAATGTAACTGCTCTGTAAATTCATATTTTCTGCTTCATGTTGGTTTGCTTTGAGCTTTGTTGATTAATAATTTGGAGCTTGACCATGACCCTGACTGTTTGGACATTGCAATCTACTTTCTTTTTGCAGCAAGTACTGAGATGCATGAGCAGCGGGTAAAAAGTGTAGCTGCTGTCACTGATCTGACACCCCCACCTGCAGAAAAGTTGGTGGTTGAGAGGGTGGCAAAAAATGGATCCATAAAGAAAGTAAAGTCACCTATCACTTCTACTTCATATACTGTTGCTTCTCTCCAGACAGCTACAAATAGTTTTAGTCAAGAATTTCTCATTGGTGAAGGTTCCCTTGGTCGTGTTTACAAAGCAGAGTTTTCCAATGGGAAGGTAAACAAATTATGCTGCAATTGTGTGTAAAAATTAATTGTTTTCCCATGTTCCCTGATGATTAGACACGGGTACTATTTTTTCATTTTCTTTTTCAAGTGATATTTGATTGGATTAGTAATGTATCTATTATCCTGATTGCTGCAAACAACCCTCAAATTTCTGTCCTCAGTTGTAGTTTGGACATGTATTATGTCTTGCACTTTGCCTGCAGCCTAGTTTGATAGGTGGAATGGAAACTATTTTGGGGTTTATGTCCATCGTTATCTTGGATGGTTGGGAGAACATCATGTTAGACAGCTTTTATACATGTCAAATTTCAGGCCTCTGCCTTGCCACGAAGGTTTAGCTAATTGTAACAGAGTGCTACTGAAGTATAATTGCCGCCTATAATTTTGAATCAACAATGAGAAATAGTAAAAAGTGATGTTAACAAGTGTGGTTCTGCCTTTTTTTGTTATATATATATCTCAAATTTCCTGTTGTCATTTCATACTTTATCATTAGGACATCATTGTTTCAACTGTTAAGTTTAGCATCTGGCAATGTATCATATCATGACACTTTAGTAATTTTGTTTGTCATGTTTCTATTTATGTGTTACAATAATTATTTAATCTGTGTTTGGTTTGAACTAGATAATGGCTGTGAAGAAAATCGACAATGCAGCACTATCATTACAGGAAGAAGATAATTTTCTAGAAGCTGTTTCTAATATGTCACGGTTGAGGCACCCAAACATTGTTACACTGGCCGGATATTGTGCAGAGCATGGCCAGCGTCTTCTGGTTTACGAACATGTAGGAAACGGTAGTCTCCATGATATGCTGCACTTTGCTGATAATGGCAGCAAGAACTTGACTTGGAATGCGCGTGTTAGGGTAGCACTAGGCACTGCCCGGGCTTTAGAGTATGTTACATGAGTATTCTGTTTTAAGTCTCTTTCTTGCTTTAAATTCTGTTCCATGGAGGACCTGTGCGTGTGGTTGAGGTGCATTTTGTTTCTAAACTTAGCTCTATCTATCAGGTACTTGCACGAAGTGTGCTTGCCCTCTGTTGTACATAGAAATTTCAAGTCGGCAAACATTTTACTCGATGAAGAGCTCAATCCCCACTTGTCAGATTGTGGTTTAGCTGCTCTAACACCGAATACAGAGAGACAGGTGATTAACTGGAATAAGATAACAATTTCATATTTCACAGGGCTTGTTTTTCTTCACCTTATATGCTCGCTTGACAAGTTTGCTGTTCCCTTCATGTCTGACAGGTTTCAACACAGATGGTTGGTGCATTCGGTTACAGCGCTCCTGAATTTGCCTTGTCAGGAATATACACTGTAAAAAGTGACGTGTACAGTTTTGGAGTGGTGATGTTAGAGCTGTTGACTGGTAGGAAGCCACTTGACAGGTAAAATTGCTTTAGACTACTGAATTTTGTGGTATTTTTGCTCTTTGAATTGTAATAATGCTGTGCACAGTTTCTGGAAGTTGGTTGACATGCTTGTTTTTGCTGTTGTTTAGTTCAAGGCCAAGATCAGAGCAGTCGCTAGTGAGATGGGCGACTCCCCAGCTACACGATATAGATGCATTGGCAAAAATGGTTGATCCTGCCTTGAATGGAATGTATCCTGCAAAGTCTCTGTCACGTTTTGCTGACATTATTGCTCTGTGTGTTCAGGTATACCAATTTTACAAATGCTAAATTTGAGTTTATATGAAATGCCCCTATTGACAATAGGGTTATCAGAATCCACTTTCTCATGGTTGCCATGTAGTCACCTATAACTGAAATGAAAGAATCTTTTCTACTAGAAGAATTGTTCATTAACTTTTTTTGTTCTTTCTGTGTAGCCGGAACCTGAGTTTAGGCCTCCCATGTCTGAAGTTGTGCAAGCATTGGTGCGGTTAGTACAAAGGGCAAGTGTTGTCAAAAGGCGTTCCAGTGATGAATCGGGATTTGCCTATAAGACCCCAGAGCACGAGGCCATTGACATGTCATTTTAACTGTATTACCTCTTCTTGAAGTTGAAAATGAAGCTTGCCGATTTCGAATACACCATGCTGAAGTCCGGGTAAGGCTCGAAGAACCCCAGATTCAGTCGAAAAGATGCAAAAGGGTTTTGAATGACCGAAAAGATATGTAATTATGTCCCATAAATTCAGCTGCAATTTTCTATTTATAATGCAAATTAAGGTATATATATTTAGTGGGAAATGCTGCAATATATTGTAATTTAAAATTTTCTTCGGATAACTTGTTGCACATACAAGATGTTCTGCAGCAAAATAAATAAAAATTTTCCATTTTAGGACTTCCTATGTATGAACTACAATAACTCTTTTCCTGCATAGACTAAAACGCTATCGTTATAAATATGCACTTTTACCAGACATTGCCAGCCAGTTTGCACTGTTTATAGTCGGTTAGGATATACGTAGGCACAACTCCATGAAGACAAAATTGGTCACGTGGAAAGGCTCGTGCTGGTTGAATTGAGACAGGTTGTTCCACGTGCATCCTGTATTCTTTTTTTTTTTTTAATTTATCATTTTAATCTTTTTTTACTTACTAACAAAATTGTAATTTTAGATCCCAAACTAGAACTCATTTTGATTGGGTTATTTAAGCTAAAAATTATTTAAAAACAGTGTTCATTATTTGACTGGCTAGATCATTAATTAAACCACTTAACAAAGTAGGTTAAAATGATATTGAATTTTGAAGTCAAAACCGTTTATGGTGAGTAATTTATGAGGATTTTATGCTATAAAATAAAATAAAAAGATAATTTATTATAATATTTTTATTTTATAATAATTAGTATATTTTTATTATAATATTTAAATTAAAATATTATAATAATATTTTAATTCTTAATTTTTTAAATTTATTAATTTTTTATAATATTAATTATACATATTTTTAAAATTGATCATTTTATTAAAATAATAAATTTAAAAAATTATGTATAATTAATATTATCAAAATTCATTGTCAATTTTTTATAATACTAATAGTCAACATATTTGTTTTAAAATTTTTATGATTAATTTCTTACAATTAACGAAAATTTTTTTATAACAAATTTTATTTTATAAAAGTTTTTACAATTAATGTTGTTAAAATTTACTTACGATTAATATTGTAAAAAATTGACAATTAATAATTTAATAATATTAATTATATATAATTTTTTAAAATATAATTTTAAAAATATGTATAATTAATATCGTTAAAAATTAATAATAAATTTAAAAAAATAATTAAAAATTAAAATATTATTATAATTTTTAAATTTAAAATTAATATATAAAATTAAATTAATTATTAAAAAAATAAAAATAAAGATAATTGATTTATTTTATATATTTTTTAATATTTAAGGAGTAAAATAATTAATTTAAATTTAAATAGTATATAAATAATATTTTAAAAATTATCTTAATATTTTTTTTAAAGGTGAGGGGTATTTAAAATTGATAAAAAATTTAAGAGAGATTTTTTTGGTCAGAAAATAGGGTAAAGCAGATTATTTCTATTTTTTTTTCCGTAATTTCAATATTTTTGTTATTTTTTTAGAAATTGTCTTTTTTGAATCGCGAATCAAAGATAGCTTTTTACGGTTATACTTTGGTCAAATCGCACTCAACTCAACTTCTAAACTTGTTCATTAACCATAAACCGCCAGAATTTCCTCCAAAATTTGGCTCAAACGACGCCGTTCAAACACCGGCGCTTCTTGCCGGAACTTATACACTTTCAGCCAACCCAACCCAACCCAACTCACCTCAGCTCAGGCAAACGCCGCCGCTTTTCTCGCTTCCTTGTCCTTGGACAAAGATCCTCGAAACATAAAACAATGTCTTCAAATCATCTTCTTATCGAATCCGATAAAGAATACGATGCGTCGGATCGGTCCAGCGCCAGCAATCTTTTATCTGCTTCTCTTACCGCACCGAGTAGCCGCCAGAGCTCGCCGCGGAGGGAACCGAGCCGCTTTTTGAGTAACGGTTTTGATAAAGAGAAGTATTCTATGTCAAGGAATGTAAAGAGGAAAGGAGGGAAGACTTGGTATCAAAGAAAGAGGGTTAAAAGTTTGGTAGCTGTCATTGGTTTGATTTGTTTATTTTTCTTTGTTAATTGGTTTATGCTTTCCAGTTTACAAGAGCATAGTGAAAAAAACAAGTCTTTTTCGAATTCTTCGTCGGTCTCAGTTCCAATTTCAGTTAAGGTATGTTGCCTGTTATTTTTCATTGAATGTGTTGCAATAAAGTTAATTACTTAAATTTGTAACTTGTTAACTCAATTTAGATATCGGGAATAAGGATTGGGGAGAATGAAGTGTTAGGGAATTATTGGGAGCTAGTTTCTCGCAAATGTCTATGGATTTATTTTGCCAATTAACGTTTTGTTTTATTTATTTATTTTTTCAAATGGTTTCAATGTTTGCAGAGAGACTTGAAAAAGTTTGGTAAAGGGAAGAGATCGCAATATGGTGTTTATGGAAGGATGTTGGCTTTAGCTGCTCATGCTTTAGCAGAGGTAATTGAATATCTTATTTTTATCTTGTATTATTATACTTTGTCTATTAAGTGCTGAGGTTGCAATTTTTGGTGATGGATATGCTGGATGTAATGTAGGGACAGAATAAACGTGAGCCAAAAGATTTATGGCAAGAGCCGGTGGTTTCTGCTTCTGCTTGGAGACCTTGTGCCAATCAACGTAATTGGGAACCTAGTGGTAAGAATCTGTTTGTATGTGTGCATGCTTGGACAGGTGTTGTTACGTGGAGACAATTTATGTATCTTGGAAGAAAGCAAGATTTAACAATGTGGATTTGTGGGTGAATTGATAACCTGTATTGATTTTCAATTCCATTTTATGTAATTAATAGGGGGAAATAATGGATACATTTTGGTTACGGCAAATGGTGGAATGAACCAGCAAAGAGTAGCTGTAAGCGTTGCTCTGATGCAAATTTCATGTTTTGTTATTGTCTATTATGTGTCACTAAATCTTGGTCTTTTTGTTGATTTTGTGCACGAGCTTTACTTCTGAAGCAATGACACATTTTATTCATACAATTTTCTGACTGTAAATAGATTTGCAATGCTGTTGTCCTAGCACGATTGCTTAATGCAACTCTTGTTGTTCCCAAATTTATGTACAGTAGTGTCTGGAAAGACGTGAGGTAACATTTTCTTTTCTTTCTTTCTTTTTCTTGTTATTTAATTACCACCCTATCTTTTTTCTTTTGTCTGGTTAATGTTTTATTCAATTTATAACAGCTGCATCTAATTGCTGGATCAAAAACATAAGTAGGTTTCTTACATTAATCATTAAACTTTACAGTTTGCTCCAGTCATCAAACTCTAAGCATTCCCCTGCTTTCAATGGTTAATTTTTCTGAGACTTGGTTGGTGATATTTTGCTGTTTTCTGGATTGTTATTAAGGGTATCCTACAGAAGTAGCATCTTTTCTTGTCAGAGTATGGATATTTCATGCGTTCCTTGGTATTGATCTTGCTTTGTAATTTCGCTATTGGTATTGGGCACTAAATGATAAGGATTCAGTTCAAATTTAGTTTGTCTTGTTTCAGGCAGCAGCATGTCTCTATATCTTGAATCACATTTAGCAACTTTTAGTGGCATTTTTGAATGATTTGCTGATTTTATATTCTAAAGTATTTTCTCTTGATGGACAGTAAGTAACAATATTAAATTTTATAATTTCATAGTCAATTCAACGATATCTATCAGGAGGAGCATTTTATTAACTACCTAACTCCTGATATTCGGATAGTGAAGGAACTTCCAGTTGAGCTACAGTCATTAGATTTGGAGGCAATTGGTAGTGTTGTGAGTACCTTAGTCAAATTTGTTCAATTCTTAATTGATGCAGTAGTAGCCTAAGTGATGTGTTTGTTGATAGTGGTGTTCAAATGCTGTTTCAGGTGACAGATGTAGACATCCCAAAAGAGTCCAAGCCAAATTTTTATTTGAAAAACATATTGCCTATTCTACTTCGAAATAGGGTTGTCCATCTTCTTGGATTTGGGAATCGTTTGGCCTTTGATCCCATACCTTTCCAGTTGCAGGTGAATTTGTAGCCTTTGTTATTCTAGTCAAATGCAAGTTCTTTAGATTGTAAGCATTATTTATTGGTTTGTCATCATAACTTGGTCTTTTGTAGTGTTATGCCCTTCATCTTTCTTACTTTGCTCTTCCTGATTGGAGACTTCATCTAGAGACTTCGATGTAGATGCAACTTTCACGCACTACAATTTGCTCCTAAAATACAAGAAACTGGTGCTTTGCTTCTTCGGAGGTTGCGAAAGCATGAAGTTAACCCTGGCCCATTGGATCATTATCTTGTTGGTCCATATGCAGAAACAATCACGAAGGAAAAAAGGGTTCACTCTGGAAAAGCTTCTAGATATTTAGCTCTACATCTGAGGTTTGAAATTGACATGGTAGCTCATTCTCTATGTGAATTTGGTGGAGGAGAAGGAGAGAGACAAGAATTGGAAGCGTATCGTGAAATTCATTTCCCTGTGTTGACACATCTCAAGAAGACAGCAAAGTACACACTTCTTACTTTTATTGTGTTACTGCATTGGCTATATTCATAGGAATTGAGTGAGGGCATATATGGTTTTGTTCCTTGTATTTATTAAAAATGAAGTGCGTTTATTTTCCAACTACTCTGATTCATTATTTAAGGAAATTAATTTAACTTGTTGCAGGCTACCTTCTCCTGCAGAGCTCAGATCTGAAGGCTTCTGTCCATTGACACCTGAAGAAGCGTTACTTATGCTTGTTGCTCTTGGTTTCAACCGCAAGACACACATATTTGTGGCAGGGGCACAGATATATGGAGGAACGCAAAGATTGGCTGCCTTGAACAGCTTATATCCTTATTTAGTTACCAAAGAGAACTTGCTTTCAGCGACTGAACTTGAACCATTCAAGAACTTTTCATCGCAGGTAAAATATCAGGAACTAATAATATTTATCATTTTAGGTTCATGATTTTTATTAAAGTAAGTTGTCTACATGCAGTCTGCAAATTTTAATTAGTTACTATAAGCAGTTAGATGTTAGTTTACTTTTATCTTGTCTGTTATCTATAATAAGCTTATGTCTTATACAGCTTGCAGTGCTGGATTATATTGGATGCACTGCTGCCAATGCATTTGCCATGACAGACTCAGGTAGCCAATTATCGTCACTGGTATCTGGTTATCGAATATATTATGGTGGCGGGAAGATGCCAACAATTCGGCCAAACAAGCGAAGACTTGCAGCGATCTTCATGAAGAATTCAACCATAGAGTGGAAAGTCTTTGAACAGAGGGTTAGAAAGGCAGTTAGACAAACTAAAAACATCAAGCCTAGGCCAAAGGCAAGAAGTGTTTATCGGTATCCACGGTGTCAAGCGTGTATGTGCACTACAGACTAATCGGTTTGTCTTGTCGGACATGTATAATTTTTCATTCATTTTGATTTAGCTTTTCCTTAGTATCCATTTGAGTTCCAGGCCAAAGCGACATAGAAGGACATGATGCTATATTGCATCTCCAACTTGTTGCAATTCCACTTTTACTAGTCTTGATTTAGATAATTGAAACTGGTTTAATTGACAATGGTATTCTTACAATGTGATTCAAACTTCCTGTTAAAACAATCCCACCAAAGCTGAAATCTTCAAGTGCTTCAGTCACATTGAATTGTATGTCTAAATCTTGAAATCCATGTGGAGCTATAGTAAACAAGCTAACAGTTGTCCCATTCGGGGGCAACACTGAGCTCAAATATGTCTCTGATCTGTTTCCAACCTTCTTGAAACGACGCCGCAATTGCAGAGACCTTGTTAGAGCTGAAATTGTCACCGATGGAAGGTTCAGGTTTGCAGGGTGGCCAAGCGACTGACTGCACCACACTCCGGTTCTTGCCTTGATTGAAATCTGATCAACGTTGGGCAGAGAGCACAAGAAACTGATGCAGTCTTCAAATCCTATTTCAGAATCAAGCATTACATAAATGAGATTTACCGAAGCAAAACTAAACTACCTCCAGAAATGCAGTAAGAAGGGTACTACCTGATGATAAAACCAAACCAGGATCAATAGCACGAGTTGCACTGACAAGGCCGGACCCCAAATCAAAATGACTGGAGGTATTCAAGCCACTGATGTCAAATCCTTCTGCCATTATAAGTTCTCCGAAGTTATCATACTTGGTAGCCGTGGTCCAGATGGCGGATGCGATCATTGACGGCGTCCATGATGGACTACATTGCTTGATGAGAGCTGCTATTCCTGCAATATGTGGCGTTCGCCATACTTGTACCAGACAACAGTGCAAAATTGTTTCCTTACACGTGCAGTCAAGTTTTAATAATTTCATCAGTTTCTATTTGCAAGTATTAGAATTATAAAGCAAAACCAACTGAATTTAGTACCTGTTAGTATGGGATCTAAGGCGCTAACGGGGCTCCAGGCTGCCCAAATTTGGTGGCCTGGAGCACTTACATCAGGTTTTAGAACATCAGTAGGGTTTTTGTTGATGTCAATAAAATCCGGTCCCCTAGAAGAAAATCTGCTAACTGTTGGAGCTCGACCTTCAAATGAAGCAACTCTACCTTCTTCTATGCCAGCTTGCGTGTTGAATTTTGTAGCAAATCCCCTCTCGTCCATTTCTGTTTGTTGCTCATAGTAGTGCAAAATGATCTACAGATTAAAATACAACCTTTTTGTTTTTTAATCCGAAAACAATATTTGTTGTTGATGTTAAATTCAGTGTGATATTTGGTAATACCTGTGAACTTGAGACTTTTGGGACCAGAATGTCAGAAACAGAATAGGGAACGGGTTCAGCTACAAAATCGCCATAATTTGGCTTGCAATTAGAATAAAACCCATGAACCCCGTAGTTCTTGCCGTGTCGATTATGGCAGTTATTGTTGAAGTCTGGTTATAGAACCCATCCGAGAAAGTGCGAATCACAATACTACCTTCCACAAGATTAGGCTCAAATGCTTCCGGAGATTGGCATTCTTCAATGTACTGCGGAGTCCTGGGAAATGTCCCATTTATCTTAAGCGCATCCTTGGCCAATAGTAACCTGGAAAGAAATAACCCTTTTCCACAAGTTGGCCCTGAGCAAGAAACCAAATATATTATGAGATCTGATTGCAATGATCTTGAATTATTAGTTCTTGATAATCTGGCATAAATATACCTGATAATCCTACGCCTGCAACTATTTGGCCATTTCCGAGCAGGAGAGAACCGGGATAACTTCTGTCTTTGCTGCATGAAGCTGCAGCTACAGCCCAGGGGCTGTAAGACACCACAGTTGACGGAGCTGGCCCCTGATTCCCGGCAGCTTGCACCACGAAAACTCCAGCTCGTCTTGCAAACAGAATGAAAACGTCGAAAATACCTAAGAAATTGATGGTATCTCTTGGCGGTTCGTCTGGTCCAATGGAGAGTGTTAAGATATCTAAATCATCTAGGGTTTGGAATAAAGCAAGTAAAATATATAAAAGATATGTCAGTTGAATTCTCTGATTAAGATTGATTTACGATATTAATTTTACTTGATCAATCGCGGCGATCACATCTGCAAGAGTTCCCACCGTTGGATACACAGCTTTATAAACAGAAATCCTGAAAATGTTTCAAAAATGATGTAAAATTCCACCGCTTACATACCACAAAGGCAATAGAGCCATGCAGTAGTGTGCATGCACGATAATTATCGGATTCCAACAGTTACCGGGCACGTGGGGCCATCCCACTGGCTCGTCCATAAAAGAAGCCATTCATGACCACCGGAACATCGGCATTTCCGGCTGCCGTTGATGCTACATGACTGAAAAAACAACCGACATTAATCTTGCTCATCAGTGTAATCTCAGGAAGACAATGAGGTGAACTTATATACCTGCCATGTCCGGCGGCATCAAATGGTGAAAGGAAGTCCACATAAGTATTGAGAGTAGCAACAGCTTGAGCCCCAGCTGAGAAAAACCTAGCTGAAACTATCTTTCCATTGCAGGACGATGCCGGACAACGAGGACCCGGCTCACAGACACCGGAAAAATGAGAAATATTCGACGTGAACGGATTCGCTGGATCATAACTGAAGCTTGGATGTAAAGGGTTGATTCCTGTGTCAACAAAACCGATCACAATTCCTTCACCTGCATTTTTTTCTCCTCCCTCTTGCGTCGAAACTCCTTGTGGTAACCCTAGAAATTGAGGAGTGTAAGTTGTCATTAATTTGGCTCTTCTATCTCTCTCTACCAGCCTTATTTGAGCATTTACGAGTTTCTTTGCCTGAAATGTAAATAATTTGTTGAGAAATTGAGATTTTTTATTAATTGTATGAATATTTGTGCGGAGAAGTTTATGTGGACCTGGGAAGGGGTTGTGTGGACTGCAAAGCCATTAACAATGTGTTTAAAGCTGTATAGTTTGTTGTAGCTTCCTTTTTCTGAAGTGCTTTGCAGAATTTGGTCATGGAATTCCACCAACTTCTTTGCATGAGCTTTGGAAATACCACTGTAGCCATTCACGTGAAAATAAAACATCAAATTTTATTTCTAGTGGCCACATGAACTAATTTTTTTTAGGTTTGCAGATGAATATTTCTACCTGTCCAGATCTGATCTTCCTCTGTCATTGCTACTTGGAGTGCTGTCATGAAATGCAACTGGATCTCCTTCAACTAAAACCAAATATATATGCGATAAAACTCATCGTGAAGACGAGAAGAGCTGTATAGAGTGATGCATCAATCGTATTTGCCATGTTTACAGAGAAATAAATGGAAAGTTTGGTAGGTTAATTCCATTACAAATAGTGAAAGAAATGGAAGGAAATTAAAGGCACGTTCCTTTCTACATCATGTGCTTAACCTCATGATTAATGTGAATAAAGCTGTTAATTAATGAGTTGTTTAGGGAAAAACTAATTAGCCCCATTTCAAATTTTGACGGTTACTTTTCTTCCTAATTAGTAGAGCATGTTAAAAATTGGGCGCAGACAATTTTTTGCATGGCATGTTTTTCCTTGCCAACTCACGCCAAACAACATTTAGCAGGAAGCATTCTAAATGGTTTCTATTCATTAAACATCTTCTGTAATCAGTTCGAAACATCATGCTAGCCGGATTAACTTTTTCTATGCATGAATCCATCAGTTTTTTCCAATTTTTTGGCTGGTCGATGATTATTTCTAATATTGAATTTCTGATGCAAGTTCTAGCAAGCAAATTGCTTCACAGAATTCCGTTTGCCATACAGAATTTAACAATCTTGTTGACCAATGCTTAAATTTCACATCAAAAGTGGGGAAAGGTAAATGATATATCGAGTCTTTCCGCAGAGAAGTTGGCGAACTAAAATTTAGAAACCTTGATCATTTGGAAAGAGAATTAGGAAAACGAATTAACAAGTGAAACAGCCGTTCAATATTCTTTCATAGCATCAACATGCTTAGTATAATGTGAGCGTGCATGCAGATATCGGATAACCGGAAAAAGTTACAGAAACACTGGAAACTCAAATTTCTGGGTTTAAATGTTTGCCAAGAAAGCTACATTTGAATCTTTCCAGGACAGAAAAGAGAGAACCAACTCCTAAGCCTAGAATAGGTACATACTGTCTCAAAATAAAAACATTACTAACAGACCCACAGTTTGACCCGACCAAGCATTCCTCACTATACAACTTACACAATCGGCATTCTACAAGCTAAAACTGGAAGATGAGCCACCACCATCATGCATTGAATGCAATGCCCCAAAATGTACTCATCTCTTCCGTCGCTTGGACTCCACCTGGTAATAAAGATCATAGGTTTCATTAACCAATAATGTACATATTGCAGACAAGAAACAAGAGATCATAAAGCTTGAACAAATATTTGTAAAAAAAGGATTTCCCTAGCATGCATGCGGATATTATACCAACTGAAAGACCACTCAAACTTGACAGCATAATCACTGAATACCTCTACCCACTCATGTAGACTAAAGGATCTTGTTATCAAAAAAATACAAAAATACAAAAAAACAAAAAGCACCTTTTATACAATGAACATGCACAAAAATGAGGATTCTACTAATTGTCCTCATTACCAATGAGTGTTAACTCAGGCATGTATAGAGGTCTAAACATCTTATAATGAAAAAGTCGATAACCAAATCAATTGAAAATGTTTGATCAACAGAAACAGATTATCACCAGACATCAGAAGAAAGAGAATTATAGATTATATCATGTCACAATGTGTCCAGATAACATTATACGTAAATGATTCAAGGTCAAACTAACAATTTGATATCTGGATTAATCAAATCCCAAAAGTACAGTGCTGCTAATAAGAAGAGGTAGAAATATAACAGGGTACATAGTGCTAAAACATTTGACCATAACAACTTAGCGTTGAGAGCAATTAATCAGCATGTTATGAGAAACTATGAATGTGGCATTCAAACAAGAAAATGTAACTCATCAAATGTTAAATTCTAAATTCATGAAGCATTAAGACACACTAAGACAAGATTCCCGAATTAAGAACCCATATGCCAGTGTATAACCAGCACTTCATAGGAGAAGTTGCATGTAAGTCAAAACATTGTCCACAAGAAGAAATCAACAGAAGACGACAAAATCTGCAACATTAATTTTCTCAGGATTGCGATTGATAGGGCTAAGAGAGTACACATCACCACTTGAGGACTGTGCCCTTTAGTATTGAAGTTAAGAAGCACAATCAAGTGTTTAGTTTGATAGCTCATGCTGAAAAATTAATTTTTCTTCTTCAAGCACATGTAGCCCATGCATTACTTTGCTTCAAGAAGTGGTGGGCAGTATAAATTGTGCAAGAAAATCTGTACAGATATATCTAATAGACAGATCCAGCTTTCTGAATTAGCGCACCGGTTATACTGTGCACATCATTCATCATCAGTTGACATCCAGACATTGGTAAATTTGATTACTTTCATTCAGGTATCAATTGCTACTTTCATTCATTGATGAAAAAGAAAAGTATTAATTCCCATATCTGAAAGCCTTAATATACCCAACGATCATATTAACTTCAGTAACATGCCAATGAACCACAAGAGAAACAGCCAATTTCATTATCAACAAACACTATATATCACTTATTTATCTGAGACTATAACATGGGAAAAGTAAACTTCAGATATAATGGGTAATATTAAAATGAGAACCGCATTTATCATGAAAAATGACATGCTTTTAAAATATCTGTTTCTTTTCCTCCTAACATTTTCTGCTGCACGAGAAGCCTGCATTGAACATGGACTTCATAACAGATTTGATCCTGGGTCCTCAAATGATTTCCTTGTATAGTGTAGAGATAAGTGTTGGAAGATCTTTCATCTTAAAAAAGAGCATCACCCAAATAATGGCCATAGCATTTTGGACTACAGCAAAAGAATTTAATGTGTTGTAAACAGTACTTTACATAGGCACCAATAATTGACACTAAAAGAAGCTTATACTGTTAAAAGTTTCATCTACCGGGGTTGCATTTCTTAAGACTTTTTCATTGCTTTCAAACATCTTTTACCTTCAACTGAACACTTCCATTATAAGATAGACCAGAACTTTATAATTTTTCTTTGGTAAAACAATGATGATAAAAAAATTAAAGAACAACACATTTTTGAACCAGCCACAGAAAATCTCCATTTTTTGAACATTTCCAGAAATTTAATGTCCATATTACTTTTCTCAACTTCCAATGTGAAAACCAAATAACAGCCCAGACAACAGCCTTTGCAAAAGCAGGGATAACTACCCAACGGGGGAAAACAAAAACTGGCAACAACTAGTCTCACCTTGACATCAGCTGCTGGTGACAAAGAAAATCCATTCTGAGATCTTTTGATGTCATCGTCAGACGAACATTCAGAACAAACAAAATGTTCAAGCTTTTTTGCTTCTTCAATTGTCATGCCCACACAAGCAGGATGATACCTACAATCAGAATGGCATACAAAAAGCAAGAGTCATAGACTATTAAGTAGATTAGCAGAAATAGACCAATTATATTGTAGAAGTTCACTCATTTTTGCCAGGATGTACTTATACAGCAAAAGTCCCACAGTTTATTGCAGCACAGACCCTACACCTCTGCCCCCAAAGGAAAAGGAGAAATGGATTTCACCATTCACATCCAAATGGTTAACCCAGGGAAGCAGATTTATATAATTTAACATAACCATAAGCTGGACTAACTAAAATCAGAATCATGACAACAGAAACATGAATCTACTAAGCAATCAAAATTCAAGAGTGAGGCAGCGAAAATTTCCAGCTTCTTAATAGAATGTAATCTATTGCTTCCCCCCAATCTTTGCATATCCCAGTTATCCAATATTTTAAATTCTTAAGTTGTTTACGAATCATGTAGGAAAATGAAATACTAACTGTTGCCAACATAAATTAGCACAAAAAAGAAGCAGACCGGAATATTACCAGTCCTTGCACCCCTCACATTGTACCATGAGATCATCTGGGTTATATGGCATCTCACATTTGCAGTACCTTCAAAACAAAATAAAAGACATCAAAAACCTTCAATGGCTGCAACCAAAATACCACATCCCATGCAAAAAACAACAACAAAGCAACAAAAACTCACACAGCAACTCGGTCTGGTGTAAAACCCCCTGTAGCAGCCTTATACTCAAATCTACAGTAGTAATCTTCAGCACCAACATTCTCAAGCTTAGTATAGTTCTTGAAAGAGTGGACAATGCACTTTCCCTCGATTGTATGAGCACTCTGCACATCGTAGTGGTCTGATAAAAAGAGCTCTTTCGCTCCATGGAATTGTCTCCTTCCTCCAAGTGATTCCTCTGGGCGATAGTACCACCGAACACGAACCTTAACATTGCTTCGAGCATCAGATTCAATCTTCTCTATTCGAGCTACATATGGGGGCTTACCGGTGTCAGATGGTCGCATCAGCACACAATCCCCAACTGCAAAATCCACCAAAAATCCACTCCTTAATCATCCTAACACATTTCTCAACATAGACATTTCTATTCAAGATAAGGACCCAATTGCAAAAGCACCACAATAAGCTACTTAACCACGAAAAAAGAAACAGCATTTCTTCATTTATACAAACACATGCAAACAGATACAAAGAACAAAATTACCGACCGCAAAACCATCAAATCAACATTTCTTACCATAGAAACGGACATTAAGGCGTACGTTCGCATCAGAAAAGAAATATCCAGATGCAAAAATGCCTCAAAATCACATCTTGACCATCAAAAATACCTTTTCGAACACCATACATATAAATAGCAAGACAAAATAATAAATGTTAGAGACAGCGTAACGAGTACGTACCTTTAACAACCTTGTTGGTGCCTCTGATTGTATAAGATTCAAGGTCTCTTTTGCCAGTTTTGGTCTTGGTTGCGATTCCAGGTCTAGTTTTGGCCATTAAAACTAGGGTTTTTCGTAGCTAAAAAATGGGAAAAGAATTTTTTTGCACGGAGACTTTTCAAGACGGGAAATTTTATATTTTAACGGTGGAAATGCAGAGTGTTAATGGTTTGAAACCTAGAATTCGGGAAAAAAAGAAACCCTAGAAACTCTTCATGGAGAAAGAGAAGAGAAGAGTGTCACTATAGAGCACAATTACAGTGTGTTTTTATGCGTACGGTTAATTAAATATTAATTTAGCTAATAATTTTAATGAACTTAAACGTATCTGTTTTATAAAAACAAAAACAAATCTATCTGTTTTATACTTCTAATAGCAAAATATTATCTTTAATTTAAGGATGTCGATCTTCACCGTACAGTTGTCGTTTCCTATGTCCAATCATATAGTGCCACCTGGAATTTTACTACAGATCCAGATTTTCCCTTCATCCGTGTCTCGTTCCTGCGCTCGTAGTTTCCACACTTTCCACCCGAACAAACACCCTTTTTCCAACAATAATTAATTTCAGATCCCCTTTAAGATGTTGATGGTTAAAGTACTTTGCAACATAGAATTCACAGATACTAGCATGTTTAAATTCATATATTAATAACTATTGTAAAACTATCACATTGTTGGTCAATAATAAAGTTCATAATAATTATGTCACATCCAATTTAATATTCTAGTTTTGTAAGTAGGTAAAGATATGATGGACGGGAATTGAAAGCTCCAAAAGAAATGTTCAATGTGCTAAAAATTCATGTTTCAAGTAACTGGAGGCAAAGCTACAAATAGCTTGCATGCACTGCAGCAGCAAATTGACATTCATATGTCTGGTGAAAATTATGCATTTTCCTAATTTTGCCATGGAAAAAACCTATGGCTTGTCTGGGTAACTATAAAATTCCTAGCTGAAAGATGCAAAACTGAATACAATGAGAAGCGAATCCTGTCATGTATTTGAATATTTTAACACGAGGAAATACAAACTATTTTGGTTCTTTTCTCCCTCTGGAGATGATTGAGGATTTTCTATTCATATTCAAGACTAAAGAAGTACACAGCGCGTAAGCTTGCCAATGCTTCAACGGTTAATTGGAGTGTGCATTCGCTCAACGATCTTGTTCACAGCATCGCGTGACATCACCAATGTGTCGTGCAGCAGGATGCTGTACACATTCAAGCCCTGCAAAAGCATGATGTTGAAAAGCTTGAGTTTTTGGATGACAACTGAATGCCATAATAACTAATCCAAGCATCCAAGAGAACTTGCAATCAAGGCCATGCTTGACAGTTTTTCATAAGTCAAATATTCTTTGAATACAAAATCCCAAAAGTATTGATAAATAGGAATGATTTGAGTTGTGGATCTTACAATTGAGGGCAGCACGTTGATGTAATGAAGATTTTGTGTAGCCAGCTTCAGCTTTTCATTTATGGTGCCACCATCGACTAGCAAAACTTTCTTTGTATTCTCCGTTTCATTGTAATAGTTCACAATGTACTTGGTTTTATGTGTGGGGACCTCCAAATTGTCAAAAACCATGAGCTGTTCATTTACACAGGTCAGATTTCATGAATCATGTAAAAATGAAAGCAATATACAGATCAAACATCAAGAGTCACAGCCAAGAAATATGGAACAATAGAACACCCGAAACCAACAACAGTGACAATTGATGGATGATCAAAATAGTCTCCAAAAAAATTTCCCAGACTAACAACAGAACATAAGACATATATATGATGTGTGTATACAAGTTGAGAACAAGTGCCATTAGTGGGATACTTTAAACAATGTAAAACACAACCACAAATGGTGATTGGATGTTCACCACAAGCAACGTGCCTGTCCTTACTCAAGAGAGCATAGCATTAAACTAAAGAAGGAATAAGCAACCTTTTATGGACCTTTTAGCAAACAGCCATGCCATAAGATTGAGAAGATCACACCAATCTCTGGACTAAATGAGAATCATATTGCAGAGAGAAAAATTAACTGCTAGAGAGCAAATAAACAAAACTCAACTTCGCACAAGCCCGGCCTCCTTACTTGACAAATAAAATAACAGTGCAGATTAGAAGAGAGAGAAATGCATAGGTAACAATATGGAGTGTACGTGCTTTGGGTACTTTGGTTAGGATAAAACAGTAGTGTCTTAGCAAGGAATGAAGATACAAGAATTTTTATTGCGGCACTACTAAAATGTCATCTATTTTTCACTTTTTTTCCAGTCTAAAAGGGACCTCAGTATAAATAAAGTGCACACTAAAACTACTAGAATGGGTTAAAAAGTTGCCTTATGAAATTTCAGACCCACCTAGTTTATACTTGTATGAAAACTCTTAAGTACCACATAAAAACTGAAGGACAATGAAAACTACTGAATAGTACTCGGTGAAATATCACCATTAAATCTGATATATGTCATCTGCAGAACAGCAAAGCATAGAAGCTTAAAGAGAAGTATTCAAAAGAAATCAAATCAATGCTGAAAATATTACATCCCTTCAGATTCCCCATATACCCGGTCTTAATTATACTGAACTTACAATGTCCAACTGATACCATTAGACTCTGGTTGTGGTGATGTGTATGTGAGTGTCAGAGAGAGATTTACCTTCCCTTCTGCTGCTCGAGCAGATAGAGCAATCTTCAGCCCTAGACGCCTCACCTTCTTGTTAAGCCTTATAGCATGGCTTCGGGGCTTTGGACCATGCATAGTAGCACCACCCCTGAACTATTTAACCATAAATAAAAATCATCAATATCCACAACTAAACATCCAAATGACACAAGAGCAATTAAATTTAACAAAATTAACAAAACTGTTACATCAGGCATTACAATGCATTACCTGGGGACCACGTAATGTCCCATGCCTAGCTCGACCAGTACCCTTCTGTCGCCATGGCTTTCTCCCCGTTCCGCTAACTTCACTGATAGTTTTTGTTGAATGGGTTCCCTGTTGATCAACCAATAAGCACATACTGATATCTGTTTCTTTCACATGAAATACCCATAATTTACATTTACATACAACAACATACTATATAAAAATTGATCTTACAGGGAGCATACATTTTCTTTAAACCTTCCCACCCATTAATTAAATGCTATAGGCATCTCAACATAATGACTAAGCACTACCTGTTGTCTTTTAGCAAGCTGCCATCTGACAACACGATGGATAATGTCCTTCCTAATAGGTACATCAAAAACATCACCAGCCAAGACCATGAAGCCCTTATCTTCATTTAGAAAACTTGTCACTGGAATTACCAGGTCCTGACAAAGTCCTGCATCGTGATACATCCCATGAATTAAAAACTTATGCAGGATATATAATCAAAAGACAATGAACTTATCTCACACATCCAAAGTTTATGGCATCATTCATTATATAAGATTAATGATTAAACAAAAAAGGAAATTAATAAATATAAATCATGCAAAGAATGTTTCTACTCGTCTTCATACCTATAGTACGGTCTGGTGTTAGCACAGTCTTCTTTGACAATAAATCAGAAGGGAAACCACCTTCACTTGAGTCCGGAGTAAGAACAGTTGTTGAAAACTTTCGACAACCGAGAAAAGACAAACCGCCCTACATCAAATAACAACAAAAATGGGTTTCCAAAACCAGTCAAAAGACTTGAAAACAAAGAAAACCCGAGACATGAATTTACTGACGATACAAACATGCTGCATATAACAAGTAAACAATCAAACGTAGAGACTCAATAAAAAACAATAAATGGACAAAATTACTCCCCAAGTCTTGAAATATAATAAAGAATCAACAGAAACCATCTTGGCCAGCTAAATTACAAGTTCATCTTCATAACAAGACTCGCTAAGACTCATAATCAATACGCACGTTGAAAAAAACACTAAAAAATTCGAAATTTACAAAATGAGAGAGCAAATACTAATTTACCTTTAAATGAAATGAGTTATCCCCAGAAACAGCCCCATAGAGATCTGTTAAAAGTGTACAAAATATAATGATTTAGAAATTCATGAAATGAAACAACTCCATTATCCGGATAAACAAAAATTGAGAAACAATTTTATTTACCCGGAGAAGTTCGAATAGATTGATTCGCGAAACTTGGAGACTCGCCACGACCAAACGCAGAAAAGGACCCAAAACGACGTAGAATCCTTCGAGAGACCGACAGCGCCATATAAACTTCAATGTCAGTAGCTATCAATCAGATGAGGAAGAGAAAGAAGGAGGTCGCTGATGTCGTGGTTGAAATCTGGCCGTCTTATGATAAGGAAAAATAGATAGCCGTCGATGTTCCGGCCGGTTCAGCAAACGAGGCGAGGGCGAGAGAATGAACAAATGAAAAACCTCGAAAACTTTTTCTGCTTCGGGCTTTTCGGGGTTTAAGGGAAGACGAAGAAAAGAGTATCCGGATTGAGCCCAATGGGCTGAATCTAATATTAAATCCCAGCAAGCTATCCTCGTATTAACGACACGTCGTCCCAATTTATACGACATAGCGTCTTTCTACTGATTAGAAACACGCCGTTTTTCTTGTTAGCATTCGAGGAGCTAGTTATTATGTTTTCTTCATAGTGTGGAGAACATGTTTTTCTCTGTGATTTTGTTGAGGATATCATAAACTAACCCTCATAAAAAATTCAGAAAATTTTAGAAAAGAATAATTCAACGAGATTATCCAATAATTTATCATAATATTAATGCTTTACTGTATATATATAATTAATATGAAAAACCTTACCAAGTAAAACACACAAATAGCATGAAACGCCAATCTCACTTAAAACTAGATTATAATCAATACTTAATACAAGGTTCTCTCTTTCTAATTTTATTAAAAGATTAGCAACGTTGTTCTATAAGACTTTCTCTATCCTTATAATTCTGTCCCGGTGACCGAAGCCAGGCAACTACATCAATAGCCGTTCTAACAAAAGCAGCAAGCACATGCAGGACTAGCAAATATTCTAGTAAGAAGTCGCAAACAGATTATATGTACTAATTTAACTGAAGTCCGAATATATATTAAACAGCCTCCAAATGCATACAAGCACTGTATGCATATATATGATCATATATGAGATACATAAATCGCGCCATTACATATAATATTGGGTTTTGTATATATGAAATAATACACTACTATGATGTAAGATGATCAGCATGGTGGATATATATTGGTCAATTGTTCAGAGCAGTGGCGTAGAAGAGAGATCCACCGGAAAGGAATTACCCAGAACATTGTCCATATAATAGTGAGGTTGGTTAGCAGCAGCAGCATCCATCGCCATGAACTGCATATCTTCTGAAGGCTTCCAGTGCCGTTTCCTTTGGTTAATAAACCAGTTGTTTATTTGCTTTGAATCCAGACCAGTTGACGCTGAAAGTGCCTGCTTCTGTGACTCCTGCTGACAAGTTTCAATCTCATATTAAAAAGATCAATTAGCAGCGTTCATATCTGTAAGATAACTATAAAAGTGGACACAAGAAACACAAATGAAAAATGGTATATTAGAGAAGTAGCAAGCATTTACATGCTATAGTTTAGAACATTCAAGGAACGGAAATGAGACCGTTTCTCTCAAAGTGAATGAATTGAGATTAAGTTATGATAATCAATTATCAGCATATAAATACCGATGGGTAAGGCCATTTGTAATGTTTGTTCCACCAATCCAACAACTGTTGCCTGGCTTCTTTAGGCAGCTTCCCTTTCTTTCTCTTCTTCATGAATTCCTGCTTGAGACTACCTATACATCCACTGTACCTGCGCAGAAGCTGACCTTTCAGTTCCTGATCTTCTGCTTGGGGATCTATGAAGTCAATATTCACGTCAAAATCTTCTTCAGATGAACCGTTCCTATCAAAAGCCTCACCGGGAGCTGATGGCAACATCAACTAGTTAGCATCTAACGTGAAACAAGATAATAACAGATTACTGCAACTAGTATGAGGCTTGGTCGTAAAAATACAGCATTTTACATTATCAAACCACAAAAATAGAAGCTCACAATGTGTAAATCAACCATAAATCCTTTACATAATTCCTTTTTCAATCGTTCTATGCCTTGTTCCTTTTTCATTTAGCCTTTTTGTTACTTGGCAGTATACTACTTCACAATAATTAAGTACAATAATTAATTTGTAGATCATATTTCCTCAAAGAATTCATAACTATAATAATACAGAAAATTAAAATTTTATATAGGACATTCTTTTAATATGTACCAATCAAGGAATTCATAACTATTATATACCGAACTTGATGAATCACTTAGAGAGTGTACGTTATATTGATGCAAATGGTTTCAAGCAACAATAACTATTAAGCTGTAAACATCCTGCATATATGATACATACGGCGACTCGTGACATTGCATCATTGCAAATTAAACCTAGACACATGTATAGGACAATATAAGGATATTCTTTAGCATCCTAAGAGCTTCCAAAAAATAAAAGAAACAATGAAGTATTCATACCAAAGTTCAGGATAACAAGTAAATTTCTACTTTTAACTCCTTTCGTGTTTCACAATTCCTTTCTAAACAAGAGTAACACTACTGTTTTGCTCGTTTGAACAAATTGATGATCTCAACTAGTGAATCTCTATGAAAGTCATCAGCATTTATAGAGACTGATTGATTCAACAAGATTGGAATTAGAGCATTTTCCTGACTTGTAGAGAGATTTTAAATACAAGATATTAAGAGTATGGCATAAGCTTTTCCAGTACTTTAATTTATGGATCATCCCTACTCGCAGATTATATTAAGCTACAACAGATTAGATTGCATTAGATAAAATAATCAAAATCCACCATACCATGAAAAATGACTTTTAACTTATCTGTTGACTTACATTACATAAAATTGTTAACAAAGGACTATAAAACTTATACTGTTGGAAATAGGGACTTTTTTAGGCTCCCAAGGCACCAATTTCTCCAACGCCAACAAGTAAACATACCACCTTAATACCAGTGCATGGGTCTACTTTTGCATCATTTTAACACTCAAAAATTTGCTTTCCATAAACAAAGTTCTACATACATTAGTCTGAATTTCAGTTTTTCTAGTATTAGTCTCTTACAACTTTCTAAACATCTCATGCGCCAACTCAAGCAGTAAAGGTAAGATTCTAACAGAAGATTAGTGGTGGCAGAAATTGGATAACATTGATTATTCAAATAGTGAAGTGAATCACATCATTGAAAAAATGTATAATTGTATCAGCACATATATATATAATATATTATATATATATATATATATATATAATATATTATCAAAAGCATCACTCATATAAGGATAGACCTTGACATTAATTCTTCCTCCTACACATAAAAGGCTTTCACAAAAGCTTGCTCTTAATTTTGCTCTTTTTGTAAAGCTAAACCTGCTGAGCTGTTGCAGCTGCTTCAAAATTCTTATCATAATTGTAATTTGGAAGAACAAAGTTCCCTAAGAACTAAACTGTCAGATCAGTATACACTAATTAGATACCAGTAAAAAGGTTCCAAGGCGCAACGGAAAACGTATCTGTGTTACTGACAATTCCAAAGACAAGAAAAAACCAATATCAGCAAAAAGAATCCATGGGAAGGAAAAATGAAAACAAGATTCTGGCTTCAAAGATGTCAATAACAGAAACAAGTTCAATGGCTTTAATTAAAACCTTGAAAGTTATCTATGTTTGCATAAGCATGCCTCATGAAGAACTAGGATTATAACATAAAAATATTCTTTTGGTGTTTGTGCTCCAAACTGGACACTCAGGTTCAAACTCATCCTTAGTTTGGAAGCGGTACGCAGAATATATTACTTATCTTACAGAAGTTAAACATATTGTTCTAGCTAGCTCCTTTGGAAAATGTTTTTTCTTATAAAGCTTCACTGTCTCCTACAGAATATGAAATAAATGAACTGTGAAAGCCATCTTAAATATCACAGTAATTAATTAATTACATTCGATAGGGATAATAATGACAAACCATTTCTTCAACTCCCAAAATAAGGTACAAAATATTTGTCGATATCTACTAATATAGAACGAAGAAATCGCAAGAAACCAATGAGCTTATAGCCCATGAACCACACAAACATCAAGAAGGGAATCAAAGTAAGAATATGTACCAAAATCTCCATCGTTTGTATGAAACTATGAATACCCTAGTTTCTAGAGAACAGTAGAATAGGTCGATAAATGAAAAATAGAAATAAAAAGAAGAAACAAACCCAACAGAAGAAGTATAAATTCCATTAAATTTAATTAGCTAACAAAAAGCTGTATTTCAAAATGAAGTGAGAAGAAAAAGATGGTATCACCAGAATTTGGAGAGGAAACTGCGAGGGATTTGAATTGAGACTCGATTTTTTGCAGGAAACCCACAGCTTCCTTGAAGGGTTTTGAGAGTTCTTGCTCGTATTTGGTCAGCATCTCACAGTAAGCTTCCATGAACTGATCAAGGGCTGGATCTTCGCCGATGCAGCTCGAGCCGGCGGCGGCCATCGTTACCGCAGATGCGCAGACTTCTTCCAGTCTTGCCACCACTTCTGGCGGCGCTCCGACCTGCAGTTTGTTTAGTTAAATGTCGTCAGAAAAATTATGATCTTTGCTCTACAGAAAAGGTAAAAAATTAAAGCAAGAATATGACTTGCGTCTCCATCAAAGAATCACAAGGGTTTTGAGTTTTGACCTCTCTTTGTCTATGAACAGAAGTATTCATACACAAAGTGCAACAACAAATGGAAGAAGAAACAAAGTTTTGCCCTCGTTTCAAAATTTTAGAAAGAAAATACAAAACCAAACATGAAATATATGTTATGTTCCAAGGAACTAAGTGTTTGGGAGTTCAAGAATTTCGTCTTGCACCTTCTGGCAATTGACATAAGCAGCCAAGAGACGATGATAGTGAGGATGAGACATTATTTTAGCCTTGACAGTAGAAGAAGTGCTGCCATCGTTGCCTTCCATGACATAACACCCAGAATTGTTGTTATTGTTGCGGGTATCGTCAAGAATCAGAGAAGAATTACCACCAAAGCTCTTTCTGTTTTGGTTTAGATGGGTGATTGCAGCTAGGGGAAGAAATAGGGTGTTTGAGTCTGCATCAAGATGGTGCGGTTGTTCATGATGTTGATGATCATGATCATGATGTTCATGATGTGATGACATGAGAGGCATCATCATCATCATAGAACATAGTCCATTACTGTTGTCTCCAAAAGACATCAAACAAGAGGTAGTGCTGTTAGAACCACCTTCCATTTCCCTCTCACTATCTTATCTTTTTTAAGTGTTTTTTCACTTGGGGTTTTGCTTTGCTTTCCTTCCTCCTATATAGCAATAATATGAACCATCTTTCTCTCTTTTCGCTTTCTCTTTCTCTTTCATACGCAACCTTTTCGAATTGCTGTATATTTCTCCAGTGCTCTCCCGAGATTTATGCTACAACAATCAGCCTTTTTACAGAAATCCTAAACAGTGATAGTAGTAGTAGTCAGTTTTGTTATCCTGGTGAGTTTTTTTTTTCCTTTTTCTCTGGCAAAAGTCTGCTCTGGTCTACCTTTGGAAAATGGGTGTTAAATCTTTCTGGTGTGATCAACAACATTAACTCTCACTCTCCCTCTTTCTCTCTCTAGGGTTTCTTCCTTTATGAGTGAGAGAGAGTTTTCAGAGAAGATACAGAGCGCACGCGGGGTATCCAGAGAAAACACAGAGAAAAAGAGAAGTATTAGATTAGAAGAAGAGATTATATTTGATGGGTATCGTGTATGTTATCTTTGAGCTAAAGCTTTACCTTCCCAATGAAAACTCTCACCCTCTTTTCTTGCACTGCTACTGATGCACTGCCATTACTGGCAAAAGATTGAAGAAAAATTTGTAGAAAAAACAAATAGAGAGAGAGACACAGAGAGAGCAAGCTATAGCTATAGGAATTATCATATCGAGGTAAAGCCAATAGGTTTTTCACTGTTGATTGATGAATGAAGAGAGTAGGAAAGATTTGTTGTGCACGAAATCACTCTCCCCTCTTTCTTTTTTCTTCGATGAAAATAAAAAAAATGTGGGTATTTAATTATTCATAGAACAGTGCACTGACAAAAATCTTGTATGATTAATTATTAGACTGCATCAAGCATCCAATACGTAATTATTTTCCACAACAGAGGTGGGGTTTGAGCCCAAAAAGAAAATAAATCAAATTAATAATTAATAATTAATAATTAATAATTAATAATAAAAAAGCTGGAAATGAAAGTGGGGACAGTTTGAATGTCTCTTGAATTCGCTCTCTCTCTAGTCTCAACGTGTGTAGGTTTTTTCTTGTAGGCTTTAGCCTCATTCTCTCCTGTGGAGAACAGCTCCAATCCAGTTGAACAATTTGTCTCTTTTCCTTTGTCCCCCCTACATACCCCATTCTCCAACAATAATATATGTTATATTTAGTATTTTTCACTGTTACACATCCATTTCTTACACTCTACAAATTAAATGGGGGCCGGCCACTCCACGTCATATATTTATATGAGATCGATCTTACGAGATAGTATTCATGTTGTGCTCCTGTACCTGAGTCCTTTTTTTCTTTTTTCTTAATAAATCTGTTAGGAAAATTATCGGTTCGATTTCAAACTAATTAATTCGATCATTTTCTCGATTATTTTCGAGTGAAAATCTTACAGTCTCTGCAAAGAGAGTACTGTTAAAATGAGGAAGTTGGCAAGATTCTTATAGGGAAAATTCAACTTGAAATGGGTTAGATCCTATGATACTCGATGTTTTGGGTAAATTTATACGTTATTCCTTGACATTAAACTCTGTAATTGGATTGATACGCTTCATTTTTAGTGGATAATGTATCAGCAATTACATAATTAGATGGAACATTTCATGTTGCATTTAGACGACATATATATATACATGTTCTTATTACAATAATAACAACAGAAGTGACTTGAGAATTCAGAATTTGTAGAAAAATGGACTAAAACATTTATCAAATTGGACCTTTTACTCATCTCTTCTTCTTTAATCTCACATTTTCTACATAATTAATTTATTTATACCCTGGAAAAAATTTAGATTAATTTGATTTTAATTTAGTTAAGTCAATTAGACGATAAAAACTCATCTGCTGATACACATATTAATAAGAAATTCAAGACAAGAAAACGTTTTAATGCTAGGGTTTACTGTTTTCTGAAACGGGGTCGAAGGGATTCACTTTTAGGGTAGGTTAGGGTTTGGAAGGCGTAGTACGCGAATCGGTCCCAACAGCGTAAGAATAAAATTAAAGGAAGAGAAGAAACGACGGCACAGCCGGGGCTGTGGTGCCTGTAAGAATGAGAAGATGGGTGTGTAGACAATTTCAAGCAAAAGCTTTATTTCTCTGATATTCATTCACTTTACGTCATTTCTATCAACAGTTCCATGATGGATCAGACATAAAGAACGCAAGAAATATAATAAATAAAATAAAAAAACAGCTAGATTGCAGCTGCTAGATGTGTAGTTCAATAAATGGAACTTTGAAAAATTTTAAATTTTAAAAGAAAAAGGAAAACTTTTTTTGAATGTTTGAACGTGTTTGATCATTAGTTTTGTAGGGTTGTTTAGAAAGTTAATCGACTTTTTAATTAAACAACAATTTTGTTGTTACCATTTAGAGTACTTAAATTTTGATTTTTTTCACTTTATAATTCCACTTCTTCGTCCCACCTTAATTGGATTTGGACATAGAAAGCAACTACAATAAGTAATATCATCGAAGATTACAATAATATATATGCATGCAGTGTCATTTAGGAATATAATAATTAATAAACAACACCAATTTAAATATTATCTACTAATCCACTAATTTTAACTTCTTAATGTCTTATCTGCATTTCCTTTTGTTCTAATCTCAGCATCCGAGTCATTCAAATCCATAAGTTTGATATTAAAGCAGCCGAAATTCTGTATCCATTTGTTTCAGTGGTGAGTATGGATTTTCCTGAAACCTCCCCCCTCCAACGAGGGTAAACTATCTAAAGTGCGTTACAACAGTTTTTTTTTTTTTTCCAATAGATTCTTAATTGTAATATCAGTAAATTTGTATAGATAGGATTGTAATATTAAAAAAAATATAAAAATGAGTCATTCAAATTTAATTTAGGTGTTCGAGTCCTCCTACTTACTGTGAGACTATCTCAAACTCTTATATCCTTAAATTTTATAATTTAATCTCAATGGTCGAACACACGCCCTTTCTTAAGGAGGGCGTATGTTCGAACTATGTAAGTTATAGGGCTTCTTTCATGTATTGTAGGACTATCTTGGACTCCTGTGTCCCTAAATTTTTAGAGTATACTACAGTAGCAACTATTTAAACTCTTAAAATTACTCTAGTCTAGTCTATAGTACTAATAATGACTATAGTTTATAATATTAATAAGCTATTGTTGTAGTTAAAAAAAAATAAAAAAAAGTGAGTAGTTGGAGAAGATAAATACGTATATGCATCGCCTTGCCGCTTGAAACAAAGATTTATCTTTTTTTTTTTTTTTTTTACTTCTCTTAGATGCCATTGGATCACTAACCATCACAAATCGTTGAAAAATTTGATCATTAAAGTGAAATTCCGAGCTTATATATAATATAATATAAGTCATCCAAATCCATAAGCTTGATTTCAATAATTAAAGCAGCCGAAATTCCGCACCCATTTGTTTCAAAGGTGATTAGTGGAAGAAGATAAATAGATATAAATTATTTAGCCACTTGCAACAAAGGTTTATCTTATCGCTTTCTTTTTTTTTTACTTTTTTTTTTGTCAATTTTCCATAAGTAGTAAGACAAAAACTTAGATGACATTGGATCACAAGCCATCCCAAATCGTTGAAAATTTTGATTATTAAAATGAAATTAAGAGCTTATTTGTATAATATTCTCTTTAATTGTAATTATATTTAATTCATTTGGCTTTTTGTTCCCAAAAGCAAAACCCTTCTGTTGATTTTATGTCATCTTTTATTAGATACATTAGACGTGTCTATATTTTATTAAAAATTACCATTTCACTCTTAAATCATAATAAAATAATATTTTTATTTTTATTTTAATTAATAAAATATCAAAAAATACTTTCGTAAAATTTCATGAATATAAATATTCCTATAAAAAAAATTATATTAAAATTACTGTATAATCATATAAACTAAGTAACATAACCTTATATATTTACAAAACTTATAAATTTATCATTTTAACATTGTTACTATTATATAATAATCAATATAACCTTATAATTTATTTTTTTAATTATGTATTCAATATCTTTTATAATTAGTTTCTCAAGCATTATTATTTTAAAAAAATTTATTCTCATTGTGTTAATAATATTTAATATTTTTTTAATTTTTTTGTTATAAATTACATGAATTATTTTATTTATAAATTAATATAATACGTGTAAATTATATAAATATTCTATAAATTATAAATTATACAAATGATTATGAATCCCAAATATTTGGATTACGTAAATTATATTATTTATAACATTTTTTATACATAAGTTCTAAATATTCAATATTTATGTTAATTTATCAATAATGTTTTCATGATTATAAATATTATGTGTAATTTATTTTTTGTTATATATCAATGTATTTAAAATAGAATTATTTAAAATAATAATAATAATAATTTATGCATGAATTTCTTAAAAAAATAATATAAAATTATTTTATCATTATATAGTAGTAATATGGTTAAAATAATAAATAATATGCATTCTAAATATATAAGAGTAAGATAATTATTTTATATTATTATACAGTAATTTTATGAGTATTTATCATTTTCTCATATTTCATGAACATTGGTTTTATAGTATTAAATTCTAAACATCATCGAGATATAAAAAATGCAATTTAATGCAAATAAGTATTAACTTAGTTGAGATAAATAAATTTATATCTTAAATTAAAAAATTATAAAGATTTAGGGCTCTGGATTTATGACTACTCTTTTACTAATGTTTTTTTTTGGTGGTTTCATAAACGGATGAGTCGGTGGCTTGATAGAAAGAGGTGATATAATTGGGTACTCGTGGACATTAAGAAAATGTAATTAATTTAGAACTCCTAAGGAAGAGTTAACGTCCTTTATTTCATGCATTAAGGAGGCAAAACAAGTCAATTATAGAGGTCTTAAACACACCAAAGTATGTGTTGATTAATCATCATTAGCAAACAAAATTCGAGCGTTTGAAAAAGCAAATCCAACTTTATTTGGGCAATCTCAAAAAGTTTATATCATCAATGAATACGATCACTGTGTAGGCCCGCATGCGAGAAGATGATTATAATGATCAAATCATAGAGTCAACTTCCAAGTTAGATCATCAAGGATTTGCTTTTCGTTTCAAAGAGTTTAGACTCCCACCATTATCATCAAAAGAAGTTATTAATATTTTCTTTTTTTTCTTGGCATATAATATATATTTTTGTTAACTAAACTCACTTAATTATTAGTTGGCACCACGTAAGGTGGCCGAGATAGATGTTTTCATTGCGGCCTTTTGTATCGTGGATTTGCGACAAATTAAGGGAGGATTTTGTTTGCTTTTCCTCGAGCATATATATATATATATACATGTACATAATTCAAGCTCTCATAATATCGTTTACTTTAATTTTTTGGGGGTTTTTGTGTTTTGTTCCATAACACTACTATCCCTTTTCTGTTTTTTTTTTAAGTACCATCATACCAATCAAGCATCAACACTATTGTATTACAATTTCAAATTTACACTCAACATATAAAAATGAATTTTCAACAGTATTCTAAGATTACTTAGAAAATATTGGATAGCACAATTTCCTCAATAAAAATAATTCTTTAACGTTAATACAATATTATCTAAAAATTTATACATAATAATAAGAACAATTTCAACTCTCGTAATATCTAAAGAAAAATTTTGTTATAAGAAAGCGTTCGAAGTTGAAGTTCGTGACATCTCTCCTACTGAATGAGTTATAATATAATTTTTTGTTTTTAAACTCATTAATTCTTCGTTATATTATACATAACTGGATTTTTAAATCATACTTGAATTGAGTAAATTAAAGTTTTAAATAGTAAGATGCTCAATTCTTAATGACCAAATTGCCAAAAGTTTTGAGGATTTGGCAACCGATGGACGGCATATATGATTGGGATGGACGAACGAACTATGCATGAATGGAAGCCGAATCATAAAGCATATGTACATATAAATATAGTGGGAAAAAGTAAAAAAAAAAAACGGGTGAAATAATAATAGTAGTTACTAGTCTTGGCCGACAGGATGCATGTTGCTTTTTCGTAGTGCCATCTAATCAATCATCCATGCGATATGATATGCCAATGGCAATGCCACCATCAATGTCGTATTATTAGTCTCCCCCATTCTATGACAAGATTCATTCATTTTGCATTCAATGTGAATGCAGTTTGCTGTCTTTGTCATTCCAATGGCCAATATGTCAACTTCGCACCAGTTAATTTATAATAGAAAATTTTCAGTCGCAATCATCCAGTAGATAATGATCATTTACAAAGATCGTTCATCTCAAATTCTCATAAGCTGCACATTTAATTTTTTTTTTTAAAAAGAAATTATTTTCACGATATCGAAAAATACGAATTCGACGAAGGCGAAATAAGAACCAGTGACAATGTCAATGGCAATTACCGAAAACAGCTGCGTATTTTAGTAGAGAAATATGTAAGCTAAGTCGAGAAACAATCCAATATACTCCCACATGCCCCTTTTCTGTACCCAAACCCAATGTGTGTTGTAGTTCTCTAATCTCCAAGAGAGGTTGTCGGAAAGCAGCAAAGTAAAATCACAAAAAGAACACGAGATATACAAAATTATAAAAGGTTCGAAAAATTCTAAATCACAACCATTATCACATGCTCCCTAGAAAGCCTGTCTTCCCTACATATAACATTGATCCTATTGAACAATGCGAGCTCTAAACGTATGGGAAAAGATGCAAGCAAAAGCACTTTAGAGATTTCAGAACATGTCAGGATTATGGGAATCAAAAACCAAAAGGATGTAATAAAATCGGTGGTAAACGCAATACTCAATCCCGTTAACTGAAAATTAGTCACCAAAAACTCCTCTATATGTACGTAATAGACACTGGTTTTTTTCCTAGGTTTGACAGGATATTTCACTTTACAATAAGTGACTGAGAGTGACCGGACAGCAAGTGGTTGGATTAGAATTTTTGGATGATCACTGAATTGGCGAGGCCTGCCTGCTCTATAGTCTGAGCTTGATCAGCAAGAACTTTAGGAGGAAATCCCATCATCTGCAGCTGGTAATTTCTTGCAGTCCCGGGTCTAGATGCATCAATGAAGGCATGAATATCATTGACTGTGTGGTGGAGATTGAAGTGTGTTACAATGCGGGAGCCATCAGCCAACCTAATCTGAATTGATGTTGATGGAAGACTATCATCAACAACGAGGCCCTCTGAAGGGGTTGCAGCAGTGTTGGCAGGAGTGGAATCCGCAGGAGGTTCAGAAGTTGCTGGAGTACTGCTGCTGCCCAATGTTCTTCCCACACCCTGAAATGGAACATGGCGCTTTTCTGGTTCCTGAAAGAAAGCAAATATTAAGAATGAAAGTCGGAGTTCACATTCTCTGGCATGTCTTCAGATGCATGTAACATTGATGCGTCTTCTATAAGAAACGAGCAATTGATAGATTATTCTGCCTGGCGCACTTAAACCAGTATGCTTGGCCTCCGTGCATGTAATGTTGGTTAAAAGCAAATAAAAAATTGAACTTACAGGGCACTTCGCGTCCCTCCTTATCAGATTGACATGAACAGAGGACCTTCTATCTGCAGGTTCAAGCTCTTTTGGACACTCAGATTTTTTGATGCTCTGCAATAAACATAATCACCTCATAAATACAATATCACCACTAATAATCAGTACTCTGAAAAGAAAACACAAGAGAAGAAGTTGAAAATGCACACAAAATGACAATCTGCACAAATTCACCAACAGAGTCATCATACAGAGTGAGGGAAAGATAAGAAAAAAGTTGAACATCTTATACTTGCTGTAATTTCTTTTCACACAACTAATAATCATCTCTACAGAAAGGTGGAGATGAAGAAATTGTCAACCTCCAACAAGAAAATATAATCCCTTTTCTCTCTTGTATTTTGTATTTGCACATAGAAATGGGACGTTAAGGCTCTTACCTCTAAGAAAGATGCATTTTCAGGATCATCCAACCTCCTCAAAGGGCCATCATTTACTGTGAAACCATTGGTCCAGAAAACAATGTTATGAACGACAGGCTCAGGTTGCTGAGGTGCAGATGGCACAGTTTCGCCTGAGAGTAATCTACCAGTTCCAGCAAAGCTTCTTGAGCTCGAAGATGGACGGAGATGCTCAAGAGGCCCTTCTACTGCTCCCAGTTCCTTAGCTTGATTGAAAATTGCATCCACATCATTAGGATTGCCCTTATTAGGATCTTGGACGAGCATACCACTGCAAAAAAAAAACATTCCCATATATAAATAACCTAAAATATATGCAAGCAAACAATTATACTCACAAACCAAATAAATGAAAAAATCTTCCAAATTAGCAGGCGAACTTGATAAGTAAATGGAAGTATATCAGCTGCCAATGAACATAAAATGTTTTCACTAATTCTGGCCCTCATATGGAACTCACAGTGAATAATTAAATCATAGAGGCCACCAACACTTAAACCAGAAACACCGTCCAAAAATTCATCAGGAATGAATGCACAAACTTCGTACTAGAAAGGACTAGCATCCAGTGCAATAATACAAGTCCAGTAGCTAACAACTGCAGGTTCATATTTTAGTTTTTTGCATTTGAATAGCATCCAGATTCAATTTCATTTCTTCCTGGAGCAATAGGGATTATTCAAGTAAAAAGCTTTTTGTTTCAGTCAGATGAAACAGCAAAAAAGTAAACAAGATGTATTATATGGTACAGTAAAAAACATTAAAGAGCTTTCTCAGCAAAATTGGTTCCCCGGAAAAAAGAAAAATTTGTGCACTAACCAAGGAACATAAACACAAATTCCTCAATCAATTTCATCCAAGAAAACTATGATATGATCCGACTCTAAAACTGCTCACAAAATAATATTATGCAATTCATTAAGCTAAAAGAACTTAAAAGAAAACAAAAATGACTCCTTTTCCATTGAAACCTTCATATTCACACAACTGATTAAAAACTCAACTAAACGCGACACACATCATTCGTCACAAATCTTAACGCTCAAGAAGCATTTCTTTTCTCTAATATTCTCCGTAACCAAACATACTGTTCATTATACAATACAAAAATAACAAACGAGCATCAACAATTGACATTAGTGAATTCTATTACACGAATATATTAATAATAACGAAAATCGGATAAAAAACGATAATACGCGCTAAATATAAAATTTTACTTCCTACAAGAAAGGAGAGATTTAGAAGAAATGGACCTCTTCTCGCCCCCAGTGTAGTACTCTTGAGGTCCATCAGAATCGGAGTCGGAGTCGGGTCCAGACCGCCGGTTCAGATCGGAAAGCGTGCGTATGCCGCCGGTTCGGCTGCTCGATGGCTTCGCTGGTTTCTTGTCACGCGACGCCATGAATTGGTTTCTCTGATTGAAACTCGAATGCAAGAGATGACTATCGGTATAGTTTCCTTGTGCGGGAATCTTGTATATATATCCAATATGATTGTTACGCGCTTCTGTGCGCGTGGAGTTTCTTGCATAATTCGGAGTGCGAAGATATTTTTCTTCCTAAATAAGTTTATAATTTAAATTATTTATATTAATTTGTGCATTTTTTAATAAAAAATTTAATAACCTAATTGGAAATCTCCCATTACGTACCCCCTTTTCTCCTCTCACTTTTTCAGCAATTTATTGGTTTGATTTATATAGAACTTTATGAAAGGTGCCTGGATAAATTTTCTTTTAATATACATTTAATTCATTTTATTAAAATCATAGAAAGTGATCAATTTATGCTATTAAAATTTTTCGGCTAGTTTTAGAAAAAATAATAATAAACAAGTCCCTTTTAAATCTATCATATTAACAATTTGATTCGTACAAATACAAAATTACTGATATTATTATTTTTTTTCATCAATTGTAACCTATTTTTTATTATTATTTTTCAAAATTCTTATTTAAATGATATAAAATTATTTATTAAATACCAAATTAAGATAATTAGTTAATAAAAATTCACTGTTTAATTAATAAATTATAAATCTTTTAAATGATAAAATTTGAGATATTATTAAAAAGTATAATATTGTTCTAAAAAAATATAATATAAGATAATAATTATAGGTAATATATAAAATGTCATAAATTATTTTATAATAAATTTTCTTTTTTTAAGAACCGTTTTGATTATTAAAGTTAGAAAGAGTTTATTTAAATCGAAAATTTTAATGTAATCGTAGAATCAAATCTTATGAATAAAAGTCATGAGTTCAGGGATTTTTTTTTTAATATGCAAGCAGATATTTATTCAAATTTCTCGGGATTATATAAAAAATATATTTTCTCAATTTATGTGTAGACATCTCGAAATATAAATTATTAGAATCGTTAAGTAAGTTTGAACGTTATTATATGAAAAATGTATTTGTCAATTTATGCGTTTTCTCAATTCATGCTAGCTTTTTTAGCTTCTACATGAAAATTAAGAAAACAAAAGTGGATAAGATATATTACTTAGTTGTTTTGACTTAGTGCTTAAGATTCAGGAAATCTTAAATTTTTACCAAATATGAAAATTAAAAAAATAAAGTAAAACATAAGAATTATTGTCTAAATTTATATTTTATGATATTTACAATTTTTTCGGTAAAGCCCAAGACAAAATCCTAAAACGATGGTTAAAGAAAATCGAATTTGTAATGATTTAGTTTTTATTCGTATTTTCTGTGCACGTTCTAGTTACACTCATTCATTTCGCCTCGAAATTAACTTCTAGAAACACCGGCTATTTTTTTTCACGCGAAGTTAAACGCCAGTCGCGTGTTCGCATTTACAGAATACTCCGAGCATTAACACTCTCATGGCGGCTTGGCGGCGGCTAGCGAAGACGGATTCGGTGGCGTGGCGTCGCATCCTAACTGCTTCACGTGCTCCGCCGCCTGACCTCCCTCGCCGTCTCCCTCACAGTAAGCTGATAGGGACTTTTTGGCAATTGCTACTTCCGTTTTCATAATAATTTTTGTAGAAAAATTTAGTTGTTTGAATTGCTGCAATTGCTTTGAACGATTGATTGTTTCTCTTTGATCAAATAGATGAGCAATTATTTTTGTTTAGCACAATTATTAGCTTGAATATTGTTATTGCTCCTTGTTTTGGTTATAATTACGACTTATTTCGTTTCAGTTGGATGAATAAGCTTGACTTATCTAGTTATATTTATTGCAGTAGAATGCTTTTGTTTCAATGGTGCAATGAGTTATTATTATCATTTTGTTTTGGAATATGGTTAGTTCCATCACCAGCAAGAAAGTATGTTTAATTATTTTGTAGTGTTTGACCACTCGATAAGTTGCTTTTGTGAGAAGCATTATTGGAGTAGAGAAGTATTTAAATTGTTTTTGCAGAATCACTTCATATATGCTTTTTGAAAAACGTTTTAGGTGATATTATATATTCCTTCTACTTATATTAGTTAGTTACTTATGCAGGAATATTAGAGCGCAAAATTCAATCCAGTGCATCAGAAATTCAGGGGCCGAAATTGTTTCCTAATGCTTCAGGAACTACCTCTGTTTTTCCAGCCATCTTAGCGGGTCTATTTGGTGCTGGGGTGCTCGATATTGCCTATGCAGATACTGATCAGGTCTACTTAATTTACAAGATAGGCATTTTGTTATGGCAATAAGTTGGGAATAAATATTGCATTTGGAGTTTACTCACTTTTCAATTTTTGTTTCTATAGGGCATCGGCGCTGCTAAACCTTCATTGCCATCAGAATCTCCTTCAAGTTATGCGGACTTGGAGGAAATTGCAAAGAAAGAACGACAGCGACTTGAAGAGTTGCTTAAAAGAAAAGGAATGAACTATGGTTCTTATCCCAAGTTCACTGTTGCTGTTAAGGGCCAAAAGGTTGCTGCTCTTATTTTTCTTCACTTTATACCTCTGTTTTCTTAAAGTAAAGATAATTCATGTTTGATTCTTTGCTTAGTAGTCATAATTTTGTGTATATCTTGGCATGGCCAAAGCTACTTTTGTTTTACGTGGGCTGATAGGTTTGTAGTTTAGGCACTACGTGCACATTATGATATTCTATGTCTGGAAAACTTAAATTGAAGGTCACTGCCTTTATTGGCATTGCATAATTTATTTTATCGATTTTTTTTGTTCTATTAGTGTTGTGTCTGGATTCTGATGGGATTGTGGTATTGCAATGAAACTCCAATATGGGTGTTTTTGGTCTTAAGGTTACCATTAAGTTCCAAGTCCCTCCTGCATGTGAATTTCCACAATTGATTGCAAATCTAGTCTCGCAGCTTGGGCTGAAGGTTGAAGAGCATGGTGCTGGTTCAGACATGTCATTGCGTGCTTGGGACAGGTTAAGTGAAACCGTCATTTATTGCGTCCATAAGTTCTCTCTGTCGTCCTTGGGCATGGATGATACAAAATTTTATTTATGCTTGATGTTGGATTCATTTTTTTCCATTGCCATTGTTTACTATGCACTAAATTTCTCTATTTTTCTTGTGCTACTTCAGTGCAGTTGCTTGGCAATTAACACTCACGCGTCCCGAAAAACAGAGGGAAAATCAAGCTCAGTCTGGAACTGTGAATACCCAAGAAGGAGATTTATGCATCCTTATATTCCGTTCACTCATTACCTCAGATAGAGCAGTTAGTTTTTGTTTCCAGTACTCTGTATATTATTGTCCTTGAAAGATATTGCTTCTCATATATCACAAGCAAGAGCTGTTGGAAAATATTGTCTAACATATAAGCATGCATATTCTTGCAGGAAATTGAGTTCATAAAGAAAGGGAGCTTGAGTTCTGGAGAGCTTGATGCTTTGGTGTCTGTTTTACAATTAGCTGGTGGAAGGTTGGGCCAAAATAGAACTTTGGAAAGGAAACTGAGGGACGGTATTACACAAAAGCCATCTGCAGATAAAACAGTAGCTGCTCTTGAATCTATGGGAATTAAAATATATGGACTCAATGAACCACAAATGAATTCCCCGAACAGTGAGATATCATGGGACAATATTGCCGGATACAATCAACAAAAGAGGTATATAAAGCTCTGGTAGTACCTCTTTTTGCTAATTTTACCATCAAATGTTGGTCATTGCATTTGCTATCTTGGAAACCAAATTTGAAGCGCAATTATGATAAATTACTATTCAAGGACTTATGTATGAGGGTGGGCAAACGACTAGAAAGAAGTTTTTAACTTCTTGGGGAAAGACATTCAATAATTATAACTAAAATGAAGGGAACATTATATAAGTCCAACATTTGATGGTAAAAGATAGTGTATTGTTGACAACATTATAAACTAAAATGGGTCAAAATTTGACAACATGACATGCTTTTGAACTGCTGTAGAGAAATAGAAGATACTATATTGTTGGCTCTTCAAAGTCCTGAAGTGTATGATGATATTGCTCGTGGGACTCGGCACAAGTTTGAGTCTAATAGACCTCGAGCTGTGCTCTTTGAAGGTCCACCAGGTTAGCTTTTTCACCTTGAATGAGTTCCTCAAGCTTACTGCTTAAAGTTTGTACTTACATTTTCAAACTTTTTTGTGTATACATATTGTGCATTGTATCTTGAGGGTCATTTGATATATACAGGCCTCCTTCTCTCTACATTCAATGAATGTGCTTTTTTGTTTTGCCCTGTATTCATTAATGCAATTTTGTGCTTAGGATGTAGCAAACTTACGTGGTATCTATTCTCTGCATTTTTTGCCCAATTAATCACTCTATTAGTATCATGAAAACAATGTAGCAGTTGTGTAAAACACACTAAACAGTTAAATTAGGATGCGACATGCTGAAAAAATGAAGGAATGCTATGTCATTTCTAAAGTTGTGGTCTAATAAATGCCATGTTTTGCTTGATGACGGATAAAATAAATTGATTTCTGCAGCTTATATTCTGCCTTTAACTCGTGTATTTTTGCAACTTCTTAATTTGAATAAGGCATTCAACGTAGATTTATTGATGAAACATTAATACATAATTTCTAATGCATTCAATTCCCTTGTTTCTCCAGAGTGTTACACTAAGCTTATTACGTCACTCTTATGTCGTCAATAGTCTGCATTTCATCTCATCATTTTGTAAATTGACTTTGCCCATGCATTTAGTTATTAGCTCCTAGTTCACATTAGTTGATAGGTTGGGCAGACTTACTCATAATGCTTGTTAAATTTCAGGTACGGGGAAGACCTCGTGTGCTCGTGTTATTGCTAATCAAGGGGTGAGCCACTACCCATATCTTTGGAAATTTAAATGGACAATTGTTGTTGTTGCATAATTCCATCATTTTCAACTAAAAAAAGTCTTATGATTGTGTTAAATTTTTTTTCCTTCCCATATTTTGGCTGAACAAAATAAATATCCATTTTATTTATGTAAAATTGTATGCCATTTTACCTTTCAAGCTATATTAATAAAGAGAAGCATAACCAAATGTTTAGGCTGCTCTATGCGGTTTCTTTTATTTGCATGAAGTTTGGGTCCTGATTAAGCATTGTCATTCATTTTTCTTGGCACATTTCAATTTGAACAAGTGGATGCTTGTTGTCCTGACCCTTATGAGTTCAGCAGACATGCACAGGACCTCATACAGGCAGCTTTTATATGTTCCTTTCTTGTTATTACAAAAATATGGCTTGCAGGAAATGCTGTTAAATGCTTTAATGAATTGCTAATGCACCACTTTAAGGCAGGAAGTGCATACACTAAAGATTTTGCATGCACAAGAAACTAAGGGTTGCATGATAATATAAATTACATAGGATACAAATTTTATTCATGCTCAATAAAGTGAATCATATCACATTACTTTCTGTTTGAACATGTCTTGATTTATGATGGATGCCTTGGCAGGGTGTTCCATTGATGTATGTGCCACTAGAGGTTGTCTTGTCAAAATACTACGGTGAAAGTGAACGCCTGTTGGGGAAAGTTTTTTCACTTGCCAATGAGCTCCCAAATGGAGCTATTATTTTTCTGGACGAGGTAATTGATGTGATCACGCATGCCTTTCTTTCTAAGCAGTTCATTATCTATGTGATTACTAGTTTTTCATCTCCTTAATCTTCTTGTCTGGTCAAGTTGTAATGATTCTCGACGATCTATTCCCTCTTTATTCATTCCTATTACAGGTTGATTCTTTTGCTGTTGCCCGTGATAATGAAATGCATGAAGCTACTCGGAGAATTTTGTCAGTGATATTGCGACAGGTGAAACCAGGATTTTATCTTTGTTTTACGTCCCAGAAATTGAGCCTTTCAGCATGCCTGTCATTTATGTTTATCATTGTTCCTAGCACTTTGTAATGTCTACTTGCCAAATGCTGGTACAGACAAAAATCTTTATTGTCAATAAACCTGTGACCAAAAATGCATGCATGTTCTTGTGTATGTTTATGAAAGTATGTATGGGTAGACGAGTTGACATTGAATTCAGTCTGTATGTTATGAACACGGTTTTCGGGTTCCTAAGCAGATATACTTTCTTGTCTGCAGATCGATGGATTTGAACAGGATAAGAAAGTAGTTGTGATTGCTGCAACAAATAGAAAGCAAGATCTGGATCCCGCTTTAATAAGGTAATCATACTATATGAGCACGTTTTCCAGTGGTAGGCAATTGTACCTAAGGTTGAAGAAGGGAGTTTTCCAACTCATGCTTTATCTACTTTCTCAGTCGGTTTGATTCAATGATTACCTTTGACCTGCCGGATCATCATAACCGTCAGGAAATAGCAGCTCAGTATGCAAAGCACCTATCAAAGGCTGAACTAGTTGAGTTAGCCTCCGCTACAGATGAGTATGTAATCCAATTTATTGCATATATATGTAATTCTTACATAATTAGTTATTAGTTGTGCATGTGAATTATTTCCACATTGATACCACCATACAAAATGCTTTTACTTTCTCCAAAATTTACGTGATCTGAGAATCTGCACATATCTTTTTGGTTGGTATAATGAAATTATCGAGAATCTCCATAATTTGCTTCTACCCTAAACCTGAACCTAAACAAAAGGTCTGCATTTTCTTGCTTCTTTCTCATTGGCACTTGCCAAATACAGAATGTCAGGAAGAGATATTAGGGATGTGTGTCAACAAGCAGAGCGGTCGTGGGCATCAAAGGTAACTACTCTTTTCTCATATTTTAAAAGTTCCGTGGTATTATTGCTTACAAACTAACATTTATGGCTTTGAATCCTTGATAGATAATTCGAGGACAAGCGACTAGGAATGGAGAACAAGGGTGTCTTCCACCTCTACAAGAGTACATCGAGAGTGCTACAAACCGGCGTAGGTCTCTACTTGACGCTGCAGAACAAAGCCGCCAAAATTCTAGCAATCGTACCAAGAAACAGCCGTTGGATTTATGTTGACAACAGTGGGTACACTCTTCTTAGATATAGAGTATATATAAATCAAATACTAGTTCACCCCAGGCAAAAAATAGCGGGTCTTTGAGAGATGAACAGCGACAAAGTCTCATGTTAAACCTATGTATTAGATTTCATGAGTTATATTATAGCTTAATTCTCTTCTATTGTTAATTCTTATGAAGTATGCAAACTATTTCCATTAATTTTCATATTTTAAAATTTGTATGCAAAATTTAACACAGAAATTTTGAATAAGTGTTTGTATGTAGTCACATGAAAATTAATATTTAACTCCCAAATCTATCCGAAAACTTGAAAACTAAAATCTTTTATTCAACGAGAAAAATACATGACGCGGGCCGCAGTGAACTTCAAAGGAGGAAGTTGCATTGTAAGAGAGTGAGCAGCAATGCACTTTCCCTGCATTAGAAAACGTAAGGAACTCAGTTTGTAACCAAGACTCGGTTAAAGTTACGAGTCAAACGCTCTTTTAAGAGGGACTAGAAACTTGCCTTTGAGATGCTGGCGGCAATTCGTCTTCTTCATCCCGCTTTCTCTTTCGATTCTGACTCATACCTTTCCCGGCAACGAACGATGCAATCTGCAATTGAGTCTGCGCCAGCATCTGAGTCAACTCGGCCTCCGATTCTATTCTCCTTTTCTCTGCTTCGCACCTTAAAGCCTCCCTCGATTTCATCATCTCCAGCTCCGCGAGTTCCTTTCTCAGCAGCGACTCGGAGAAGATTCGGAAACTCGCTGACAAATCAGCTAAGCGCGTCGACTCACGGGCGGAGTCGCAGCTGTCCGAGTTAGAACACGCTTCGCCAGGCGCGCCGGATAAGCATCCGGCGTCAACGGCATGTTTTTGACGGTTCTCGTCATTGTTTGGTCCGGTTTGACCCGCCTGTACATCCATTTGCTTCATTGAGAAATTCCCCCACTTCCTTCGTGAACGTTACCACAGGAACTCCTTTTGAGAGCGCTGGTGCTGATTACTGCCACGTGGAAATGACTTTTCAAAGAAATGCTCACTTTTCGTTGTTGGCCACTTACAGAGTTGCATTATCACGTGGTAGATTCATTATTCGATCAGTAATGTTTTTTCAAAAAAACATTATAATTTAAATAATTTTATATGAATTTTTTCTTTGGGACATTATGTAATATGAATCTGAATTCACGTGACAGCACACAAGACATCCGGGTATCTGGGTCACTTTCTGGGCCTGAGCCTCTCGGTTTCAACTTACACCACCTATCAAACAAGCTGGAGTTGTTGAAGATAACGCATCGCTCTGTCTTTCCTCTCTCTAAATGATTTCAGCAGAATTAGTTAATTATAATTAACACTAATTACCTATCTTCCTACGATTACCCAAACTACTAAAATTCAGAAACGATGGGGAAGTGGAAAAATTCAGCAAATTTCGTCGGAACAATTAATTGTATGTGAATATGAAGAGCAGATGGGGCAAATGCAATGCAGCTGGCCGCCGAGTGAACCATTCAAATAATGATGAGCCCATTGGCATGCTACCAAAGCCTAGAGATCTACAATTCAAGCCATTCAAGAAATAAAATCTTTAAGCAAATTTTATGCTTTCCTATAAATAATACCAAAAATACAAAAAAGCTAGAAGCACCGACTTTTTCTCTGGTTAATAGTAATTACATGTGAAGGGAAAAGAAGCTAATTCTCTGTTTACACAATAGATTATACAATAAAATAAATAAGAAAAAGAAAACACAAAAATCAAACTCCTTCAATATGGGTCTTGTACTGATGTTAATAATCATCAACTAATGATAATAATAAGCTTAATAAACCTTCTTAGCGAAGAGGCTCCGCAAATTGAAGAGATTATTGCCAATACCTGCAACGCTGTTGTTGCCACCACCACCACCACCGGCAGCAGTTGCAACGGCGGCAACACTACCACCATTGCCGCTGTTTTTGTTGTTGCCAACACCCACAACACCAAGTGCACTGTTTTCATCACTTCTACAACTCAAATGATGCCTATATCCAATACACATTGGCACATTCACATTCAAATTCAAAACCCTAGCTTTACCACCATTGTTACCCACCAATTTACTTCTGTTTTCTTTTTTACCTCCCACTTTTTCACCGCTCCGGACGGCAGCCTCGAAGGTCTTCGTTACACCCGAACCTCCGCGCTTGACTTGCCAAATGGGACTGCTCCGACCCACATGAACCCCGGCCCGACCCGGACTACTCGACCACTTCCTTGATTTCGACTCCCCAGCTGAATTACTCCTCGAACACGGCGCACTACTCACCTTCCGGGTTCCCGGAGCTCCGGGAACCATCCTCGGTCGGGTCGCGCTATTCCCGGCGGATCTACTCCTCGAAAAAGGCCAAATATTTATATTCAACTCGGCCGAACTCGCCGCAGTTTGACTTTTCTTGTCTCTCTTCTTCTCTTTTTCTTCCGCGTTCTTCGTCGTAGTCTTCTTTTGACCTTTCTTGAAAATATCCTTCCAACGCTTAGACGACGTCAGCCCATTCGTCGACGACTCAGCCGTGACCTGTCTCAACTCGGGGCCCGACTCAGCTTCCTGTTCTTGCGCACCTGGCTCCATACTCGGCGGTTCAGGATCCGTTGTCGGGTTCGGGTCAGGTGGGTCGGATTGTCTGTGGGAAAGTAAATGAAGCGGGAGCAGAACTCCGTCAACGAAAAGTTCATCGGCAGATAGGAGATTAGGTTGAGGAAAAGACGGGTTTCGAACCATCCAAAACTCAAACTCCGGCGAGTTTGAATCGCTGCTGCTTCTTCTCCTCGTACTAGTACTACGAATACCATCCATGTTTTTGGTTTTCCAAAAACAGAAAGAGAAAAAGATAAGAAAAATTAGAAGTGGGTGGGAAATGGCAAGTCTCTTAGTTTGCTAAGGAGAGAAGAAGGTGATGAGATCAGAGGTTTTGAGGAGAGATGACCCTACATTTGTTATAAAGAAAGGCGGAGACAATCGGGAGGGTAATATAAGTTTTTGACAGAGGGAGAGAGAGAGAGAGAGAGAGAGAGAGAGATAACGCATGCAAGAAGCAAAAGTCACAAGCATGGGAACTTGTTATTGATGTTTAATCTAAGAATGATTTTTTTGGTGTATGTATTTACCACTAAATTTCGAGTTTTGTGTGCAAATATACATTTAAATATAATATATATATATATATATTTATCTTTTATTGCATGCAGCACGTGTAGTTTGTGAGAAACTAAAATGCTCCATTTCGTATCATATCATGTCATGTTCACAACCTCTCCAAAAGTTTTAAAAATTTTAGGTTTCCATTCCATTGAGTTGGGCAGTTTTAGAACCACATTCACCACTGAGGTAAAAATATTACATATTTTAATATTAATATTAATATTAAAATATGTAATATTTCACTTTATTTTTAAGATAAAACAAAAACACGGAAACAAAATCTTAGTATATGCACATCAAATTATATATATGATCGGTCAATTTTAAAGTGTGATTTTATTATATGGTTGTAAAAAATGTGGTGGGAACCTTCTTTTTATAACACCTTTTTGGTGTTGGAGGGCTCTAAAAAGTCTTTAGATTAAAGAATCTGAGCCATCCGATCCTTGTACCTTGGAACCTGATATGTGTGTGTGTGGCAATGGCATTCTTGATGATCACAACTCGAGGGAAGGGAAGAAAAAGGTGCAGTGGAAATAGCTTGATTTACATACAAAAGTGGGTTGACTAAAATGCAATTGTTTGTGGCCAATTCCTAAAAGTGAGAGACGATGATATGATTTCATGGTGGGCAAAAACTCTTTAAATCATATTTACATCTTCATGTGAGTGGGCGTTGACATCCCCAACCCCCACAACTCTGTATATCCCTACCACGTGTGTGTTACCCAAAAACAGAAGAATTTACAACTTCAAACACTTGAAAATCTAGCTTGAAAATGCATATACATATCAATCTATAAGATTAAAGCAAATATACAGGCCATCATTTTCCTTCTTTTTCTAAAGGTGTTCCAATTTGTCAATGCACAGGCAAATTGACTTTCATTTTATAATAATAAAAAATTTGAACGTCAGGAGGGAGGCTCCTTATTTATGAGTGATAATTTATTACAGTGTAATAGAGCACAGGCCTTACTATTACTTTTTTGTTTTAGAATCTCCATAATTAACGTAACAAATTGACTGCGATTTTACATAAAAACTTCTATTCACATCAATAATGAAAAAACAATTGAAACATCATTTTCAATAACAGAAAAACACTTTAATCCGATTGATGTGTGCAATTACTACAACGCCCCAGAGCTCTGTGAATGACGATAAAACGGACACCTTGGCAGTAACGGGAACCAGGTATTATTATGTACGCCCCACGTCACCAATTTCAAATCAATTCCCACCCTCCGATTTTTCTTTTATTATAGTTTCTTCGCAAATCTTTTATTATATATTTTCAAATTCGTATAAGCTGTTAAAAATCCGTTTAGAGGTAATACTCTCGAATCCCATGGATATCTTTATACAGTTTTCTACACCTTTATTCCCAAAAATCTCTGGTAATAATTCTTTTTTTTTTTTAAATAATCTCTCTTAATATTAAATATATTACGATTATAAATTATTTTTTTAATAAAATTTTAATAAATTTATAATTAAATACGGATAAATACTTAATTTAAATATTAGTAAATTTATAATATTAAAAAAATAAAAATTTTAAAATAAAAATAATTATTATATAATAAAATGTAGATATTCTTATTATAATATATATATATATATATATATATATATTAATCACGCCTGCCTACGAAGATTCTAACGTTAATATTACAATTTATTGATTATAAAGACAGGTAATTTTTAATAAGATTAATGCCTCTGAAGATTAGACTGAAATCGGACGGTTGAAATGAATATAAACCAAGTAAAGTAAAAATGAAGATATTAATTAGGGTAAGAAGGTGACAAAAGAAGTGGACCCAAAGCCAAAGGTGAGGTATTGATGATAGCGAAGTGGTTGGCTGTGGAGGATTGTAATAGGTGAAACCAAAGTGGGGACTGAGGAATCCAACAGACAGAGGAAGAAAGATAAGAGGCAATTTTTTTTTTTTTGGGGGGTTTGATTGATTGATGGGTTGAAGAAGAAGATGATGATGATGATGATGATGATGATGATGATGATGATTAGGATTTTCCTTTGAGTGTTTTTTCCTATGTGTTAATGGCATTTGTTTGTAGGCAAAATGATGAGGCATGTGCAGGCAAAATACAAGCATTATTTCGTTAATGTAAATGGGCCACCGCTCCATAGCAACTTCCTTCCTTTCCTTTTCTTCTTCTTCTTCTTCTGCCCTCTTAGCTGTTACTTAATTTGTTAATGACCTCGGGAAAATGTTCTGTCCCTCAGTGTTATATGGAAATCTTTCTATAAAATATTATTATATTTTACAAAATAAAATAATTTATAGAATAAATATAATTTTAGTTAAAAAAAGAAAGTTGGAGAGTTGTACTGTGATGCTGCTTTTCCTTATATAATTGTACGTAGAATATGAAGTTGGAAGGAATGGAGCAGCAGTATCAAGGAGACGACAAAAGCAAAAGAATAAGAGAGAGGTTAGGAATGTAATAAAAAATTGATATTACTCGGAAAATTAATAATACTTATAATAATGAGGAGGAGGAAAAGAAGAAGAATATAGATTAAAACGTAGAGATTGAGTATGCTGTTCACATCACATCACATCACACCCCTACCATACATACATAAACCAGAACTCTTCTCTTTGGCAGCACAGCACAGCACTGGTTATTACATGCATATTTTATACTAATATTTCATCCAGAAGAAAACAGGAACAGCTTGCATCCTCAACAGCCAACCAACTGTACTAGAATTAATATATCCCAACACATTTGAATTCAGTGATAAACTATATGCCTGAACTTCCTCTTGGTTTTGAAACAAATTTCTCTTAAAAGAAGACTAATTAATTATATCCATTCAATTTTTTATGTCAGAAGATTTTCTCAATTTTAATTATGTTTATAAAGTTAAAACTAATACAAACGAACACCTGTAGAGAGGTCATCGTATTATTTTTTAAGGATTATATAAATTTGCATTATAATCTTGTACATATAGTATTACTTTCTTTTAATTACCCATGTTCCTTTTTCTAATTTTATTACATAGAATGATGTAATAAGATTGTTTTCAGCTGTTTTTGAAAACAAAAACGGAAACCCATTGCACAAAAGGGCATCAAAAGTTGGCTTGAATATGTATCAGGTTGGGGCATTCAATGGTCAGGCATGCATGCCCTGCAAGCTACACCTAAATAGGGCATTTGTCTAGCACTGAAAAATCTAGGGTTTCACCCCCGCTCCCCAAAAAAAGAAAAATAGAAAAAGCAAAGGTAAAAGATAAAAAGGGTAGAGTAACAAAGATTTCCGTCTCCATTGCAGATTTACATAGCAATAGCGTAGCATAGATTTCCGATGCCTCTTAGTCTTTGCATAATATACATATATATATACAACATATATAATATAGCTTTAGCTTTAGAGTACTTACTGCAATTTCCAGGGCTCTTCTGCAGCTACAGCTTCGTACAATTAATGAGAATAGCTTTTATGAGAGAAGTTCTGAGTTCTGACTGAAAAGGATGGTAAAGAACACAAGGTGAGAATCTAATCCAATAAAGTAATAAGGGCTCTACATATCTATGCATGTCAATGTCTATGGTAGTTATTAAATAAGTATATATTGATATTGGGAAGAGATACTTCTGAATTCTTATCAGTCGGTTCAAAAGTAAAAACAATGTTAGGTTTGTGAATTGTGATGGATGGTGAAGTGACCCAAAACGGGAAATGGAATTTGTGACATTTGGTTGATTGGTAGAGTGGACTGTGGGGAAGCTGGAAATATATTTCTTCTTCTACTTATTTACCGCCATCAATTTTTTTTTAAAAAAATATATATATTTTATATTTGAGTGTGAAGGTGAAGTCTCTTATCTTTTGTCTGGAGAAGTGTCAGAGAACAGCATGATCTGTAGTTTTTATAATGACAAAAAACCACATGTCATTTTACATTATGCGTATATAACAGTTGGATCCCTAATGTTTATTGGTTTGCAAGTACAGATATAGTTTGTTCATTTATAACAATTAGGTCCCTAATTCTTGTTATATATTTTGATTGTTATATAAAGAAATAATATATATCTTTGTTTGTGGAAACATAAAAATTCAGGTATATGACGTTATCACATTTATTATGTAGTGAATGATTTGAGGGGCCGATTGCTAGCAATTGTTGCTTTTGTTGGTTTGGGGGACACGGCAATATTGCCCATAGGTTATTGCATGCGTTTCTTCATCTTTATGTACGAGCACGACATTCATATATGATACATCATAATCATATGTGTATGCATGTGAATCTGATGAGATGAAACCAAAACAAAACATATATATATACCCTTTTCTTTTAATTTTATCACACAAAAATTAGTTTTTCGGACGGCAAAGCAAACACACGATTAACCTCATTTCGAACCACTCTTTAGTTAAGGTTAGGGTTTCAAGTTTTATTGGAGTAAATTCTTACTTAATTATTTGAGAGCATGCAGTAGTTATCCCCCTTTAGCAAGTGAAAGTATTGTGGAGTGAAAACACTATCGTGGGGAAAGAAACACAAATTAAAAACACTTTATTAGAACTACTAAGGCTCGGAAACAGAAGTACTTTCTGATTTCTGTTATATGTCAACATGGCACTTGTATAGTTGTTTTTTGTCTAGACTGAATGTGAATGGTTTAGCGACTTGTTTGGGGATTCTGTTTCTGTAACTTGTTGCTTTTCTGCAAATAATGCTTCAGAAAGCAACATATTGAGGCCATTTAATCAAGTGATGAGGACAAATGCCCAAATAAACACCACATATTAAGGATCACCCATCTCAAAATTATATATATATATATATATATATATATATATATAAAATTATCTAGTCCATTCGAACTATTTATATGTACATGAAAACAAGAATTATAATACGAGGACAATATCCATGTATATGATTAAAATCAGTGATAGTTATGGTAAAGTGACGTTGATTTGATATAGAATGATGTTATACAAGCATTATTGATTGATTTGGATTAGTTTGCATTTCATAAATTGCGAATGTCTATATATGATATGATTGTTTAAATTTTTTAAGATCAAAACCCTAAAATCAAATATCGTTGAGTTCAAGGTGACGCAATCGAGGCATATTATTAGATGATTTTGGTTGGCTAACAAAGTAACAGTAAGTGTGCTCATAAATAAATCTTCACAGGGAGAATTAAGAAGATAGTGGTCCCATAATCACTACGACAAGTAAACAAACTCATAAATGGTTCGGACCGTTTGGCTCATAGCACTAGGTCTTGGGCTTCACCATTATTTATTTATTTATTTTTCTCGATGGTATCTCACTTGACCTTGATACTTACGAGCTTTGTTATTGTGTGAAGAGTTCTATTTCTATTCAATTCAATTTACAAGATGTAAAATTTATCATCAATGATCTCTTGCTCGCAGATTTCTTTATTGGGGTCGGTATGATGTGATGCTTACCCACTTTTCTAAATTAGGGGTTTCAGAATGGCAATCAAATTTGCAATTATTTTCTTGGGTTCACATGCAAAAAGTACTTGGAATCTTTATAAATCCAATTCCCTCAATTATTACTTTGAAAGAGTTTCAATCAGTTTGGTGCATATAATTTAATTGATTTCTATTAAGGAGTTTATTACATCAATTATTCAATGTCTAAGATTGCTTACTAATATTAATTTTGGCCCATTTTTGTTGGTTTGTATCTTTCAACGAAAGAGAAGTACCATTTGGTGTACTTACAAGCATTTTAATTAAAGATAAAATCAATGAACATAATTATAATTAATAAAATCTTTTCACATGGCCAAAAACTTGGGCTCATACATTGTTTCTTTTTTTTTGGTTGTTTTTTATTAAGAGAGATTATCTTGTGTAATCCTACTAACCACTGGAGAGAGAAATTAGAAGACAATTTTTGACAACAGAAACTAGAAAACAATTTTATATGAACTAAAAGCTGGCGGTGTGATGCATGTAGATCAAAAGTTAGTAGCTAAAGGTTGATGTGAATATAAATTTATTTAAAAAAGGAAAATACACGTATATGTTATCAATTAAGATTAAGATCTACTTTTTATTTCTTTAATAATTACTAATGAAATGGATGTGTGTTATTAAAGTGAAAATCTAATTCAAAAAGATAATGTTAACCATATTATGAATTGATTATCAACATTCATCTAAAAATGAATAGAAGATGTAATAAAATTAAAAAAAAAAAATTAAAATTGTGACCTCTTCTGGATATTTGTTATAATTTAGAACAGTTGGAGATCACAAGAAAAAGGTTTTTTTTTTTCTAGAAAAAAATTATATTTTAATAATTTACGAAGGATCCAAAGGGTCAGAAACAAAAGTGACAACCAGCTAGTAGTTATGAAAGTGCCAAATCGGCAGCATTGTGATTCAAAGAACTTTGGAGATAAAAGGAAAACCTCGAGAAGAAGTGAAGCTCCCAAAAACAAAAGAAAAATAAATAAAAATAAAAGAGCGACACTGCTTGTGGTTGTATTCAATTCACAATAAGTTGCATAAAGCACAAGCTTCCAATCTTCTTTGAAGACAAATGCTCCTCTACATAATGAATGATAAAGCAGCAGCAGCAGCATTATTATTCATTCAGTGAACTTTTCTTTTGCATTTGGAGGAAAACACTCGACCTTTTTCCCGTTGTCGTCAGCTTATATGATAGAATAGCAAAACGTTCAAAATTACAAAATCTTGTCGTTCTGGTTCATTGATAACTGAATAAAAATATCTAATCCCCACGCCTTTCAAATTTTTTTGATTTGTGTTTGTCTTCTTTAATTTGTCCCTTTTGAGAGGTGGGGTGGGAGAATTCGTTCATTTACTCGAGAACGTGAAATGTTTCTGTAAATATTTAAAAATGTTCTAAATCCAACGTTGCAACTTCCATTAGAAAGTAAGTCAAAGCCAAAATATCTCATTGATCATCATCCACACAGAGCTCAAAATACAAGATCAAAAATTCTTACATAAATTGAGGGGTAAAAAAAAATTGAAAACTCGAGACATGAAGACGACAATGAGTTCGACGATTCTTTAGACAATTTGAACTTTCACCTAATAAGCATAAATTTAGCTCCACGCTTTAGCTTAAACTTGAGCCCCCAGTTCCAGGAGTAGTGTGTGATTCACAGCAGTGGATGTTGGGCCGGTGAATTGAATAGGACCTGGAAAATCAAAGCAACAAAGTTACTCATGAATGATGCCTAGAAACAAAAGAGATGATGTAATCAAATCTGCAGGTTCAAATTCTGACAGGCAGAACAAGGGACTTACCAGGACTGATGTATCGATTCTTGGTGGCCCACTCATCACGCATTGACGCAAACTTCTTGAACGGTGCACCTGAAAATTCCGTCAGAGAAAAAGCTTGTCAAGATTACAGGAGTTGGTAGCATGGCAGAGAGAAAGCTTACTTCCGATGATTCTTACCGTCAAGTTCTACCATTGCCTTCTTGATCACGGGCTTGAATTTACCTGCAAAATGAATAAACTCTAATGAGCAGGAAAAGGATTTGCAAAAAGTAATGTCAGGCTATATAGTTATAAAGAATACAGTGGGAAAGGGTGGATGGAACAAGCTTTATATTTTCTATTATTTTAAATGGTGTGAGTTGAAGGGGAAATGTGCAATACCGTGTCTCCTCTCGACATCCATTAATGAAGTCAGTGCAGTTCCTCCAACAGTCCATTCTTCAACTGGAGCAGCCAAATTTCCTACCTGGAAATATATGAGAATCCCATTAAAAAGAAAAAAAAAAAGTTAACTAGTTCATAGAATGAGTTTCACAATTGAATAAACTAGAGACTGGTTAAAAGACAAACCGATGAAATCAACCCAGTTTTCCCGCTATGAAGGAGAGCTCCAGCAGCATAACCCAATGCATAGCAGTAGCTAGCATCAAAGTTGGTTGGCAAACCACATCTTCCTTCGTAACTGCAAATACAATTTATACAGAAGTTCAAAACTAATGGCAGGGATGGAATATTAATACAATGCTGTTGTGTATATAAGATAGTCATCATGCAATGGCTGAAACTCATTGTGAACATAGAATTCTCTAAGGGAAGGTTTATCAAGTCCAAACATAACATTACTACTAATTATAAAACTTGTTATCAATTACCCAAAGAAGTGAGATTGCCCTCTAAATTCGCCTTTATATGCCCCTTCCTGCCTCCTCTTTTCCAACTCGGTCTCAACCATCTGAATAAGCATTTTCTCAGTTTCAATTTTGGCAACCTAATGGAGAAAACAGATGCAACATAAATGGTGGTTGTCAACATAACTTCAGAGAGTAAAGAATCAAATGAAAGAACAGCTACATAGAGTATATACCTGGACATTTCCATGAGGATCTCTTTCAAGCATCAATTGTTCTTGAATTGCTTGAGGTAAAAACTCAAAGAGCTGTAGGGATTGAGTTGCTAGCTTCTTCTTCCATAGCCCTGCTTCATCAACAACTTCATTGGCCAGAATTTCATTCAGCTCTGAAATAAGGTGCTGCACCTGCAAAGAATGAAAATGAAATACTTGTAAAAGAAGTACAGAAAATAAGCAAGGAAGTAGATTTGACTTCCGGAACATCGTCGTAAATGAAAGAAATAAATAAAATAATCAAAAACATATTAGACTACTAAGACCAATACCTCAGGAATAAAATCAATTAGACCTTCTGGAATAAGGATGACACCATAGTTGTATCCAAGTGCAGCACGTTTACAGACAACATCTACAATGTAGTCTGTAACATTTTTGAGTGTTTGCTTCTTGGCAGCAACCTGCAAATACATTTACATAGAAAGCTTTCCTCGGGAGTGATGGAATGAAGAGCACTAACGGTGCTTGAAACAATAAACATCTCTTATGTGATATCTACAGAGCTATGGGTTACTCTAACCTATAAAAAGTAATGAAACAACACAATGGAATTACCTCTTCGCCAATAATGGTAACGTTAGGGTGAGTTTGCAAAGCACACTCTAGAGTAATATGGGAAGCAGCACGCCCCATAAGCCGTACAACTGCAGACACAGACACATCAAATATTACTTGTAACTTTTCTTCGGCAAGCAGAGAGTATGAGAGAGATGGGGGAAACAGAGAGAGAACTCTGATAGCATGTATAAGTAGGTGATATAATTTACTAGAAGCAAAATGAGTTGCATGAATTCTAAATTTAAATATAAACTGAAAATAAGCCCGTGGTGATATGATTTTCTTAAAGCCTATTGCATATAAAAGGGACAAAGCTTTATAAAATTGACAAATTGCATATGAAACTCACATAGTTGAATTCTAATTTAAAGTTAGAACCAGGAGACAAGCAGGAAAAGGGAAGCCAATGGCTCTCAACAGATTGGAATGCTTCAACTAGATCCTAGAAAATTCATATATGCCAAACCATCTAAAACAGTGTTAGGCATTGAAATGATCTTTTTCTCTTTACTTTTGGTCCACCTTATATTATAAATTACTGTTTTGACAATAATATTCTTATAAGAACTATGAAAATTGTTATAATGCTATCATACATCCACCGTACATGACAGTGGACCTCATTGATGAAATATATTGTGTTAAAACACTTACAATGATAATATTTTCCAGTTGACCGTGCATCTATCATAACATTTCCAATCATTTCTGCATATATCTGTGGGGAAAAAAAGAGAACTTGTTACCATAATTTCATACTTACACAAAATCATTTCTGCATGTGATTCAGCTGCATTCACATTATTGACATGTTAAACATTCTTTAAATGACCATGAAGGCAACCTTTGCCTAGTAATGTCGATAATAATTACGAACATGAATCACACAACACAGAAATAAATGCATCCTGAAACTTTTGTAATTTGATAAAATCATGTGAAATTAAAATGAACAATCTGCAAGCTATACTTACCTTGCATGCGGTATCAAATCCAAAACTTGCAGGGACCTCTTTGCACTTCAAGTCACCATCAATGGTTTTAGGGCATCCAATCACCCGAGTTTTCAAGTTTTTACTCCTGATTCAATAGAAAATTAATATAAACTACATTGAGTGAACCACGAATGCCACCATAGCACAGAAATGTTTTTCCCCATATTCCCTTAGTTATTTCTCAAAATAAGTATTTCACTTAGGTACCATCAAAATTCACAATGAATATGCAAAGATTGCTATCAATTAAAATGCATCTCAGAATCCAAATTACTCCACAACATTATATAATTGTAGCATACCTGAAGTTCTCAGCAAGGAGGCAAGCATTTGTGTTTGAGTCATCCCCACCAATCACCAAAAGGCCATCCAAATCAAGCTGCAATGCTGTTTCTTCAGCTTGTTTAAACTGAAAATCACACCCATTTAAAGTCAGCCAAAGTTTACTAATTAACACACTTAATACAGTCCCTTAATCATCACATGAACAGTTTCACCTGCTCTGGGGTTTCAATCTTGTCTCTTCCGCTGCAGATCATATCAAAACCACCCTAGTAAAGGGAAAAAGTACAACCAAATAGAATTAGATCCTTACTTCATTACTTTAAAATGCACATTATACATTTACTGTTACATAGCCAAAATCCATGTGCAAATGCTTAAAATTCTAATGTGATTGATTTCAATGGAATCACCACCTACTTCATTCATGTTAAACCATATCCATCTTCAATGTATGGACCCACCTTCATCATTAAAGCATTTAACTTGCATATTCAAGTCAGAGTGTTTTTGGATTTTACACAGTATACAAAACTATGCAAATTAGCTATTACACTAAAAAAAAATTATACCTGGTTTCTGTATGGATAAATATAATCCGAAGTCAATTCAATGTATTTGCATTTCATGATTCCAGCTGGACCTCCACGGAAGCCATACAAGACGCTCCCTTTTGCACGATCCTGCAAGTAATCTACCACAAAAAAAGGAAAAATAACACAAATCGCGAACCAGGTTTCGCATAAATCACGTTTGAAATTACATTAATAGATACTCACCGTATATTCCACAGATCACATTGTGTCCACCTGGCGCCTGACCTCCGGACAAAACGACGCCGATTTTCAACTTCTGATCCGCCGGCAGCGTGTTAACATTGTTTGGCACCAACATTGCCGATGGTTGCCCAAACAGATTCGGAAATAATTTTGCAATCTCATCTATAAAAAATTAAAAAAAAATGAACTTTAATGTCTAAAAGTACGTTTAAGACATATAAAATACTTAATTAAAAACAAAAGACTGTGACCTGGATTGCCGGCGGCGGAGCTGCGAGGTCCGTCGACGATTTTGAATGGCTTTTTGAGCACAGAAGGGAGAGGAAGCGCGTGGTCGATGCGACTAGTTTGAACTTCACTATAAACTGAAGCGACGCGACCTTTAACGGCGCCGGAAGTGACGGGAGTGAGATCGCCGTTAGCCACCAGGGACGGAGACATAGTTTTTATCGGATTTTACCTAACTCTGTTTCTCCAGTTGTGAGTGTGACTGTGAACGCGAAACGCATTCGATTTGTCTTACACTGCAGCATAAATATAGTTGATAAGGGCAGAATAGTCTTCTCAATATTTCTGTCTTGGAGTCTCCGCCCCGGAAAGGTATTTGCCCATAGGATCTGAGGGTAGTTTCGGGATTCTGCAAACTAAATGGTGAGTTGATGTTAGGCGTTGGTTAGTGGAGATTTTGATTCTCTGATCGGTGGTGCGATCGGCATATGCGTCCGGGTATGATTGGATTTGATGATGGACAGCGTAGGAGTGGATTATGCCTCTTTTTTGGTGGGTACCTAACCCCTTTAGCGTCGGTTGGTGAGCGCGTAATGTCCAACGCCGAAGTATATCCACATTTTATGATCCAGATCCTAACCCGGATTGCATCGGATTGTAGGCCTCATAAGTGTGAACAGAATATGATGGGGGTGTTCATAGTAGCACTGAGTTATAAATCTTGTCCTCAGGTGCTCAAATTGTAAGTAAATCAAATGGGTTGAAAGTTTAGACCAGTGCCCAATCTTAAAAAGTTTTTGAACAATTATTCGTTTTCGATCTGTCACCTATTGGACGAATTGTCATATTATTATATATTTTCATGAATCAACTGAAAATTGTGAGGGACTGTTTAAATTGGGAGAGTTGCACCGTACAGTACAATGCCTTGATGAGAAGAAGAAAGAGAAGTTGGGGAACATGACAGTCTGTACTTGTTTTTGTGTTGGTTAGCATTTAGACGTTGTTAGTGCATGCTGGTGGTTTACTTTTAAAATAAAATCATGATAGCAGCATGTGCAATGGTGTTAGCTCAACAACTTCGGTACTTGGATAGCATTACATATAAACAATCAAAAGTATGAAAATCATGTGTTTTTTATACTTTATAAACGCAAGCACTAATTCACAATCAAATCATGATTATCTATGTATAGTTTCTTTTGTGTCTCCAAAATTGCAGAGAGGAATACACAAAAGAGATTCTATCCAGCTATGTGAATCTTCCAACGGATTTTCTCCATAATTGGATTACCCGTAGCCAGCACAAGTATCGGTCAGAGAGTATTAGTGCTTGCATTTGCCTCTAAAACTGATTCATCCACTGCATCTAATCATATTCTTGATTATATATTAGTTAAAACTAAAGAATTAATAATAAGTGGATGCAAGTTATATAGCAAGCACGAAACATGCATTTGTCTATCATATTGCCCATATCCCTGTATTATTATATTATCACGTAATCATTGATTTATAGCCCTCCATTTTATTTTTCTTTTAAGTTTTTGTTAGGTTTATTAATTAGTTAATTAATCATCAATTTCACGTTCATCACTATTACGACTAGCCTCCTCCATGTCTAGCGTCAGTGCTACGTTCTATATAACCTAGATCACGTTAAAATTTAAGTAAACAATTTCTTTTTTCTAAAAACTTTGAATAGATTATCAATAACTTACTATATACAAATAAAAATTAATAAAATTATTTTCAAGATTAGTGTAAAAATGAACATGCTCTCTTTATTTATAATAATTTTTTATTATAAGAGATCGGACTGATTAAAATATAGGTTTAATTAAAGAACAAATGAAATTAGTATTGATTTTCAGAAGGCACGTGAAGCCAACCAAAAATAATCTTTCCCTAATTTCGTACTAAAATTTTAATTAGAAAAGATAAGAGAATGCCACCTAGCTAACAGTATAGCTAGCGTAGGTAGGTATAAAGGAATTGAGTTAATTAATTATAAAGGTACAAATATGCTCCAAATCATGATTACTACTAGCTCAATTAACAAAACAAATGTTTCCCCATTTGCGTTTCAAATTTCATCCTCCAACCACACCTAACCTCTTTTAACATTTATGTGCTTAAATGTTGTTTTAAAACTCAAGACATAATCATACTTAACACGTCCCCACTTGCCAATTGTGCTTAAATCATTATTTTCCCACAAATTTTTTTTGCAAGGTTTCGTTAATTCATATCCATCCCCTACGCGCAGAGGATGGAACCTTCTTCCTCCAGAGAATACAACAAGAATACTAAGCAGAAGCTTATTCAATTGAGAGGATGCAAAGCAGCTTTGTGTTGTAGTTGCAGCAGGCTCAGTGTTTCTTCTAGCTCTTCCGAATTTGAAGCCGAAAGCTCGAACTCCGATCAGTTTGCTTCGATTTCGAGCCTAGCACACGCCATGGTTCAAGAGAGGCTAGATCAAATGATCAGAGAATTAAGGCATAGAGAAGCCGAAAGAACGAGAAAGCAAAGAAGTATACGTAGTAGGGACGATCAAGGAACCAAATTTATTGTGATGGTAGCAATGGAGAAATGCTCTCATGATCCAAGAGAAGACTTCAGAGAATCCATGATGGAGATGATTTTGGCGAATCGGATTGACGAAACCAAAGATCTTAGAAGCCTTTTGAATTATTACATTTCCATGAATTCTGAAGAATATCATGGGATTATTCTTGAGGTTTTTTACGACGTTTGTTCTAGTTTGTTTTCTTCTTGTAAATGTTTTAATTAATTCTAATTAGAATTATTATCATATATACATAGTTTTATTCAGCAAGATCAACTGCCATATTCTATATATGGTTTACAATTTTCTTTTTATGGAAATAATTATGGTTCAATTCTAAAAGTTTTGTTGAATGGGCTATATATAATATGTTAGAATAACTAATATGCATGACTCTGCTTCAATTTAATTAATTTTTTACTTAATTCCAACTCAATTTTATTTAAATAAATATTATTTTTGTAATTAGTATTAATAAACCAATGTCCTTTCTGTTATTTAAATCTCTAATTTTTTTTAAATATTAATTATGATAATTTTTATAATATAATTTTAAATATTTATAATAATTTTATGTTTTTTAATAATTTAATATAATAATATTAAAATAAAATATTTATTTTTATTATAAATAATTAGTTATGAGTTGTTTTTATATTATTAAAAATTTAAGTAAACATATTTTATTTAAAAAAATTGAGAGATTTAAGTATAATAAGTAATAAGGGCATTATTGTAAAATTATATTTTTTTTAGGGTAAAGGTCATGAAGGTCCTAAAGGTTTAGTCAATTAGCCACATAAGTCTTAGTAGTTTCAAAATTTACCTTAAAAGTCCTAATGTCCATAAAAAATATATAATTTTACAATAATACCCTCATTACTTATTATACTTAAATCTCTCAAATTTTTAAAAAATAAAATATATTCACTTTTAATTTTAAAAAAAGATAGAAAAACTCATAACTAATTATTTATAATAAAAATAAATATTTTATTTTAGTATTATTATATTAAATTATTAAAAGACATAAAATTATTATAAATATTTAAAATTATATTGTAAAAATTATCATAATTAATATTTAAAAAATTTAGAGATTTTGATAATATTATTATATATAATTTATATATAATTATATTTTTAAAAAATTGATATCAACTTTTAGGAGAAAAATAATTAATTTTTTTAATAATTTAAGATAATAATATAGAGATAAAATATTTATTTTTTGTTATAAATAATTAATTAGGAGTATTTTTATTTTTTTTAAGTTAAGAGTATTTTTGTATTATTAAAAATTTAAGTAAACATATTTTATTTTAAAAAAATTTGAGAAATTTAAGTATAATAAGTAATGAGGGTATTATTGTAAAATTATATATTTTTTATGGATATTAGGACGTTTAAGGTAAATTTTGAAACTATTAGGACTTATGTAGCTAATTGACTAAACCTTTAGGACCTCCATGACCTTTACTTTTTCTTTTTATAAATACTATGATTTTTAAAATAAATTTTGAAATTATTAAGATTTATGTGGCTAATTGACTAAATTTTTAAGAACTCCATGACTATTACCCTATTTGATATTTGGTCTCTATCTATAATAATAGTTAATAACACCCAAACCATTTTGCTTATTTCATTGGATTTTCTATTGTTTCTTAAAGAAAGAAATTAAGGGCTCCAGAGAATATATATACACACACACACTCAAGTTTAGAGTCCATGTAAGTCACGATTATTAATAACATAAATATTAATTAATTTGAGAAAGATTAGATCGATAGGCATGCACGCAAAAACATAAAATTTATATACAATGCACCGAGAAAACCGGGGGAAATTAATTTATTCCATCCCTTTCGTTTTGGTTTAATTATAATTTGAAAGTTCACTTTTACCATTAATTTCTAAGTTTAGGCCGGCCTAACTTTTGGGGTAAGATTTTATGAAGGTGACCGGGCCGGTTAACAGAGATCGATCCCAGGAGTATAGGAAAACCATAGATACTTCTCAAAAGTTAAGAAACGATGGGCCCCGTTTAATTTAATTTTTTAATACAATTCTTTATTTTAGAAAATAAAAAATACAAAGAATCAAAGAATATGCATTTGCCATAAAAATTCTGAAATCTATTTTTGAATTGAATTCTAATTTTTAGTTTAAAATCATTTTCTTAGTTTTCTCTTATTTATATTCTAATTAAATTTAAAATTTATTTTTTTATTATTTAAAATATATTTTTTAAATTTAAGAATTCTAAATTTATAATGTTTATATTATCTTATTTTTAAATTTAGATAATTCTTTCAAACGATTATGTCATCCTTTTAATTGTTTTGTTTACTTACAAAAAAAAATTACAAAATTTTACTCTTTTTTCTTTATTCACATACCATCCATTTTACATTTATAAAGTTTACAAAATTTTACAAATCTATTTTTGTTTAATTTTATTTTATTGTATGGATCTTGAATTTATAAAGCATTTAGTTATTTAATTTGTATAAATTTAGCACTCGGATAGGATGAGTTGGATGTCATCTTAATGTATGTATTTTTATCGAACTAAGATTAATAACTTTTTAATTTTTATTAATTATTTAATTTTTTAAATTTATCTTTTAAGAAAATAAATTATATTGTCATTGTATTATTTTGAATTGACGTAATTTAAATATTAATTTAAAATAACCAATATAAATGATTTATACTTAATTATTAGTAAAATTTTAATAAAAAAATTATTGAAAATATAAACACATATTTTTATTTTTTTAAAAAAAATAATCAAACAGTTTTTATAATTTCTAATTTAAAAAATAATTTTTAAATGTTATATCAAACATTTTTTCAAATATTAAAAACACTGACAATACAACTCATATTTTTTAATCATATACAAAATTTTAAAAACAACTTTTAAATCACAAATCAAATAGGTCTTTATAGATATTCTTATGAAATTTGAAAACACAGCAAAGAAATCCCTGGAGTAAGTGTGCCATTAGTTAAATCTTTATCTCTTCATTCACTTACTCATCATTTCAACCCTCAGATCTCTAACTTCTGGATGGTGTCGACAACGGAGGGAGCTATTTAGTGAGGGGAAGATGTGCTGCTGGTTTGTTGTTTGGGTGGGTGGTGAGAAATTGTTGCGAATTGATGTGCCGTTCGGCGAGGGACGAAGCAACAAGCCGAAGAGTCGTGACTCGTGACCAACAATGGAGAGAAAGTTGTAGGAGGGCTGCTTTGGATATTTGGGCAGGTGCAAATGAAATTAGAGTTTTTTTATTATATTTTTTAATAATAGTTGAAATTAATAAATTATTCCTCTAAAACTGACGACAAATTATACTAATTTCACAGAAGCATTTATCATCTCTCAAAATTCTATAAGCTAATTTTCCGTTTTTAACTTTTATAAGGTATATGTCATTTCCCAATATTTTAGAGGAGTATATCTCAATTTTCTCTTTTTTAAAATTATAATATAGTAATTAGTATCTTTATTTTATAATTTTCATACAAAATTATTGATTAAAAATTATGACACTTCAATTTTATTCTGCCTAAAGTTAATTATGTCTTTTGTTTTGGAACATTTATTTTTATTTTTTCCAATTCTGATTTCAAGTTCTATTAGATGTCCATTTATAATGACACCTTTTTCTCCATCATAAATTAGTATTAAAGTTAATTTTTTTTTGGGACAAAAATCCTAACATTAATATAGCAAAAAAACAAAAACGTTCAGTTGTTTTCATCTAAGTTTTATCTACATAAATATACTTTACAATTAATAGTTATATTTTCGTGCAAATAGATTAAGCTTGTATAAAAGGAGAAATCAAGATCATTGTATTAATTAATTCAAATCTCTTTTGATGATTTGGTCTTGTTTAATTAATATTTTTTAAAAGAAAAGTACATCATTTTGCTTTATCTTTTCTGTTTTAAATTGTAGAGAGATTTGAAAACTGTAAAGAGATTAATTAATTTTAAAGCCCACGTAAATCACGAAGAACATTAATTAATTATAGATTATTAAGGATTTATTCTGAAGTTCAATTCTTAGTATAAGGAATAAGTAAGAAGAAAGCAAAGTAATCAGCTTTAAAGCTTCACGTGAATAATGACTAACGCATATATTACAATCGTCGAGGCTTAAGAAAAAATTAATTAAGTGGAATCGCTGTAAATTTAGAGTATGGTTAGAATAATATTTTATGAATACAAATTTTTACTAATTTAATAGTTAGTGTTTGTTGCTCATTAACTGTTATTTAAATTCACAAAGTATATAATTTTATAACCACTCTACTTAATTTTTAAATTGTTTTATGGATAAAAAGATCTTCAATTTCGACAGCTAATTAGTGTATACTATTCAATGCTAATTAAATATATTTAACTCAAAATTTTAAATTATTGTGTAAGTATTTAAAACAGTCTTAACTAACCTAATTAAAAGGTTTAAGTTATTAAATAAGGTTTCAACATTAGATATTTAAAGATAAGATATATTAAACAGTTTAGGTTATTAGCTAAATAAGAGTTGAATATTATACATTTAAAAATAAAATTTTAAGCAATATTCACATGAAATGTGAATTCATTTTAAGGTCATATGAATTTAAAGAGACGAAGGGAAAGGATTAAAACAAAAAATTAATGGAATTAAAATAAAATGAGCCAAGTTAGATAGATCGAGTTTACATAAAACAAATAAACAAACAAATAAATAAATAACTTAAAGCATGCAATTGTACGTAAGAATTTAACTTTTATGAATCTTAAGGCAGAATTCTTAATCTCAAACACATTTTTTTACTAAAAGAAGATTATTAGGGTATATTTACAGAATCTATTCACGATCTTCCAAAATGGGTGAACTTTATTAAATATTCAATCAAAGAACATAATACGCGTAAACCGCAATTTGGATTTGGTTTTTTTTTTCTTTCAGTACTATATAAGTGCATTCCATATATCTATAATCTACAAGAGAAACCACGTACGCCCAGCTAAATAATTATATTACATAATTTGAATTGAAACCATTTTTTCTGCTGCAGTTAATGGACGAGTTGCTCGGCGTTTCATCCTTGAAGGCTTATGATGCAGCAATCTACGAAGATTGGGAAGAAATGAAGCATTGCTACACCGAAGAAAATTATCATAGTCTAATATTCCCGATGACAGTCTACGGAGACACACCAATTCATATGGCAGTCTACAGCAAACGCAGGCAACCGCTCCAACATTTCCTCGACCTCATCGTGAAATTTGAAGACCGTTTCGTGCTGGAAAAGATTACAAGCCAAAACGCCTTGGGAAACACACCTCTTCATAAGGCGGCCTTCGCCGGAAACTATGAGGCGGCGACACTGTTGGTTGCGAAAACAAGAGAGTTTCTTGGAGTTGAAAAAACTAGAGAGCTACTCGAGATGAAAAATAATCAGGGCGAAACGGCGCTGTTTAAAGCAGCTTCGCAGGGTCAGGCAAAACTCATGAAGTTCTTAGCTTCTCGACCAGGACAGATGACTCCTGATAAGAAGCTTGCAGACATTCACCGCCGAGGAAACGGAAAACCTAGAGACACCATACTCCAGGCTACTATCCAAGAAGAGCATTTCGGTCTGTCGTATATATATCTCAAATAATCTTTTTAATTACATAAAATAAAAATGCAATTATTAATTTTTCGGTTGGATAGGAACGGCGCTGGCGCTGCTGGATTTGGACATAACGTTATTAGAAGATGATGATAGAAGTGGGATGACCTGTCTGCAGCTGCTGGCTAGTATACCGCATGCTTTCAGAAGTGGATACAAAATGGGTTTCTGGAAAAACCTCGTCTATTCTTGTAAGTGCATTTTTTCCAGCTTCAGCAACAATTAGTTTCATGCAGAACGAAAAAAAATTGTTTTTATTATTTGTTATTTATTATTACAGGTCTGCCAGTCTTTAGGGATCAGAGTGATGACATTGGCAGCATTGATGATGATCGCGTAGACAAAAATTGGGAAACTCAAAAGGGTCCGGCAGATCTAGAGAGCGGTCAGATGATCATGAACAATAATTAATTAATAATTAATGTTTCCAAAATCTTCCCTTAAATTTCTTTTATTTAATATTAGACGTTGTTACAGGTGTTCCAGTTGGGAATCAGAACGATGAAACTGAAATTTCTATTGAAGATGAAAGCTCAGGTAAATTGTAGGATCGATATTAGATTTATAAGCTTTGTTCTTGATTTTGAAGTGGAAGATCATAAATAATCAATTTATATTATGATTCCCGCATTAATAGTAATAAATGTGCTTGTATAAACAATAACACCATGTTTATATATACAATCTTTTAATAAATTAAATGAAAAGAGCCTTTCTCTTTAAAGCAATGTTCGATCGCTAACTTAAACAACAAGAATATATAATTGTTATAGACTAAGATTCCATGAATTAAAATAATTAAAGACCCAAACGACGTAGTATTTAAATATCATTTTTGCATAATTATTCTCCATCCAAACTAGTTTTATGTGTTGAATTTTATGGTTTGAGATTTATACTTGTTTTTTTTTCTCTCTAAATTATTTTTGAAACACAATCCTTAATCTCAAATTTGATTGCAATGGATCCACTATTTTGACAGCTTCAAAGAGGGTTATTTTCTGGAGATTTCTGTTTGAAGGTAATTAATTTCTCGATCTCTCATGCACACACTAATTAATTATGCGCACGTATTCTCAACTGCATATACAATTTACTTATTATTTCTCTCTGATCATACGTAAAAAAAAAAACGAACAGAGCGGCCAAGTATGGGGAATTTATGGAGGCAAAAGAGAACGCATGTATTTGCTTTGAAATTGACTAAGCTTCTAACTGAGAAAGACAGGTCGTGGGAGAAAACAAGTACAGAAGAATCAAGCACATATTTCAGAGGTACCGATGAACGAGGAGGAGATCAGAATCATCAAGAAGGTGAAGGCACAGCCAAAGTGGTAAAACAAACACTCGAATCATCATCAGGGCAACGAGAAATTGCATTGCTTGCTGCAACTAGAAAAGGAATAATAGAAATAGTGATGGAGATACTTCGTGTTTATCCTGGAGCAGTTGAGCATCGTAGCCACAAGCGGCAGAACATATTGCATCTTGCTGTTTTGCACCGTCAAAAGAAAATCTTCGACTTGGTGAAAAAGATGAAGGTACCAATGACCAATTTGGTCAACGATATTGACATATACGGCTACTGCGTTTTGCATTGCGCTGCAGATATGACCTATTATCCGGAAGAAGGAACTCGCCCCGGTCCTGCTTACCAACTTCAAGACGAACTCAAATGGTTCAAAGTGAGTCAACTCCCCGCTTAATTTCAAATTTTAATATTTACAAAATTAAATGATTAATTAATTATAAAGATTTCTTCTATATATATATATGCAGCGAGTGCTCAAAATAGTGCCACCACATTTTCGCCATCACCATGATAAAAAACACAATAAGACTGCGAAACAGCTCTTCAGAGAGCAGCACCAAAAACAACTTGAGGACGCACAGAGATGGATAAAAGAGACTGCTCAGTCATGCTCCGCCGTCGCAGTTCTAGTCGCCACCGTCGTCTTTGCGGCCGCCTACACCGTCCCTGGAGGTTCCAATGAACGTGGTCTTCCTAATTTCCTGGATTCCCCTTTGTTCTTGTTCTTCACTGTCATGGACATTGTCTCCTTAACCGGATCCTTGACCGCCGTCGTAATGTTCCTTTCTATACTCTCATCGCCCTTTGAATTGCCAAATTTCTTTAAATCGCTACCTCGAAAGCTGACGTTTGGATTCACCATGCTCTTCTTGTCGGTTGCAACAACTATGCTGGCGTTCACGGCGACGGTTTTGCTCATCATCCGTTTGGAGCCACAGCGATGGACTTCGACTCTCGTTTACACTGCTGCCTTCATTCCGGTGAGCATATTGGCTCTGACACAGTTCCCTTTATACGTTGCATTTATGGATACTTCGATGAAGATTTCTAAGGCAATCGGTAAATTTCTTCCTTTGAAACGAATCCGTCGTCTCTTTCCTGTCCGCCGCCGATCCGCCTAGAAGAAGCATCAACCCATTAGAGGAAATGGAGTCAAATTACTATTTTAGAAAACTTTTTATATTTATCAATTTAATTGTGGTCTGATTCGCTATGTTATTTAAATTTATATTTATATTTGATGTATTTTGAATGTTTTTTTTCCTAATTTTAAATTAATTTGAATTTTAAATATATCCAAATGTTTTACTCTAAATGCTTTGTTTGTTTTCTTTTTATTTGAAACATATTTATGGAAATAGATATAATAAAATTAGTTAAACTTTTTAGATTTAACCAAAAGTAAAAATATTATTACTTTTTTGCTAATACAAAATTATCTAAAAACTGTCATTAAATTAAAAAAATACTAGTAAAGTTTAAAAAAAAAACACACTTAACTATCGAAAGTAGATAATTCAAAAAAAAAAACCCTCAGTATTTTACTTTATTTTAAAAGAAAGGGTCATGCATGTTATTTATTGGTTAATCTTTTAATTAATAAAAATTTCTTGTATTTATATTTTAATAAAATATATTATTTTAACACTTGTATTTTAAAGTTGTCAAATTAAAGTGATATATATCTATTTTCGTGGCTTTAATTATTGGCCAAAAGATAATGTTAATATATTAAGTTATAAAATAATTTGATTTAATTGAAATTAGAAAGTTATTGCTATTACACTTAGTTTAGTTTTTATAAAGCAACTGATGTGAGTACTATTCAGTCATGAAGAAAAGGGTAGCAGAGGAGGATAAGGGAAGAAGAATAAAGTGGTTCCAAGGAAAAAAGAGAAAAAAGACAAAGCAACAGAATTATAAATAAATTAAAGTTTACAGAGAATACGCGGATTAGGAAAGAATGATGAGCTGAAAGCTGTAGTGAATTGGAGATCGATGAAACAACAATAATAATACTGAAAAAAGTAATTAATATTATAAATTTTAATTACTTTTTTGCTTCTGGAACATTTGCATTTGTTAAAATTATATATATATATATATATATATATAATATGTACCTTTGTTAATATAACATGTTAATAAAAAGAATAAACTTATATATATGTGTTGATATCAAAATTTGCAGTTTCATATCACACGGTAAAATAAGGATTGAATTTTTATCGCTTTCTCGCTTGGAAGTAGAGATTGCTTTATTGTTAATTTGAGAGAAAATTGTTAATCAATTTACATGAAGAGAATGCAATATATATATATATATATATATATATATGAATGCTAATTTTCTTATCCTAATAGCATTCAAAATTTTGACAAAATAAGAAGTATATCTAACAAAATTATAATTTGCTCTTAATTAGGACTATTAATTTCAATTTCCTATCTCGTAAGGATTCTACCTAATGACAGTCTCATTAATCTGAATAAACTATCTCGTGTGATATCTAACCAACTCCTCCTAAGTTAAATCGAATCTAACCAACTCTTTCCTAAATTAAGCCGAACAGAACGCTACTAATTAGGTATTAGGCCTACTAGCAGGAAGTCTATTAGTTTCATGGGCTCGAAGTTATCTTTCCAAATAATATATATATATATAGAGAGAGAGAGAGAGAGAGAGAGAGAGAGAGAGTGGTTTTATTAAAATCTTATGTAAATAAAGTGATATACTCCGGACTTTTTCATGCGTGACACAGGTGGTTTTTAATTAAGGGGCCGGAACTCGAGTGATATATAATTATATATCGATTCACGACAATGTATTTAGGTGCATGGTTCTGATACTAATGTACGTTCTTCTTTTTTTGTTAATTTTCTAAGGGTTTTTTCTTTTTCTTTTTCAAGCCTTTATTTTGTTGTTTTCTTGTAATTGCTCAATGCTTGTTTGAAGGGGGTTAAGGCTTACTATGTGTTTCCAACTAAGTATAATCTTGTTTTCTGCATTTGTCCGTTTAGTTGAAGTTTACTAGAAGAAAAGGCACTATTATTATTTAATTGGTTAATTTTCAAGACAAAAGTATATTTGTTAAAATTTTATTGAATAAGCGTATTGACAATATGCAGTGTGCACATTTCAACCCAAAAAAAAAAAAAAATTGTTTTAAAGAAGAGAATGAAATATTTTCATAATAACAAACAAAAATATATAGCTTTTGGATTTGATATTGAGTGGTACTATGGGAATTAAAATTTCATAAGCAATTTTTTATTATACAAATCATACACATTCATTTCATTCAGTAAAATACTTCCACATTACTGAAAAATAAAAGAAGAATATTCAGGTTTGATAACACAACATCATTCATAATTTATTTTCAGAATATATAACTAATTTATCTCCGAAAATAAAGCACCACAAAACAAACATACTTGAAAAATACATCCATATATATTAAGCCCTTGACTACGTTGTCTCTTGTTTTTTAGTTCTCATTCTAAATACCTGGGCTTCTTCTTGTTATGAATATGCTTAAATTTTCTGGATAATTTTTTGATTAAAATCTTCACTAGTGTAGAAAAAAAAGGAAACTGAATAAGTGTAAATAGCAGGACCGGAATGAAAGCAGCAGCGTAAAGGAGAGTGGTCGTCCATCGCCTCTTCAAACGAATGAGGAGCAGCAGTGCAGCCGTGAAAGTTATCATGGAAAATAATACAGACAGGAAGAGTAGCAAGAAGCCACCCATCAACTTTCTCGGAAGAGATTTAAGGAAAGCCTCCGAATTATACGGTGACGTCAGGATAGATAGAAACATCACAACAGAGGACAAGGATGTAATCAAGGAGACAACGTCCATGATAGTGAAAATCCAGAAGAGTGAGGAGTGAAGGAAAATTGGAACACCCTGTTCATTGTTGCCGCCAGGCACGGTGTAAGCAGCAGCAAATACCACAGTGGCGACCAGAATCGAAACGGTGGAACATGACTCAGCGGTCTCCTTCATCCATTCCTGAGCATCCTTGTGTTGATCTGCATGCTGTTTATCGAAGAGATCCGCCGCAGTTATCCTCTGGTCGTTGTTACGGTGCATGATATAATGGGTCGGTATTATTTTTTTTACCTTCTGCAAAAATTTGATAAGATCAGAATCAAATAACATTTTTCGCTCATTTACGTAACTTCTACGCAGTTTTAATATTTTTTCCATAGTTTAAAAATTTTAAAAAATAAACGGAAAAAGAAGCTAGCTAGAAACACTGACCTCGAACCAACGTAACTCTCCTTGAAATTCGAGAGCCGGTCCGAAGTGGATTCCCCCTCGATAATACTTCATGTCTGCAACATGATGCAATAAAGTATTGCCACAGTTGTCAATCCTTGCAGCCAATTTCCGCACTTTCTTTCCTTCCAAATGCATTATGCGTTCGAAGATCATCTCTTGACGAAACATCACCGCTGCATTTAACATATTTTGCCCATAGTCACTAACGTAATCAGCTGCCTGAGGATATTTAGCAAGTATTGCGTCAATAATCTCTATTATTCCGTTGCTTGCTGCCATAAATATTGGTGCCTCAGTTGAACTTCTTTTCTTCTTCTTGCTGACTTCAGTTGATGAACTTGATAACTGATCTTTGCTGTCCTCAGGGTTTTGTTCTCCTTTGCCTAGTCCTAAGGAAATTGTGGCGTCTGTATCAGCTTGGTAACTTTCCTTCCAGGAATTGTCTTGGTCTACCAGCAACTTGGTCAGTCTAACAGCTAATTCATGATTTTGCTTTTCCTCCCAGATTTTCCTAATCTTGGGACATCCTGGGCATAATTAACAGCACCAAAAATTGAACAGATAAACTGAATAGAATTAATTATAATATAAATGACTAACTTGCATTTCCTCCAACAAAAATTCATATCAGAAGAGTAAGTTTAATTCGAACAACAAAATTCAGAGAATGAAATTTTGATCTAACCTTGAATCAAGCTCCTCCACATTTTTGACGTTGCTGCAACATTTTGAGTAAATGGTCAGCTCAGGCAGACTTAATTAATTTTAGAATAATACAGTCTGAAGAATAATAATGCTAGCGACTACATGAAAATTTATATAACATGCAGTTAGTCACATATAGCTAGCTCCTTAGTTTCTGTTGCTTTGAGTGGAGTTCTTTGCTCTGCTGTAGAGTTGCTGCTTTGAGCTGCATTCACCTGCTGCCGCTGATTGGTGCTATGGCTGATGGCTTGTTTTGCTGCCGCTTGGTGCAGTCTATCTGCTGTGGAGTTGCGTTTCTTTGCTGCTGCTGGCCTCTTAGAGATGTTATTCGGGTGCAGTTCCTAAGCTTTTGGCCTGGATGCTTTATGGTTTTTCCAGTTTCTTTTGTAACTTCCTTTTATCTTTGGATGCTCTTGTTTACCTTTTCTTTCTTTTTATTAAATCTCTGTAAGATTTCTCTCTTAAGCACCCCTTTTTTTTATTAAAAAAAAAAGGAACAAAACACTTTAACGTGCATGCATACATAATCAAATTACCCGTGTGGTTCTTTGCTTGCCGGATGTTCTTGCCAGTCTCCAAATCTTGTCGATGACTTGATAGAAGCCTATCTTCTTCTTCGTGGCCCTCTTCAAGCGCAACTGTTGGAATCACTGCAAAGAAATGCAATCAAATCCATCGTCTATATATTTGTTCAAGTACTAAATTTTATAGAAATTAATTAAATTACATATTTTTGTAGTGCAAACTAATGGTGTGTGTGTGTGTATATATATAATAAAATAAATTTTATAATTATGAAGACTATAATAATTAAGTCGCGTACAAAAGTAGAAGAATTTCTTCCATATGCTCATGGGTCTCCAACTCCTGAAAGCTGTTGGCATTAAAGCTAGTAAATTAAAACTTGTCATGCCATTTTTTTCCTCTCTCTTTGCAAGTTTTTCTTCCCCATCATCATATGTTTCCTTTGTGCCTAGAAACTCTCCTTCCTTTTCCAGTAACCAAATAGCCGTATCTGTATATATAAAACCAACACAGAATTAATGACAACTATATATATACCATGAACGTATATACACCCAGTTCTAGACTTCTAGTGTAAGCATCCGCATTATATACAGAGATCAAATAATCATAATTAGCACATGAACAACTACATATATAAGAAAAAGGAAGAGAGATAAGAGAATACCAAAGTGCTGGCCGATGACAGCAATGTGAAGAATAGAGATTTCATCATTTCTTCGGAAGTGCTGGGTTAAGAGTTTTGCATCTATCTGTTCAGCAGTATTAAACAAGTACTGCACCATTTTGGTCTTCCCAAGTGCAGCAGCCCTATACAGCGGGGTTTCCCCCAATTTGTTACGCATCAAAAGTTTCATCGGATCTTCCACCAATTTCTTGGGGTCTTCCGGGGCCAAAAGCTTCTTTTCTTCTTCATAGTCATTATTATTATCAGGCCAAGACGTTGGATCCAAGACAATAGCAACCATGTGTTGGGCTGCCTTAACACAATCGGTGATGGCCACTTCGTGAAGAGGAGTGTTTCCATGATTATCAGGCGTCGTCAAGGCCGCAAATTTGTCGGATGGATTTGGTAACTTGTCAAGCAAAGCTTTGACCAGTTTGGGGTCTGTACTGGCTCCTGCAAAGTGAAATGCGCTGTCTCCATTTACCGTCAGAGAAGAAAACAAGTCCTCCGGCCGACAGTTATCGTAGAATTCCTTGAAGCCTTTCCAGTCCTTTATTAAGGCACTTTCATAAGCAGCTCTCAGTTTTTCAACGTTATAACGACAATCTGCCTGAATCTGTAACGCTCTCCCCATATCTCTGTATGTATTTTTACGTAGACGCACAGACTTAAGTGTGTTTGTTTGATATATTTCCCGTGATATTGCATATTTCTTTTAAAACCTTTAAAAAGTGGGTATCGGTACTTTGCTTAATAAATTAATAAAGTTCTCCCAATCATTATAATTAAGAATAAAATAAAGATAAAGTTCAAAGAAATTACCATCAATATTCTCGTAATTGTCTCTGAGAATCACTACGTACGTGCAGAATAAAGGCGGATTATTCTTTGTCTTTACAAAATAAATAAAAGAGAAAACGTCAGCTTGCAGGATTAACATCAAATTATATATGCTAATGGATTAATTTGTTAATCTTTGTTCAGAATTTAACTGCATATCTTAGAATAATTCTGTTAATTAAATAAAACCTTATTCACAGATTCTAATTATTACTCTCGATTTATTTAATGCTTTGTAACAGTTGGATGGTTTGTTCTGCTTTCCAGTACTCTACTATTTATTCTTCCATACGGGGAAAAAGAAAAAGATAAAGCAAAATGCCTTGCTTTCCTTGTTATATATCGATTTTATTAATCCTTTCTTTATTCTTCTTTCCAGAGGCTCGGCATCATGTCCTCTCTTTGTGTGTTTCTTTTTTATTTATTTTTATTAATTTAACTTAGTAAAAAAAAATATCAAATCGAAACAGAAAGAGAAAGAGATCTGCTCCTCTACTTGTATATACAAGCTTTGTTAATTTGAATTTGCACGCTATACCTTTACGTGGGAAATTCAAAATTAGCCTGTGATTTTTTAGATAATTGTTTAAAAATATCAAATACAACAAACGTTAATAGATTTGGGAGTTAGGTATAATATTTCTAAAGTAGCCAAATTTGTGTTAATAGTGATGAAATTTGCTCTACATTTATATTTTAATAAAAGATTTTATTGCAAAATTACCCTCTATGTAAATTACTGTTAAAGACAACGTAACCTCAATAAATAAAATAATATTACTTTTCACATTCATTTAACGAATAACTACCTATCTAAACTCTAAATGTTTTCTCTTTAATATAAAAACAAATTTATCATAATTATTTTATGATCATTAACTCACAGAGAAAAGATCTAATATTTGGAAGTTTAGAAAAAAATCATGTTAATTTATCATAATATTAAGGGTGTGTCTAGTTAGTAGCATTATCAAATATTTGGTTGGTTGTATAGAACTTTGACCCTTATTTGCGGAAAAATTGTGGCTTAAACGATGATAATACATGTATGAACGTGTAGTTCAATTAATGAAGATCCAAGTGACCCAATTAAATTACTGTGTCCGGCAGATGTAATTGGCAAGTCGGCAGAATATGATGGTGGTTGTCCATGTAGTTCAATTGTTTTATAAATAATAATAATAAAATAAATTATTTTGATGAAACAAAAATAATTTATTTAATAATTTATTAATTATGCAGTGTCGAAGAGACCCGCGGAGAATCCTGCATTAATTTAAAGATTATTATAGCTCCCTGCTAAGTGCAACGCACTCTGGAGTTATATTTTTATTTGATTTAGTTAATTTTAATAAAAAGTGATGGAAGAATATTATTCAGGTTTGATAACCTCATTGATGATAACAAGAATACATATATTTTATTATATTCATAAATTATTATTTAAAAAAATCTAAGCTCTCCCACCACATCATCCGGTCACATCATTGAGATTATAATATTTTAATCTCTAATTAATATTCTTATTAGTATTTAATTGGCCTTTTTGGTTCTCCAAATAAAAAAAAAAATCCTGATTTCTTTCCTGACAAACTTTTGTTATCTGCATCATCTAACATGCATCGTGGAGACCGATTCCATATGTACATGTAGAAGCGGTATAAATTTGCACTCTGTTCGGCATTATCTAACATCAGAGTGATTATAATCTCTGATCTCATGTTCACACACACGTTATTATCACATATATAAAAGCCATTGTACTTATAAAAGCAGCAACATATTGAAGTCTAAGTTATGTAATAAAAAGCAGAGGGGAGGGATTCATATTTGCGGGCTTATTCATGGTGTCAAGAGGGAGCTTCCTTCCTTGATGAGAACAAAGACGCCACCAGCATCCCCTCGTGAAATCCGAAGATCTTCATCAAGGTATGTGGTTAGCAACCATGATTGAGCATTGCTGTTTGAGATTGGGAATTTCAACGGTGGTTGGCTGGAAATGGTCTTTGCAACAGATGAAGCTGTGTTTTGGACTGAAGTAAGTAGGCCTTTGACTGGTGTGAGATCAATCTTCTGCCCCAAGAACTCGACATTTTCCGGTAACACGATTGAGTCGGTTATCTGAGGAGTGCCGATAATGCCTTCTTCAAACTTGATCTGAAGAGAAGGCAAGATGAAAAACGCAGTTCAGAGATAACTCCAGAGCTACAAATCTTATTTTTGTTAGTAAACAGAAATTGGACCTTTAAAGGCATTTAGAGCCATAGACTACCTTTCTCTTTCGCAATATTAGCCTATGTTTCTCTTTGAAGTATTAACAATATCATTTATTAGAAAGTTAAACAGGACATGATAAAATGTTATGGCAAAAACGAACCTGCACGCGTTTGGGACTCCGGACTTCAAACTTAGCGTTGGTAGTAATGGAAGTGGTAGAAAATGGCCCAGCAAACCGGATAGAATTCTGCACCGTCAAGTTCTCAGAGTCAATTGTCTGTGAAATCTCCTCGACCCTTGCCAATGGCAATGTGCCCCTTGACAATAATGGGAACAAGCCTGAAAAAGATGTGTACCTGCATTGCCGCTCATAATTTTCAAGTCAATACTCACATGAACTCAACTTCATAAAACATAAACCCAGCTGCAATTTCAGTCTCCATTCAGTATTAGCAAGGGCATCATACAAGTTTCAAAGCAGAGTCACAATAATTTAAACACAAAAACGCAGGATTCCTAAGTTAATTACAAATTTAATCTAAATGGTTTACCTACAACTTCACAAAGGTAAATCCAACCAAGCCGAAGTAAAACTCTACTCCGAGCATAAAGGGAAAATTCTTGTCTGGGTACTCATTTATTAATGAAATAAAGGTTCTAATAATTGATTTCACTGTCTTAGATATAAAATATGCCTATTATGAGCAAGATCAAATAAAGTATAAATTTTAATTTCATTTTTTTTTTAAAAAAAGACTAAAGTAAAACTACTCTATTGTTTTCATTTCCAACATCACAAAATTCAGCTGAACTAAGTCAATTAATTATATTAAACTTCAATCGACCAAAAACCCAATTTTGATAAAGTACCAAGTAATACTTAAATACCCAAATTCAGAAACTTCCAAATTTTTTTTCCTTTCCCCAAAGTTTTTGATTACCAAACAAATACTAAGGAAAAAAAAAGGGCGAAAACTTACGCAAGAATCCATTTGCCGTTAAGCAGAGTCAAAGCTTCAGTTGGCGCCGCCGTCGGATTCTTGGCCTCAAGCTGTGTAATAAGCTCAACGATCTCTGCTCTCGTCTCACTCGTCGCACTCAACCCACGATCGGTCCCATAAAACGAATCCACCAACGCTTTCTTCAAATTATCAATCTCGGTCACTTCCTTCGGCTTCACCTCCACCTCGGCCATCGCCACAGAGGAAGCACCAGCGACACCGGAGACACCATTGTCCTCCTTATCAGCGCCCCACTCATCATCGTCAGCAGCCCGAGCCAAAAACACAGGCCGGGACCGAGTGAATTCCAGGATTGAACTCGGCGATTTCTTAGAAACCTTCTGAGGAATTTTTACCGAATTCAGAGGAAGAATGGAAAGCCTTGTAGTAAATCGATTGTGTATCGGGATTTGTGAAATAGTCTTGCATGGAAATTGGTTAACTGGAGAAACCGAAGCCATTAGCTTTTCGAAAACTCGAATTCTGAAAGAGAAAACAGAACGCAGAGACTTTGCTGAACAAGAAAAACAGAGAAACGAGACAGTTGTATGTCCAAAACTTCGCGCATCAACCAAAGCCGTGATGTCTTAAAATCTTGACCAATTAAGATACGATTTTGTCCTTGTATTTAAAGCTATACGTTACTGTGATCGTGAGGGTAATATTGGATTTGGAGATTGCATTGCACAAATTCGGTAGGGACACTTGCATATTCAATGGGTTTTTAACACGTGGACGAGAAGTTGGAGTACTAAGTTGGAATATTTGAAGAAAATAAATAAGACAAAAACGAGGTCACGTGATTTGAGGCAGAAAAAAATTGGGTATTTAAACTGAAATTGGTAGGTCACATTTTTTTGGTGTGGTATTGAACTCTAGAAGCTTCTATCGTGTTTGCCCACCATTTCCATTTTGGCTTTCCACACTATCCACGTAGTAATATCTCTAGAAGCGTAGCCTATTGTTTGGCTATACCAACGCAAAAACATTGTGTGTTTGAAACCGTTGTATTTCTTATTTTCGAATATATAATAAATATTAACCTATGTTCGTATTAATTGTCATGATATTTAATTAAATATATTATTTTTTATAGGTAGATAATTACGCGTGAGCTTTTGGTTTTATGAGTACGACAGGTCGTCGTTTTCCTTTTGCGGTAGACGATACGTCGTTTGTAGAAACCAAAACATAACGACATGTTGTTGCTCGTTTCTTTGATATGAGCTTGGGAATTGGGCCTTCAATGATCAAACAATGCCTACATTGTGGGCCAATGGTGGATCAGGGGCTGGCCCAACGTTAAGTACAGCCCTCGATCAAAGAGTAACCGTAACAACTTTAGTATTTATTCTGGCCCCCAACAACCCCACACCGCCTTCATTTCATCTTTTTCAGAGTATTACTCTGTTTCATATCCAAAGTTATTTTTCTCTTTTTATTGTATTTCAATTCAATTTTCATAAGTGATATGACCTTCACGGGCTTCATACAAGATTGAAAACTAAAAGCTAGTTATCGATCCTTTTTTCCTAAAAATATCAATTACTTGAAGGTTCCTAATTCTATTTTATTATGAAAGCACAATAATTAAAGTGTTTGATAAAATATTTATTCACATTTATTTATTAATAATAATTCAATTCACAATAATTGTACTTTAAAAATCATAATATCTCGAATACAAACAAAAATTAAGTAACTATCATATATTATAGCTGTGCTGTGCTGCATATAAAATTTAATGCCGTCCTAATTTGATTAGCACGAGAATAGGGGCCCATAAAAATAATGCAACAACATATATCGAGTAACAGCTAGAAATGCAATGTGTCGCAGTTTTATTCCTCATAAAGACTTACTCCATGTTCATAATTTGTTAGAAAGGAAATGTATTTCATTATTTTTATTGTCTCTGTTCTTTAGTTGTAGGTCCTCAGATAAGATATTTCTTCTAGGAAACAAATAACGGGTGTTTTTCTTTAAAAACAAGGAATAATTGAGATGCTAGCAGACAAAAAGAACAAGAAATGAAAGAAAGAGCTGATGAGATCGTGGAGTTTACAAGCTTACAAGTCGACAAAACTCTGAGGATATGCCATCTACAGTGTTAAAATTGAGATAATAAAACTAGGTCCATGAATTTTATTATTTTTAAAATTAAAGCTGTAATTTTCTTTTTTATATCGAATACGTTGTTAACTTCTATTCAAACAATATATAAATAAATGCTTATAATAAATTCAAATTTTGACTATCACGTTATAGATATGTAACTTAACAAATTAAGAGAACTCCAGTCAAATTTAGGTTAAAATCGGATGAATTCTACTTCCAAATAAGGGAAAAAATTTACCAACAAATTATAATGTGAAAAAAAATAAAACTCATCCTACATTTTAAGTTGTAATAATAATAATAATAATAATAATAATAATAATAATAATAATAATAATAATAATAATAATAATAATAATAATAATAATAATAATAATAAGGGAGAATGTCCAATACCCCTAATTTTTTTATCAATACCCCATCACTCTCTATATTTTTTTTAATATTCCATCATTCTCTTGGCTCTTATTTTTTTTCTCTATTTTATCCTTTAATTTAATTGATTTATGTTGAATTACAAATGATAAAATTGAAAATATTTAAATTATTGAAAGATAAAATCGAAATACAAAAAAATAATGGGATATTTAAAAAAATATAGGAGATAATAAGAAATTGGGCAAAAAAACATAAAATATTGGGCATTCTTTCTACTAATAATATATGGCTTTTAAGAAGTGATCACTACCCAACTAATGGGTGATAGGACTTACATAATTTTTAATTGCATTTAATAAGAAACATATAAATGATGCTCTAGATCTTATCTATGGAAATATGAAATTAGTTTAAAGACTCGAATATTAATATAAATACCCCATTCAATGTTTTTAAAAAATGAAGCATGCTGGAGCTTTTTGGTATCAAGAGAGAATTAAAAATATATGTTATGGTGGCGTCCATGTTAGATGTCTGATAATTGATAGGACTGTTTAGACCAATCGTTGATCCAAACTCCACATATTAACAAAAGTATTTTAATGAAAATCGATTAAGAGTTTGCATTAATTAACTAATGTAACTATGATTATGATCATGATTGTGACGTTGCACCTGCTTAATTAGGGTTTGAATTCACCGAAAAGACTAAACTAAAAGTCCATTTGAACGAACCATTCTTCCTTTTTAATCATTACTACTGCATCTGCATGCATGTAATTAATTCGGCTCCCTCCATGTATCATCATCTATTCGTCTTCTTTTCCTTCATTTGAAACCAGAAGTCTAATAATCACATCCTCAAATTTTTTCTGTTCGGGCCAATGTTAAAAGAGAGAGGTTTTTCTTTTAGTAGTGATGGAATTTGACTTAATTTAGATATAGGTTTTTAACTTCTTGAATAGTGGTAAAATTCACTTAATTTATATACAAATTCTCTTGCAATCAAAAGCCATAGTAAAGCGTTCGTTTAATATAATATTAATAGTTTGAATTTGATATATGTGTAGGAGACTTTCCTGCAAGCAAGCAAGCGGTGTCAAACTAAATTTCTAACGTAATCATATGCGTATGTGTGTGTGCATGTAAAATGAAGCGAGGAGGTTTATGAGGATTCTTTTTCGTTTCTGCTTGCAGCTAGCGATGGCAACAGATAAATGCCGCCACTTGGCAAGCCCTCGGTACATGCGCCGGCTTGAATGGCTTTTTGACTCCATTTTTGGCCGGCGACCATTATGTACAAAATTACAAAAACTCATGCTTCGCAGCAAACTACTAAAATAATATTAAAACTATAGTTAACTAACTAGTGTGCTTCCGTCTGTTGTTACTCCAACTCCGATAACAAAAGCAACAGCAACGAGAAGAAGAAACCCTGTAAAGCACTTCTTCTTCTTCCTCTTTTTTTTTCTCTTATTTTCCTTCTATTTTGTCTTTGTTTGCTTCTCCAAATAGCTGACCTTATTATCTCAGCATTTATTGTCACCTTTCCAACTAATAAGCATTAGTCTTTCTTTCATTCTTTGGATTCTCTTCTTCTTCACTTATTAAGTGGCTATTTAGTATTGTCGTTTTCATTTCAATGAGCTAAACAAGAGGTGGGGTTTTAATTTCATTTCTTGAACAAACTCACGAGACTTCCATGGATACTCTAATAAACCCTTCTGCATGCTGATGCAATACAAAAACGCATGTCGTTTTTAATATATCTGAAAATAGTTTTAATTTCTCGAGTTCTTTACTTCCTTTTTATATCGTATTTGTGTTTTCTTTTAGTGTTGTGAGCTGTTTTTGGGTTCTGCGTTTGCGTGAAAATGAGTCAACTCAGTGTAATATTGCAGGAATCGCTTAACACAGAAAGTGAGACGAGAACGATCCTGGCTTTGCTCCGGGAGAAAATGGAGGGCGTTGATGGAATCAGGAGGAGAAGAAGAAGTCTAAAAGACCGGCTAGGACTAAAAAGCATGGGATGTTGTGGGCCCACCTGGGGTTTCAGACCAAACACAATTAACTTAAGCGACAGCGAAGACGAAGAACAACGCCAAGAAGGCCAACAGCAATTACAGGAGCAACTAGAACAAAGTCAGGAACTGGAAATAAACGCTGGACCGGCCCGGTCAGAAAATGTATCCGGTCCAAATTGCGTGGGCCGGGTTCCGTTAAATTCGGGTGGAATGAATCTGGCGGCTGCTTTGGCAGCGGAGCGACATCTCCGGGCAGCTGACGGAACTAACTTGGCGAGTCCCACAACTGGCATTATTAATACAAATAATAATGTGGGTCCAGCGGGGACAGCACCAGGAACGCCGTTAAGGGTGTCGTTGATGAGACTGTTGGCGGAAACGGACGGCTGTGATGGGGAGGAGAAAGCGAGAGGAGCAGCAGGAGGAGGAGAGGTGGGGAGTGATTCTGTGTGTTGCGTGTGCATGGGAAGGAAGAAGGGTGCAGCATTTATCCCATGTGGGCACACTTTTTGTAGGGTGTGTTCCAGAGAAATGTGGTTGAATCGAGGCTCTTGTCCCCTCTGCAACCGTTCAATCCTCGAAATTCTCGACATTTTTTAATGATCGCATTTGATCAGCGGTAGTGATGACGTTGATGGTGCCTCGAGATTCATGTGGGATTGTATTGATTGGTTTTCAATGGAGATGAGAGCAATCCAAGGAAAGGATTAAAAATAATACAATGTAATACGAGATTGAATGATTTTTTTTTTTTTGGGCTATGACTTGGGTTGATTAAGGAGGAATTTATCTTTCTTCCTTAAGTATAAATTTTGATAATCATTTAATATTTAAAAAAATCTCAAGCACGTACTCATTTGACTTTGTTAATTAATAAATAATATATGTATATTATTTTACACATAAATATCATTATTATCTAAAAAAGGGTTTTTCACATAACTTTCTGGAATATGTGAAAATTTTAATTTACGGGAACAATGCAGGAAAGAATCACATACTTTCTCTTATGGAGTTTGTCTTTGCAAAGCATTGGGAAATAAAAATTTACTTTGTCCACATTCTAACCCACAACCCTTAGAAAGAAAATCAATACTCATTCCACCTAGGGGTGGCAATTTGGGATATGACACGATTATTCGATACGAATTCGGTGCCATTAAACGGATTTGAATTTAAAATCTTGATACGAATAATAATCGTGTCGTATTCGTGTTGACACGATTATTATTCGTGTCGTATCCGTGTTTAACATGCAAGACACGATTATTCGTTCAAGACACGATTAATTAAATGAATAATTGAATAACCGTGTCTTAAACGAATAAACGAATAATTATGTCCTAAACGAATAATCGTGTCCTTAACGAATATATTTTAAGAATATTTAGAAAATATGTAATATAAATTTATTTATTATAAACAACTCTTAATATAAGCATCTAATTATTAAATATATATTATGTTTGATAAAATATGCTATATTTAATATCTTAAGGACCTCAATAATAATTATTAAATTAAACGAATTTTATTCGTATCTTAAACGAATCGTATTTTAAACGAATAATAGGATTTTAAATGAATAATCATGTCTTAAACGAATAATCGTGTCTAAACGAATCGTATCTAAATAAACGGATCGTATACGGATTTAAAAGAGTTGATACGAATAATAAACGAATTGTATTCGTGTCAAACGAATATTAAACGAATCGTATTCGTATCGGCCCAAATTCGATTCGTTTATCCGAATTGCCACCCCTAATTCCACCACACTAAATATATTTTTACGATATATTTTTTAAGTCTTAATAAATAATTTATAATCACTAAAATTCTATATAATAATTTTAAATTAAAATTATTATCAAATAATAATAAAATTATTCTTAAATAATTATTAAAAACAAATTTAAATTGTTATAAAATAAAATTATTCTAAGTTATTATTGGCACTAATAATTTTAAATAATTATTCTTAAATAATTATTAAGTGAAATAAATTATTTTATTTAAAAAATAAATATTAATAATGATAATAGTTTTAAATTTTTTTTAATTTAATGATAAAAATAATTTGAATTTCAAGTTATTATATAAAATTTTAATGATTATTAAATTATTTTTGAATTATATACTGATATATGTATTATTATTAACAATTAGAAAACATCTCAATAAATTATATTGGTTGGGGTGGTTGGACTGGTAGTTCACTTTGCTAAGGGTTTTAAGTTTGAATGTTCACATGGTAAGTTTTATTTTGCAATAATAAGGGGTATTTTAATAAATATACTATTTTTTAATAGAATAAAAACGTCGTAGGGGAGGTATGTGACCTTATTTTTAATTGTTCCCGTAAATTATAATTTTCACAAATCTTATGGGAAAAAAACCCGTTATCTGAAAATATATAAATAAATTTATATAGCCAACTTCTATGTGTATGTTACGCAACGTTGTTTTATATAAGTTTCTTTCATAAAAAAGAAGGGAGAGAATTCTAATTGAAACAAAGGTGGTATTTTATTGCGTATAATAAAATTAAGAAAAGAAAGATTATAACAAAATAATGTTTCAAACATTTTATTAATTTTTGTTTCTTATTTTGGGCCGTGTTACTGTCCAATGTCTCGTACCAAAGCTCATATATGGGCTCATTATAATCAACCGAAGCCAGGCCCAAAAATTGGATGGATTGGCCTGAATGGGTTGGACTTAAACGACAAATTCTAGTTCGTTTTACAAACTCTTTATGTTGAGGAGGTATTCTATTTTCTAGTAGTAGTAGTAGTAATATATATTATTCCGTCTTAAAGTAGTGCACTAATACAAAATAAGCCATATGATTCTATTGAACGAATTTTTAAAAATAAAGTCAAGCAATTGTTTAAAGTTAAGATATACTGATATAAAAAAAAGAATCCGAAATCATCATACACTGTACACACACTTAACAGAAGTTAAAAGTTGTTTCTAGTGATGAAATCAGATTTAAAATAAAGAAAAATGGTTAAAAGAAGCGTAATTTATCCCCGTTAGTCCCTTAAACGAAGAGTATTTCCCATAATAAAAGAACAAAAACCTGCACACATATTATATATGACGGCCCCAGCACGTTAAAAGTCGGCAACATGGATAGATAAGCACGAGAAGAGGAACAAATTATGAAGAGTGTGAAATTATTACACAGCAGAAGTTTTAGGACTGAAAGCATATGATTCTGATTTTTGTCTGAGCAACTTTGAAATCGATATTTTTGTTCCACATGCGACGAATGTAGCAAAGCAAGTAATAAAATGAAAAAACAAAAATACCAGTTAGTGGAGGGAGAGAAGCTGCTGCTCTGTTCAATTTACATCACATCACATCAACTTTAATTTCTGCAAAGCTGCTGCTTATAGTCTTAATATTTGTTCGAATCCTAGTGGTCTTAGCAATGAGGCATACGTGGATTGTTTTCTATCTCATTTTCTTGTGCATTATTATTTTCTCTCCTACTTTCCCGGAAATAGCGATGTTTGCAAGTCTCACGGTTGGGGTATCTGATATTTTTTCTAAATAAAGTGTTTATTTGATGTTAATTGCTCAACAAAAGTGGGTTCTATTGCCAAATTGTGTTCTTCAATATGACCATGTCATTTCAATTTCGTTAGTTGGGCAATGTTTATCGTAACCAACTTCTTCAAAGATATTGTCATAAACAAAGTTTATTTCACCAAAGAATCTCTTTAATTTTAGAATAATTCTATATTTGAATTGAATCGCACTCGCGAGTTATCTTTGATATTTTCAAAAATTACATGCATTTGTTTGAATGAAAATCGAAATAATACGACAAATTTATATAATTCAATGTTAAATGAATAATAACGTAATAATAATTGTTTGGATTTCTATCAGACACATTTGTGAGTATATTTTAAAATTGTTCAAACTAATATGTTCTATTTTAATTTTTATTTAGTAAATGTACGAACAAAAAAATTAATTATTTTAATTAAATTTTGAACGTTTATACCGACATAACATTATTCATAATCCCAACCGAAAAGTACAGGTATAATAATACATCTAAAAGCAAAAATAAATCATGATCAATCACCGAGGTCAACTATAATTCTACTAAATGGCCCCCACAATTATTTTCTAAATCCGATTTGCTCTTCAACTAATCTTCAATATCTAATCACATGCACGTTCAATATTCCATTCAACCATAAAAGTGCTTTTAACAGCCGTTGATAACTGGTCAATCACATTTTTAAAACGAGATTTAAATATATGACTACTTCGGCCCCACATCCGCGATTCATCTTACATCGAATGTCTACGAGTTTGATCATCACTGTTTGGTTCTCAATTCAGACCGTTGGATTTATTCTCGAGATCATATTGGGACCCACAACTAGAGAAGCTCTTTATGATTCGATAGAACTAAAATATAATCGCACGCCATGTTCATGCTTTCGTGTTTCAAACTTTCAATGAAGGCATGGATACATTTGCTGGCAGGAAAATTTACAGATGCTCCCTCAATTATAGGGAAAGAATGTCAAAGATGTATTAGAAATAATAGATATTTTTTAATTTTATTAATAAATAACATATATTTTAATATTAATTTACTGTTAATTTGACAAAATTTTAGTATTATATTTTTAAATATTTATAAAATAATAAATATAAGAGATATTATTAAATATAATAATTTAAATATATTTTAATATTTTTATAATATATTTTAAATTTTAATAATTTAATATAGATTTAATATTATAATATATTTAAGATTAATAATTTTTTACTTTATTATTTTAATAATAAAATTAAATATATAATTATTAAAAAATAATGAGTTAAATCGTACTTATATACTAAAATATTTTATTTTTTATTTTTATAATAATTCGATATTTAACTATTAAAATTTTTTAATTAAAATAGTTTGTAATATTTTATTTTTACATGTATCATATTTATCTAAAAAAATTAAATTCATCATACATATATTTTAAAATATATGAAAATTTGAATAAAAAGATATAAATAATAAATACATGTTATAATATATTTATATACTACAGTTAAAAATAATCAAGATTTTTTTTAATTTTTATTTATATTTTCAAAAAATTTAGTACCATTTGTTAATAGAATTAATAATTAGATATATTTTATATTTTTACTAACTAATACAATTTAATTCTAATTTTAAAATATTTTTTAGATATATATTTTACATATAAAAATAAAATATTAAAAAATATTTTAATTAAAAATTTTTAATAATTAAATATCGATTTATTACTATAAAAAAGTTTAAAATATTTTAGTATGTGAGTGTGATTTAACTCATTATTTAAATTTTTTCAATAATTGTATATTTTAATTTTATTATTGAAATAATAAATTAAAAAATTTATTTAGTTTTAAATATATTATAAAAAATATTAAATATAAATTAAATTGTTAAAGTTAAAAAAGTATATTGTAAAAATATTAAAATATAGATTAAATTATTATATTTAAATAAAATATAAATTATATTATTATTTTATAAATATTTAAGACACAAATGATAATAAGTTAATTAATCAATTAATGATAAATTAACAATAAAATATATGTCACTATTAATAGAGTTAAGAGTATCTGTAGTTTTTAAATATAGTTAAGAGTATCTGTCGTTTCTAATACACTAAGAGGTATATGTCTTTTCCTTACAATTGAGGGAGGCATCTTTCAATTTTTCTTTGTTAGCATCTTAATTATTTAATTTTTTTATAGAAATTAAAAAATATATATTTTAATTTAAAAATAATGATAATAATATACTTTGTTTCGATTGGCTGGAGTGTCACGTAAACTAAGTTGGAGAGAATTATGATCCTCACAGCCGCCGAGAATTTCGGTACGTTTGACGTGGCAGTCATCTTTAAATTGTGACCTCTCATTAGCAGCCACGTTTGCAAACGGAGAATCATTTTTTTGGCCCTTTTTACCAATTAATGATAAAAAGAACCAGGTTGTGGTTAACAAATTGAGAAATAAAATAATAATATCAAATAGTGGACTAGTATTATATACATGACATCACTCATTGATATGGGATCAACCAATTGATAAAAAAATTGTAAATTTTAATTTTAAATAGGTTTGATGTATTAGGTTTTGAATATATTTATCAAATAAAATCTTTAGGATATAATAATCTTTGATCAAAATATATAAATTTGGACTCAATATAATAATACTTTTTACACACGCACATATATAATAATATCAGATAATTTTATTAAATTTATTCTATTGAAAACCTTTTTTTTTTAATTTTTTTTTAAAATTAGAACATTGACATTTAAAAGAGTTTGACCGTAATAGCGGATCTTAGAATTGAATATAAAAAATAAAAAAAAAGTAAAAAATTGAATGAAAGAAGTCAATAATTAGACCAATAATAAAAATTAATTTGTTCATATGTTAGCTTTCGGGTAACTAGTCAGATGCATAAAAAAATCAACTTGTACACATATATGGGTGTGTGTTTCCACTATGATCTCTGTTGTTGATAAAAAATGTTCTCTTCTTGTAATTCTTCAGAAAATGAACAAAAAAAACAAAGGGAAAACCTAAACTCTTTTAGTTTATAACATGCAGAAACTCTTATGGCCAATAATTTTATTATATTTTTCCAGATTTATCGAGAAATGGTAAACGAATAGAGCCAAAATGAAACTGTTGGAGTTTTGGTATGGGATTCAGTGTTCATTTCCAATTTGGATAATATGTATATATATAATACGTTGCAATAAAACATTGCATGTGCACTGTACATTAATTGTGTATCCTCTAAATAGGTTTCTTTTTCTTGGGTGATGAAAACTATATATTCATAATTCTCATGCATTCAATATCTTGCTACAAATTAATTGATACAAAAGGACGAGGTACTTTGGAAGGTTCTGGGATGGCCTTTCTTCCTTGTTAATGCTAATAAGACTAGACCCCTAGAAGTGGAAAGAAAACTAGAAAAGGAAAGAAATTATTTGAGCCCACAGGCATGCATACGAAAAGCAAACGAATTAAGAGCAGTTTCAAAGAACCTGGAGCTTGATATTGGAGAGCCAATGAATTTTGATCAGAAATACGTGTTTCGATGCATCATGCATGTGCTATGCTTAATTTCCTATATTATCAAATATTTATTTTACGTGCCATTTGAAAGTATTCTGTTTTTCGATTAAAAACATTTTCAAACAACACTTCCGAGTTAATTGTTATATATATAACTTTCTTCCACGTTTTCCAATTTCCCATTTACACATGGGTTACTCCATTCCAAATTTTGCTTTAGGTGAGTTAAATCATTTTCTTTTAAATTCTTATACTCAATAATTTAGCTAGGCTCATCGATCGAGATCTGTCCAAATCAAACTCGAGCCTTATTTTTGAAGATTAAGAGACATGATTGTCCCGAGTTGTACTTTGAGCATATTATGCAGAGACCACAATTAATTGCTGTTAAAACTAATGTGCTAGCTAGCTAGGGAATATTAGATTTTGTTTTCAATCATTTAATATATATATATATATATATATATATATATATATTCTTCACTTAATAATAGGACACCCACTTAAAATAAAAATTGAAAAGGCAAGGAAGAAGAATATATATATATATATATATATATATATATATATATATATATATATATATAGACACACACACACACACATATAAGGTCATGTATACGATCTATCTAGTGTACTAGCTTAGCACTGACAAAGGTGAAGAAATTAACAAAACAAAGCAATACCCAAGAAGGAAACATTGCATGTGACTTTAGAACGAGGGAGGGTCCAATTCCAATCCCAATTCCACTTTCAAATCTCCTCGAGTACTCATCAAGCAAGCACATAGATTCTCTCTTCTATTCATATCAAAATGCCCATTGTTTCTACAACTTAAAAAATTAACAAAACAACAACAACAACGACAACAATAATAATAATCAGTCTCTAGTCGAATGCCATTGGAAACCACGAAAGTTTAATTTATGGCATCCCAAGAAATTATAAATTATACAAAACCCTAAAAAAAGTTCATAACTAATTTATTTTAGAATTTATAATCGTATCTATAATTTATAATTATAGTATATCCAACGTTCAAAGAGTCTGTCTTCAGAAATAATAGCACACCCAACTTTCAAAAAGACTATCTTTAAAAATAATAACATACCCAATATTAAAAAAGGTTATCTTAAAAAATAAATTAATTACTACTTAAAATTTTTTAAAAATAAACCACACAATTTATGTGAAAAATCATAGAGATATTTTTATAAAATTTGAGGAGAGAATGAGTTCTAACTGTTTAGACTCAATCTGAATGGCTCAAATTACGCACTTAACTTTTTATAAATATAATTTTAAAAGTATTTGCATTTTCTTAGTAAGTAAATGTTTTGTTAATAATTATTTAAAAAAAAATTGGTACGAGAAGATAAGATATAATTTCCTTATCAAATATTTTTGTAACCAAAATGAAATTATATTTTACCTTTTGTACCTTCCTTTACCGTAAATTAGTGAACATGCTACCACTTTTAGTTGCAAGACAATTATACTCTCCGGCACTTAGAGCATCGATCTCTTTCTTTCTTTTCGAAATAATTAATAAAAACAAAGTAAGGGTAAAACCAAAGTCTTAGATGCAACACCACCACCACCACCACCACCAACACAATAATGTACATCCTCACCCCAGCCCAATAAATTATAAACAAATTATTAATTTCAACTCCGTACCAAGACCTTGGATTTCCAACTCTTTCTCCCATTTTTAACATTTATTTGTTTAATTCTTCAATCGAATCAAACAACTTCGCGTGTTCTATCAATAATAATATTATAATTACAAATTTTGTATAAAAAATTATGTATATAAAATAATTTTTATATAATTTTTAGTTCTATAAACCTATGAGACATACAAAAATATGAACTTATGCTATTATGTGGCTAAGATTCCACCTCCTCTTAGACTAAGAGGGTTTCAATTTGATATCCACCAAGTAATATGCCTTCCTAACTAAAAAATAAAATGCAACTAAAATTTTTGACTTCCAAAAGTAGAAACTCAAATCATACTACAATATAATAAGTTTCGTTAAACATCGTTAATATTTCTTATTATTTTTATATGTTTATTTTAAAAATAACTTAATTTTTTATTTAATTTGTGTGAGCTATGGTTAAATCCCAAACGTTTTAAACCAACCCAACAAAATTTATTCAATATTTATCTTCACTAATATCTTTTGTGTGTGTGTGTGTGTGTGTGTAGTATATATATAAAATATTAATCTGCTAGTGCATGAAAGAAGTTGTGTGCTAATGAATGATGACACACAGTATCAAGGGGGGAAGCAAAGGCAGCTAGCTATCTCCTCGGTGATGATGCCTTTTCTTTTAATTTTAAAAGTGCGCATGATACATATTTAATTGTGTCCATCAGAGCCAAAAAGAAGAGTAACTCTTTTCTTACAATATGTCATTCAGATTCACCGTCACACCCCACCCCTCTCTTTTTCCCTTCTATTCTCGATTACATATATGACGTCTCTCTTTAATTTCATAGCATGCGTTCCCTTTTTGTTTTTCTTTGCTCACGACATGATATGATCCATAACATAATGCGATTCTATCACATCATTAAGTGAAAAGAATCACATCGCCAGTATGTAATTAAATTACCATGATTATCAATATATATATAAATTATTCATACCCATTTTTTAAACAATAATTCATAGTTAGAATAATCAATAGCTCAAATATATGTATATATATATATATATATATATAGTTGCCTTTATGTGGTGATTATGAAAAACATTGATTTTTCATCCTTATATGGAAACACAAACACCATCAATCGACCGATCACATTATTAAGTTGGTTTAATGTCATTGTCCCGTACTAAACCAAATGTAAAATTATTATTGACAGTTAAACTGTTGATTTTGATAATTAATTTCTTGACATCAATTAATTATAATAATACTCGATCCGTGTACACATATACTATTATAGTACTCTTTTATGAAAATGATTTTATCAATATTTAGTAATGTGGCATCAAAATCAACAACACCAGTAAAAAGTACTTTTTAAAATCATTTTTAACATGTATTAAGTAATAATTAATTAAGGGTATCCAATCTGTCGCACGGGGGCGCCTCCTCCTTTTTTGGCCATCAAAAAATGAGTCGGCTGCCCAATCCATGTTCATATTACATTATAAAATTTATATTAAGGTTTAAGTGGTCACTTTCCTTAATACGGGCATTAGATACTCTTTCTATAGTATTAATTAAAAATCCCCACTTAATAAAAAATAATATTAGTGCAAAAGAGAGGCAGCTTCCTAGATTTTCCATTTTTCTATATATATATATTTTTAATTTAGTAGCCGACGTATTTGTCATATTCTGAAAAGTTGTATGTATGACGAATTTATCACCTAATTTGTGTACTAATTTAATAAAATTTTAATGCATATACTTTTCGTATTAAAATGACTAAGACAATAAAATTAAAAAAATGAAGATACGAAAGAAATTATAATGTATTAATTTTTTAAAATCCTTGGTATTTTTATATTTGAATATTTAGACATGATTTAATTTTAGTTATTTAAATATATTAAATGTGTTAGTCTCAATATAACATCGAAAATTTGACCGGTGCATATAAGATATAATTAACATAATTATCACATTACTAAATTTCAGAGTTTCTATAATATTCAAAAGTTACAAAATAAAAAATAACATGGTGTTTGAATTCATACACACACACACACATATATATATATATATACACACACACACACACATATATATATATATATATATATACACACACACACACACACACACATATATATATATATATATGTGATACATGTTCAGATTTCTTTTTTCAAAAAACAAAACAAATAATCACTATGCCTAAAGTTTCAGTTTGAAAAGGAAACAAAAGAATAAAAAAATGGCGCGTATGCATGGGATGAGATAAAGTGGCGGCCTCTGTAGGGTTATTCAGGTTTCTGAAGAAAACTATAAAGCAAAGAGATGAACAAACAGCCACCTGTGAAGGGCCCCACCCAAGCAATTGTAAAAAAAAAATTAATAAAAACAGAAAGAGAGAGAGAGAGAGAGAGAGAGAGAGATAATCTGATCTTCCAATCAATCTCATTTCAAATAGATCACAGCTCTTTCAGACAAAGATGGTAGGGGTCCATTTTAGATGTGATCTACATACATGCTCCACGAGTACTGTTTTTGCTTTTTATTTATTTAGTTTTTGGATTAGATTTTGGTTTAGTGTTCGAAAGCTTATTCCCTTAGCTGTTGTTTATTTCCACTCCTTGCTTTCTCTCTCGCCTATAAATAGCTCCCCCTCGTAAGCTCATTTCACACAGGAAGCTAGAGTTTGCGCTGAGTTATAGTGTAAGAAGAGAGATTTTCTGAGCGTTTGAGAGAAGAGAGTAAAAAGAAAAAAATGGCAAATTTCCCCGTTATCGACTTGTCAATGCTCAATGGTGATGAGAGGAGTGCAACTATGACTAAGATGAACGATGCCTGTGAGAACTGGGGTTTCTTTGAGGTATATAATGCTATTCTTTTTCATGTCTATGCATTTATATGAAGTAATTTTAACTGTTTGCTTATTTGCTGATGGTATTTCTGTGTGTTTTGTTTCTGAAGTTGGTGAATCATGGGATATCACATGACCTGTTGGACACCGTGGAGAAGCTGACAAAAGAGCATTACGCGAAGTTTATGGAGGAAAGGTTCAAGCAAATGGTAGCAAGCAAAGGTCTTGAAGCTGTTCAGTCTGAAGTCAGTGACTTGGACTGGGAAAGCACTTTTTTCTTGCGCCACCTTCCTGTTTCAAACATAAATGAAGTTCCTGACCTGGAAGATGATTACAGGTCTCAGAATTTGCTTCTCCATAACAGATCTTCTTCTTTCTTTAGCGTAATATATAAAAATGTCCTTCATCTCTTTAATGGTGTTTTGCTTTAATCTACAGGAAGGCAATGAAGGTGTTTGCAGCTGAACTGGAGAATTTAGCTGAACAACTTTTGAACTTGTTGTGTGAGAATCTTGGCCTGGAAAAAGGCTATTTGAAAAAGGTGTTTTATGGGTCCAAAGGGCCAACTTTTGGCACCAAGGTAAGCAATTATCCTCCGTGCCCTAAACCAGATCTGATCAAAGGACTCAGGGCACATACAGATGCTGGTGGTATAATTTTGCTCTTCCAGGATGACAAAGTTAGTGGCCTCCAGCTGCTCAAAGATGATCAGTGGATTGATGTTCCACCCATGAAACATTCCATTGTTATCAACCTCGGCGACCAACTTGAGGTAATTACAAAGAAAAGATGAGTTAATTCTTAGTTTAAGATGTGATTTGGTGTTAGGAATATAGCCCATTTTTTTTATATGTAATGCCTAGATTCCTTAATGATTAGTCTAAACCCACTTAGGGAAAAGATATTATAATATATAAAAATGGAAATTCTGTTGTTTTTTCTCGAGTTTTTATTCTAAACACATGGCTTGTTTGCAGGTGATCACCAACGGGAAGTACAAGAGTGTTATGCACCGTGTGATTGCACAATCTGATGGAAACAGGATGTCGATAGCATCGTTTTACAACCCTGGAAGTGATGCTGTGATCTATCCAGCACCAGCATTGGTGGAGAAAGAAGCTGAGAAGACTCAGGTTTATCCGAAATTTGTGTTCGAGGATTACATGAAACTGTATTCTGGGCTGAAATTTCAGGCCAAGGAGCCAAGGTTTGAAGCCATGAAAACCATGGAGTCCACAGTGAATCCGGATCCAATGGCAACAGTTTAAATCCCCCAATAATTAACTAGAAAAAAGAAATGGGTTTGGGTGTGCAAAGTTCTTTAATAAGGTTAGTCTACTGATAATCGAGTCTAATTACTGTTTTATTGGGGGATTTGGCGTTAAAGAATATAGTAGTTTATTTCAGAGTTTGGAAGTGAAACATAATATATAGTTTTAAATAAGCCAAAAGCTTGGACTGATCATAGTTTGTGTGGTGAAGTCAAAGTCTCTGGTGGTTGGGTTTGTGGTGTTGTTCATCAGGTACTTAACGTAGAAAATGACCAGATGGAATCCTGTTTCATATATGAAATTATGTAAGACTATATTTGGCCTTATTATGCTTTTTTCTTTTTTGCTTTTTCTCTCTTCAATTTCTTTTTCTGCTTTTGGGTTCAAAACCAAAGACCAAACCAAGCTGGCTATTCATCTTCTTTTGTTACTATATTCCTCCTGAGTCGAAATTTAAACGAAATCTTATCAAGCAGGACACATTTCGAGTATATAAAAAGTGCCCTTTATAAAGCTTAGAATATTCAAAACGAAACAACTGCTCCCTATTTCAATTATTGAAGATAATATTAGTGTTATCATAAGTTTTTATGAAAAGAAAAGTATGGATGATATATTGCCAAATTGAATGCTCCGTAAAAGAAAAGACAAAGGGTTAAAGACAAAATAACTAAACAAGAAGCATTATAAATCAGCTTTCCACTTATAAATGTGACGAAAATGATTTCTCTCGGTGGTTTATCTCTTCTCCGTTTGGCAATCTTCCTCAAATTAGAATGGGACAAATATGCTAATAATCTCATTATATTTCATCACGTCATTTTTCCAATTTCTGTAAGTGGAACAACAATAAACTCCACTTACCTAGATTTGAGTACAATCCACAATGCCAGAACATCAAATAAAAGTAAAGCTAATGTTTTTTTAGTGAAAGGCATACATATCATATTATCGTCTAAAAAGAAAGAAAAAAAACCCTTAATTATGAATCACTAAAATTTTCTCTTGTTACTAACTTTCCCTGCGCAAAACAAGGGACCCAGAATCTGGTGGTTTATAATTGTATTAGATAATTGGAAAATACACAGTTTGCATTACGCAGAGAAACAATGGTATTTTCAATAGAAACTTTCCTTTTAATCCTCGTATAATTGTAAGAATGTAAAAGACTTGTCAAGGAAACTTCAAAAAATCACAATAACTATGAAAGTATAACAACAGTATTAATTTAATATCATGTTTGCGATTGAGATGCTATATTTTTTCTGTAGCTTAAGTAACAAACATACCCTAAGCATGGTTGTAATCTGTTAACCTAATAAGAATCCACGTATCTAGCCACCTCAACGCATGAAACAAACCTTCTCCTTACATAATATTTGGCTTTCAAAAGCTCTGTTTTTCGCGGAGGCTGATATATATGAACGTTAACCAAAGCAAACAAATTATTAACGTGCAACATCAACCCACAAGAATTAAAAAAATCAAGAATGACAATTATAAACACCACAAGACACCAAATTTCCGGTGGCAGAGCCAAAAATCAAAGCCTAGGCATCTGTAAATGTTTATTAAAAAACTCATCAGTTTTGCAAACAATTTATAAAACTTTCAACTTGAAGATTGACATCGCGGCCATGAATCCAAAATCACTCATAAGTACACCACTTTCTAGTATTGGCACCAAAATCTTCGGTAAGGAAAGGAAAACCACCTTTAATTGAGGAAACAAGTCAAGAACTTCCTTTTTGAAGTATATCCTCATGATCAATTTGAATGCAACATTCAATGAAGACACTGCAAGTAGAAAAACAGCAGATATCAATTTTCTGGTACTTGATTGGCCTTCTTGTTCTTCTCAGCTTCACTAGTTGAGTCTGTGTTAGAATTCTGAACCTTATTTTCCTCTCCTTCTACTGCATCTCCATTGGAACAATGATTCTTCAGAACCATTGAAATGTCAGCCTCAGAAGCTCCGGCGAGCTTAAAGCGCTCAACAGCAGCATCGAGATTTTTCTTCCAACCATCCAGCCCTAGTTTGCATTCAACTTGGGATCGCTCAAAAAGCATATTACCCCAGAAGAGATGAATCTGGGATCTCATTACTGCTGCTTGTTCTGCTGCTTCATCAGCTGAAATCTCACTCTGACCACCAGTTCCTGAGGGCTCTCCATCAGAAGCACTTCCTTGTTTCTTTCTCCTCTTCACTAATTCATCCTTCTTGCCTGGATCTTTTAGCTCAATGGCTCTCTGCTCCTCCAGCTTCTCCCACATCGCAGTTGCAGCTTTCATCTTTTCCTCAGCACTATCAAAAAGCTGGAGGGTTTCTTTGGCATCCCATTCTAAAAGATCCATTTTCTTAGCTAGTGCAAAAGACCAATGAAGTTTGGCCATTTCAAATTGCTGTTGCCCCAGTGCCAGCAAACCCTCATAAAAGTCAGGTTTGATCATGAGTGCCTCCTCATACTTCTCTCTGGCCAATGAATATTTTTCCTTAACCCAGTCATAAGCCGTTTGAAGCTGACTTGCCACCATGTCCTTTCCAGCAGACTCATCTAAGGGAATCCGTTTCCTTGCTGCACACATATGAACATTTCCCCAATTGAAGAAAGCCAAAGCAGCCACCTCCTGGAACTTTAAGGCAGCCTTGTCAAACAGACTTTGGGCTTCTTCGCTGGTTACCGTCTCCTCAAGAGCCTCCGAGCAGAGCTCCATCCCAAGCTCATGCAAGTCAATATGAGCATCTGGGTCAATACCAACATGGGTGCGGAACAGTTGAGCAAACTCAAACAACCAATCATCCATCTCTACTTCCTTGCTCTCAGGATCTTCTGAAACTCCCGGTTTTTCCTTTGGAGCTTCTTTCTCTGCTTTATCAATCTCAGTATCAGCAGCTTCGAGCACAGACTCACCAAGAGAGGAGTGAGATCCACTTTCATCTCCCTTAATTCCCTCATTCTCAATAGGCTTCTCCTCCTCTTCTTCAAGCAACTGCGGCTCTTGTTCTGGGTTCACCTCAACAATATGCAATCTCAACATCCCAACTGAATCAGATTGATCTGCTTCTGGCTCTTTTGTCATAAGGCTGTCTGCGGAGGACTCTGCCAATCTAAGTTCTGCCGTACAAGTTATAGTTACCAAATCTCCATCGTTATCCTTATACTTGATCAAAACTGACTTTGATGAAGGAAAACGCTTGCTCACAATTTCCCTTAACACTTTGAAACTGCAATTCACAGGCATCTGAGCAAGTCTTATGTCATGATCATAAACAAGCTTTAATGGCCTCAATCTTATTGCCACCTCCAAAGGCTGCCCACGAGTGGACAATGACCCAGATGAAGAAAAAGACTCCACTCTGTGGCCATCCTTGCTTAGATTGCCAGAAGATTTTGAAGATCCATTTGATGGCTTCAACACAAGCTTTGGCAATTGCGTTTTAGTCTCGGGACCATTTTCAATGGTGACATTCACTTGGGACTTCTCTGTCTTGTTATTAGGAGATATCATTGATCCCCCAGGGTGAGCTCCTACCTTCTTTCCCACCGGACGGGCAGGTAAACAAGGTCCAAGGCCACTAATTGGGGCACCACGGACTGCAGAAGCCCCAAGGGCAGCAGGGGATGGGCGACTTTGGAGGTCCTGCTGAGCCTCTTGGCGAGGTCCCAAAGCAGTCCTCAACCGTCGTGCAATCTCCAAGGCATCTCGGTGATTTGGGTCAGCCCCTAACAACACCTGAACATCCTGCATCGCCACTTCATACTTCCCTATGGCCTCAAAAGCCCTAGCCCTCCGAAGGAGAGCTCGGACAAACCTAGGCTGCACCTGAAGTGCCATACTGCATTCAGCAATCACAGTCTCATAATCTATAGGTTTCATTTGCATTAAACAAGCAGCCCTATTGCTATGAAACACAGCTCGGTCTGGGTGGTTCTTCGGCGTAAGCCTAAGAGCATTATCATACTGTTCAAGAGCACCCACATAATCCTTATTTTGAAACCTCTTATTCCCTTCTTCTTTCAGCTCATGGGCTCTCTTCAAAAAGATAGAAGAGTCCAAGTCAACACCACCATTAGCATTTGAAGTTATATTAGCATTGGAATTATCAGCTGCAACTTGGTTTGAATTAGAACCAACCTTCTTTCTTCTACCTCCAGATTTCCCCATATAACAATAAACTAAACTCCCTCACACAGAAACTCTATCCGATGAAAATACGATTGAAAAACCAATCTTTGAACAGTTTCAAGGTAAAGTTTTCACCTTAATATCAACGAGGGAGAAGAAAAGATGAACTTACAAATAATAAAGGTTCGATTTTGAACAGTTTCTTTGAAGACCGTGAATGGCGAGATTGCTCCGTGAGGGGTTCCGGAGATGAAAAGTGAGAGGGCAGGATTGGAATTTGGAGAAAAGTTGGCAGCTGAGTTAATGGAAGTGGCAATGGAAGATGGGGTTTTGGGGGAAAAGGTTCAGTGGAGTTCAAACCCTAGATAATTAGTTTCTCATTGGATGATTTCATCATCTATGACAAGTACTACTTTAAATACTTTGAGGTTATGCTGGACCGTCCGATTTGTTGACTATTTTGGGACATAGTTGATATAAACCTTCCAGTTTGGATATGCATCATGTCATGGGCCACGCGATCTTATATGAATCCATGGGTTGCTGTCGTATGTGTCCCATTTAAATTATCATTTATCTAATACCGCAAACTATTTTCTTTTTTGATTTTTTTTTTAAATTAAGTATTAAAATCAATATAAATTACGTTTCTGCAATTTAATTAACATGATAATTCTTCCGTGCGAGAAACTCTTCGAAAGGACTTTCACAAGACAACAAAAATCTGAAAAATAAATTTCACCAGATGAATGACGAATAATGTAAAAATGGTAAAGATTTAGGAAAGTGGAGGCCCAAACAAAAAACAAGTGAAAAGCCCATATATGAAGTTGGAAAAGGGCACTTGGGTAATTTCACGGATGCTAGGGTTTTTCTCTGGTAGTGCTCTATAAAATCCCGCGTCACAAATTACAGGAGTTCAGAGCATTCATTTGTGGCGGTGAGAGCAAGTTCGTTGGTAAAAGTTTATGAATTAGCTGGTTTTGAGAAACTTATAGACGGCAGGGTAAGCCTCTGTTCTGTTTAGTGAGTGGAAGACGATTCGTGTCTCTCCATTTAAGAAGAACATGGAGGTAGAACAAAATTAAAGGCCGAGATATCGTTTCAGTCGTCACTTGTCTTGATTGACGATTCGATTGTTGCTCGTCCACATTAATTTTTTTTTCTTTTTATAATGCTGGAAATTGGTTAGAGAGAATACAAGTGATCTCTTGCAAAAAAATGTTTGCTTCACTTTGAACTGATTAGAAAATGCGGACAAACTATTTCTCGAATGCATTCTCCATCATTACAGTTTAATCTTACTGGCAGCTAAAACCAATTTAAACGGACCAAGGCGCCGCCAGGATTTAAACGGCGGATAATTCTAACACAAAATTAGTAATATTTTTATCTGAGTTAAATTTTTTTGTAAAATTTTAATATAAAGCTTTAACACGAAAAAATTTAACCGAAGGTAGTCAATCTCGGAAATAAAAGTATATATTAACATAATTTTTTTTTTGTAAATTTTGTTACAAAATAGTATGGTACTTGATAAATAATGTCGATAAAAATTGTCATCATCTTCTTATTACCTATCTATAATGCATAAATTTGGGACTTTTGGGGTTTCGGCTATTTGATAGATGTATTATTAATACTTGGGACTTTTTCTTATTTGATAGATGTATAAACTCTGAAACAATGTCTAGGCGCAAAATGCTCTGCCCCCATTTTTCTGAAAAATGGAAATCGGCGTAGAAAGTTGATAACAGATGATATTCTTGAAAGAGCACTATGTGCAGGATATCTTTTTATGATTTTCTATGCTTGAAAAGCAGAGGAAATAAAGACATTGGCAACCAAAGATTGCACTCTATGCATTCAACTATTCAATCTATAGACTATGCTCTTTGTTCCGATTGATTAACACCAAATGTTCTGTTATCTCATTGAGCATGAAAATGACATGGGTAAGTGCTTCAAGCTGGAAATATCAAACAACTCCATGAATCTCTGGTCTGACACCCTAGCTTTTGCTGCAGCAAATCTCTGGTACTCGTCAAAAATAGAAGACAGGCACCATTTTTGCAGTTTCCTTAAGCACCCCACCAGACAACCAGTCCGATGCTGCAGAAGATATTCAGCCATAAGTTGGGAGGGAAAAATTTTTAACTAGAAACTTAGTGTAAGGAAAGAGGAAACATATAAGAATTTGAAGTACCTTTCCTCTTTTGCAATGAATTAGAATAGGGTGGTTTCTTTCATCTGGCAAGGTATAGCAAAGTGCATGAGGAGAAGATTATAGAACAGTAAAATTACATGTTGGCCTAAATAAACTAGAAGATCAAGTGTCAAACAATACCAAGGACTACTTTCAGTGCTTCACGAATTGTTTCTTCTGGAATGTTTACAAAAGGCTCCTGTTCACATAGTTATGCATTTGAAGAAATAAATGTCAGTCATACAAAATTTATTTCATTGGTAGCTATTGCTACTATAAAGGAGCAAGACCAGGCTACTGATAAACACGGTCCAATTCAATACAACAATAAATTCATTTTTAAGAATAGATGCACAAACACTTGGTAGAAGTTACTCTTTCTATGCTCTCATAACTATCTCTGCCAAACTAAAGTCAGTACAGAACAATTTTAGAAACTCATGGTAATTTTGTTATATTAACAGATGCAGACCAGAATTCAATTTTAAAAGTCACAATAATGGAATTATATTTCCAGATGCAGACAAGCAATTCAAAAACCTAAAAGATGATTTGTCCAACACTTATCTCTTTCAACCTCTTGCACATAGCCTGAAAAGATTTGTCATTACTCAAATTATATACTTCTTCACTTTTTTAACAATGTCATTGAACAAAGCAAAGGAAGTTGCAAATGGAGCACGAACATGCTGCAAACACGGGTTAGAAAGGGAGTCACTTATTCTGTGAGCAACAGAGCATGGGAGTTATGGTAAAGCCAGAGGGTAGGTAGGAATATCAGTGGAAAATCACCAGGACAGAAAGCTGGTTATTATAAAGATGATTGATGCAACAAAATGAACCCAACATAAGCTCATATAGATTACAAAATAAGTTTGGACACAGTATAAGGGTACGTCAGAAACTATCTTATTCCAGTATTCTTTCTCGTTCCAATCCAGATATGGCCACAAAAGAAAGAAAAAAAGAATTCAGTGCTAGATTGTGCACCATATTTAATGTTCAATTATATAAACTAAAGACCAACCAGGCAACGGGCATAACTATTTGGACCTGAACCCAAATTAATGCAACTCATTCACATAAAACAATCAAGCATTAACTGCCACAGTGAGGGAGGGAACATGAATCCCAAAGCACAAAGCAGACTGAATTCCTCAACAAATTTAGATTAAAAATCATAAGAAGCACTGAACACATGTTGCCTTACAAGCTCTGCTCTTTATGACTAAACAGATCCCATGGATTTCAATAGCTCATCTAAACTATCAGCCTTCTATGTATTTAAAGAATGAAAAAAATATCAGTTCTACTCCAAAGAATTTATCTATATGCATGATTGATAAGATAAACTTACTAGACATGATTGCCAATCCGAACACAAACAATATGGTTATAGGAAATTCGGGTAACAGAAGTCTGTAAAAAAAAGTGCTATGAAGTATCAAATGACAAAACTGAAACTTCAATGTGATAATCAATACAGATAATGAAATTTATGGACAAAATGAAAAAAAATAGTTCAAATCAAAATCGTACCTTGCATCCCTCAATCCCGAACTGGAAAAGCCGAATCCCATTTGCCTTCAAGAACTCAATATTCGAGTCTGGATAAGACTCAGGACACAAATATCTAGTAATATAATTCAATACGTTATTGTCACGCAAAAAAAAAAAAAATACATAGTCCAATTATTTGAGTATCTCCAATGTATATTTAGAGAAAATAACTCAAAAAGTCAAAACTTCAAATTCTAACTAAAAAATTGCCGTGATAAAATACGGTATTCTCCGAAAAACTCTTAACGATAACGTGTACTTCTTCTCCTTCGTCGAGGAATTCTCGTCCTAATAATTTATTTTCCAAAAAATAGAAAAAAAGAAAGAGATTAGCAAAAAATTTACTCACATAATAGAACGGAGCCCTAGGGACTTCAAGAAGCTGAAATTAGCACAATCAGGAAAACCAGACCGGAAGATGCCGTTATCGACAATCGCAAAATTCAACGGCGGCACGAACAATTCTTCACCGTCTCTATCGTTATAGTCTGTACCGTTCACGGGAGGCAGCGATTTCTCCGTTTGACTAGTCTCCGTTACCGAGCGAATCTCTCCGCCGAAGCCATCGACTTTCATATCTTTCCCGCCAAAAATTTTAAAAAAAATTGAAAGTGAAAATCTGATTTTGATACGAGTTTCGGCAGTGATCCAGAGAATCTTTGCGTAGGATCTCTGGATGTGTGAATCTCAGAATCCTCGCTTTTTATACAGTGGGAAAAAGGGAGATTTTAGAGGATGTCGACTCGGCGTGCATAAAAGTTTCTATTTAGACTTTTTTATTTTATATTTTAAAAATAGTGATACGCAAACGCTGAACTCACGGTCTAAGGAGGCGCACAGAAAGCAAGGACTAGAGACCAATGGCATGAGAACACGTGTAAAGTAATTCAACTTTTATTTTTTATTTGAAGTTTTCTTTATTAAATCTACAAAATGTGGCCAGGGAGAACGAGAAGTTAACAGCTGGTTTTAGGTGTTAATAAATCGCGTGTAGTGGATTAGTGGTGGTAAATGATTCATAATCAACACGTTTAATTTAATAACAAATTTTAATGGAATCTGTCGTTATACCAAGAATAAAGCGTTCTCTTAGTAATAAAAACTCATAATAGATTGACATTGTTTGGGCAAACTCACGATGAATTTGAGAAATTTTTTTAAAATAATAGAACGATTGTTTTTTTTCTTAAAAGGAAGCAGGGTGGAGGTTGTCTTTTTGACGGGTCTAATCTTCTTCGCTAAGCGTGGCCTTTTTTTTCCCCCTCAGAAATTAACTATTCGCAGTAGTTTGTCTAAATCGGTCGCAGAAAAAGAACAAAACGACAGTTCGATCAGATTATTGGACCAAACGATTTCTTAAGTAATTAGGTATTTCCATTGAAAAAAATTGGATGTTAGATGCAACGACACCTGTTTGACATTGAAGTTTCAATTTTCTGAAATGGGCGGTTGGTGTAAGAGAGTGATAGCTACGTCTGCTTCCTCTTTTCCATTTTTTTTTTGCACATGTCAAAACCAAATCAAGCACAAAATATGGAATATCCCTGGAACTAATCTCACTTTCATAGAGTCTTATTAGAACATAAAAGTAAAGAAAGATACATTCAGGTGTACCGTCCTGACTCCCCCAACTTTCTGTTGCAATACGTAACTCTTTTGCGGTAAGTTTTAATTTATATGTTAAATACAGCAGACTTAAGATTACAACGAAAAATTAAAAATTATGATGAAAAAGTCTAATAACTATACATTATAATTGCATGCATCGTAGTATGACCCTGAGAATATAACATAAGGTTAACTTACTTCTAGTTATATCGTAAGTCTGGTCATGTTTCTGGTAGTAGAGAGCATTCAAATGGAACTCTTTTAACTTTTAAGCTATTCCCTATACAGAAGGTTTTGTACCCACCAGGAAAGCACATGGAAACATCAATAAAATAATGGTAAGCAACTTGGTAAAAAAATTGTCATTGATTATCGAATCATATAATGATAAAGATGATACCAGAATTAAGGTTTGATACCGGAGTGATCAGTCTGAAAACTTTACTAGCATTTCATATTCAGTGGTGTATACAGATTAATTATCAACTGAGTGGAGGAGAAACGAGGCATAAAGTTTGGACAATGAGCATAAAGTAAATTATAATTGTTTTGCCTTTTGATTTTACCATTTAGGCTGCGAGAACAAGAACTTTAATGGCTCCTTGACTGTTTGCAGTTAAAACTGTTGGGCTATCGCTCTTCCAGCAGACAGCACTGATGAAATATGGTCCCATGTTGCCATCTCCATGATCCACATCAGAAACAAATCTGTGTGATGCTGCAGGTTTGGAGATTGCCTGCAGGAGTATGAATATTAATTGAATTATTTAAATCATTTGATGCCAAAATACCTGATCATTAGTTGTTTCCTAACCTTGTGATACACAAAAACTTCATTAGTTTCACTTCCACAGGCTATGTATTCACTGTTTACAGTAAGACCCACAAAATTCTTCTCATTCGTGTGGCCTCTAAAAGTTCGCAGCTAAGAAAATTACAAAACATAAAAGACCAATGTTAGTTTGTAACTTTAGATCAATTCTTGTGGTAATTCCAGGAATTATACTTGATGAAAAATGAAGTATCATAAAGATGACAATCCTCAAATGGCAGAGATAGTCATGGGCAGAATAACTTACTGGCAAATTTTCCTTTACATCCCACAAGCGCAATGTGCTGTCGGTAGATCCAGAAGCCAGCTCATTATTGGACAAAAATTTCACATATGATACCGCTTTTGTGTGCCCACTGAAAACATAGAGTGGCTGGCTAATATTTCTCAGGTCATAATAATGAACGTGATGATCTGCAGAACCCACCTGCAAAATTTGACTCATAATTTTATCCCAAAATTTATCTAATTAAGTTTTCCGGGTTGAATTACAATTAAAAGTTGTTCAGCAAAAAGGTTGTAGAATTTTGAATCAGACACCGGCAGAAAAAAAAAAACGCATAGATGAACAGAAACTAACATCATATTTTAAAAGATTGTTATGCTCATATGTTTTTGGAAGGATGTATCTATAATAAGCTCCAGAGAAGAAAATATAACCACAGCTTCTAAATCCTGAAGCATAAAAAACTTTTCGAGTTGGATAAAACAAGAATCAAGAAACAAGGACTGAGGGAGACTCACCGCCACATATATGCTGGATCCGGGATTATACTTGACGGAACAAATATTTGCTTTCATATCAATGTTGAGAGCACAAGCTTCTTGTTTGGTGCACCAAATTTTAACCTGCAGAACATACATAAGCAGAGAACTAACAATAACATGTTTAACAGAATATCCATTCTACAAGTACCTTGCAGTCATCACTACCGGATACTAGCATTGAAGGTTCCGTGGATGAAAAATCAACACTCCAAGCTCTTTTCTCATGCTCCTCATATTCCATCACACTCTGGAAGGAAAACAGGCTAGTTAATGCAAATCAATGAACAAGAGACAACACAAAGATTATAATTTATGCATATGAACTATGAAGATTATAATTTATGACGCATATGCATGTATGAGTGACACTACCTGACTGGTAGTTACATCCCACACAGTTACTATCCCCTCATAGTCACTGCTTGCGATGAGGTGTTTTGTGTACTTGTTCCAGCTCAAGCAACTAAGTTTGGATCGAGTTGGCATCTCCACCATGGGATAATGCACATCTCTTGGTTCATTCACCACCTGTACCAATGTAAAAGCAAAAGCAGATATTGAAATTTTTTTTGATGACATAACTATCATTAAAACATATAGCATATGACTGAATACTACCATCCAGTCAAACATACACTGAGATGCAATATTTTGTCATTTTAAGCTCTTGGAAAGCAGAACCACGGGAAAAGAGTTATTTAGCGATTAAAATGGAAATTATCTAGAGAGATCACTGGATCAGTTCAACCAGAACAATGAAAATTCTGCTGAGCAGATAAATTAAAATGCTACAGAACTAAAATAGAATTCAGGAAGCACAAATGCACAATCTACCTATATGTTGCTTCCTATAGAACAACTTAATATGCAGCATAACAACATTCTAACAACTAAAAACAACCCAATGATTGTAATGAACTACATTGGTTACCAAGTATTTATTGCATTGTTTTATAGACTTCATAACATCACCTGATCCCACTGTAGAGATAAGACAGTTTGTCGTTAACCATGCAAATAATAAAATTTAAAAACTGTCCAAAACTCCTTTCCTGAAACATTTCCACTGATTATATAGGTTCAACTAACCAACTCAATGGCACAAACAAATACTCTAATGTCCAATATTTACCGTTGAAAACTCAAAAATCTTAATGCGCCTTGATACTCCAGCAGTAGCAAACAATTCATCATCACGATCAAATTCTATACTGCAACATAAAATTCAAGATTACAGAACAATTTTAGCATGAGATGTATACTATGAATATAGAAAAGGGCACTGGAATTTAGTGAAGAAAGAAGGCAAGAAAATATATGCAAGTTTTAGTGAAAAAAAATTTAAGACTTAAAATGAAATTGAAGTAAGCCATTGGTTAAATACACACTGTGTGGTGAGCATAAAGTAAAAATTATTGCAAAGAAAATAAATGGTTTTACATTCAAGATCCTTAAAATTTTGCACATATAAACACATTCATTCACATATTGCCATTTTACAGCATGTCGGGGGGAACTAGTGACTATGTTGTATAGTAATACAATCCATCACTGATTTTGAATGAAGTTATATAACATGATAACATTTTGACTAACCTGGAAACAATATTGGCTGCATGGAACAGGTCCCCATGCCTAAGTTCTGCAATGACCCTTAGTCGACTATTTGAACAACAAAACATAAAATATAAGTAGCTAAAGCAAAGATCAATAAATGCAACCAACCAATGCCCATAAGTTCTTCAAATAAACCGAAAAATTTAGAACTTTAATCATTACAGGAAGAATTATTCACCTGTACTGAGTAAAAGAAGTTAGCACGGACTTAAAATCCTTAAGAGCAGGATGATAAACTTCTCTACTTACTGTACACGAGTCCCTTTCTTCCTCTCTATGAGATTGTCTGGTCCAAAACTGTCGTTTTTGCAAGTAACACTCTTGCAAATCATTGAACTGTATCAAATACCAGCTTTTTAAGGATCACTTAATCAAAAAGAAAGCACCAAAATTGCTTTACATTTACATCATCACAGACCTGTGCATGGATTCGTCGTTTTCTAGCTGTAGTCACTCCTGATTGAGTAGCATATTGTGAATTAGACCCACCATAAGGATCCTTTGTTTGCAACCCTTGAGAGCTTCCTTGAGCCTTCTCATCATTTTTCTTGCTGAGTGTATTACATGAACCTATCCAGCCTGGTATATTACAGGAACTAGAGGTATTCCCATTGCTGTGTTTATCAATAAATGAAGGCCAGGGTTTTACGGCTGTTGGATCGTCAAGTGTCCTTAATTTTGCTAAGCATCTCTCCCTCGCCCGGTGTAATTCTCTTCTATGTCTCTCCACGGCATATATATCCTCCTTAATGCACTGAAGATCAGTTTGAATCTACAGAGGCCAAGAAGACAATCAGTCCACAAATTGAGTCAAATACAATTAACACTAAAAATTACTTGTTAAACCAGATGGGAGATATTCAAGATCGAGATACCAGAACTGGAAATTAAGCCAAAAGCAGAGAAGGCCCTAACTGGTTGCACCCAGAGAATAAGATAGCATCAAAACCCAAATTTACAAATGATCCATTCATCTTGATTCTAAATAGATAATCATAAGCATTGGGAACAACGATAGAAAAGATAACAGAGTCTCATCAGTCTATTTAAGTTCAATTTTAAAGCTCAAAACAGCTCTCATTTGCAGGTTTATTACGCTAACCATGTTTCCGTTACTTCTTCATACAATAATTCATCAATTTATGCTTAACCAATAGGATTTTTGTTTGAAAACATCCTTCAACACTAAATACTGTTTTAGCAGACATCACACAAGGTCTTGTATTTAAAATTAACCCAGACAGAACAATACGTCTATCAAAGTATTGAAACAATTATTAATGTTATACTATAATGTTACACTACATCATGCATACATAATTTCAAATCCAACAACCTCGTTGAGTTCGTCAAGTTTTTGCTTCCTCAGACAATACAAAAAGTCATACAGAATTTGGATATTGGTCTCTGCTTCTTCTTGCTCCACCTTCCTCTTCTTCCCTGCTAGAAGTGACAACAGCCCATCTAGCTCCTTCACTGACACCTCACAACCCTGTCTAAGTAGTCACAAAAACAAGTCATTCCATTAAATGAAAATCAATCAATCACAAATACTGCACGCATCTGCATATACATCCTAACAATCATCATTAACATTATTGTAATCATTTTATGGCAAATTTTTTGAACTCGCTACGATAACTTACCGTTTATAATGCAAACCTTTTGCTAGTATCAAATGAAAGTCAATCAATCATGAACATTACATGCGTCTGAAGAATCATCATAATATGTACCACTTTATTTCAATTGTCATCACTGTTTGAATCAAACTTTGACTACCTATTACAACTGACCTGCTCTAATGCTAGACGAAGATTTTCAACCGGAGATGCAGCGTTTGCTATTTGATGATGAGCACATGTTTTCTTCAGCAACTAAAAAACGCAAAACAAAATTAATCAAACTATCATTATATTATTAGATAAAATTTGACAAACTGCAAACAAAATGCGCACAAAATAACCTTGTTGAGTAGTAAATTAGGAAAAATATGTTTGCTAGTGACGTAATAACCACAGCAAGGACAATCACTTTTGTTTCTCAGATGAGTGAATATACACATGTAACAGAAACTATGTCCACACGCCGTCAAAAACGCGTCTTTCATAATCTGCATGCATATCGGACACAGAATATCCTTGTCCACCACCTGCGGTTCCTCCACCATTCGCAACGGCGGTTGTGGTGGCTCATCCGCGGTTTCCGATTTCACGCCCGGCACAACTGCGCCAGCAGCGAAACTCTCTCCCATTAGAAAATGGATCGTTTTTATTGTTAATTTTTTCCGTATTTAATTGTTTTTAATTTTCGAGTTTGATTTTTTCCGTACGAAAGGAGAAATGCAAAGCTCATACTGAAATTGTGTGTACAGAGTGACTTTGATTTATGAGCACAACTCGTTGGAAGAGAGAAAAGTTTGTGAGGGTGAAAACAGCCCACGTTAGGCGGGGAAATTCCTGCCTTGGTTTCCTTCAAATGAAAGAAACGGTGTCCCTCGATCAGACGTCGACGTATAAGCCATTCATTTTTCAAATAATTAATCTTAAAACAAAAATGATACACCTTAATAATAATTAATTTAATGTAGTATCTTCACTAGCTCATGGATTTTTTTAGGGAAGGAAGTAAAATTATTTAGTCCAATATCAGCAATATTTCCTTTTTAAAGAAAGAGACAAAAAAAAAAAAAAAGCAGCAGAAGTCCAGTGATGACCAGGGGCAACATGAACACAAAATTCTAACTAGTATATTTGATCTATATCGTTTCTTTCTGTGAATACAACTCGATCACTGTAGGTAAATTCTAAGCAAATTTCTCATTTTGGCGTTGCATGGGGAGATGTGACAGCTTTCTTTATACAATCTACAATTCCTTCACAATCTGCTTGAGAAACGTCACAACCACTGTTATCTTCAAAATCAAAATCATCCTCCGGATAAGAATGAGGGGAACGAAGGTTTCCGTGTGTCTGACAAGCCTTCATTGTCTTACAATGTTCAGCTTCGTCATCTCTAATATTCAAAAACACGTCGTACAGATTATCTGAGAACCAAAAATGGGAAAGATATAATACAGTTCCTGTCAAAATCACAGAAATGACTAGTGTAATGTGTATCCTGCAAATTACAATATTATAGAACTTGAACTACTTTTTTAACAACAAAAGGAACGTAGGTTTACCAATTATCGGTCTTCGAGAATTGGGTGCTCTGGCAGTTTGAAATTCATCTGGGTAGTAATCAGGCCAACTCGTCAAAAACTATATCAAGATCTCAGTTTACATGACAGAACTATAGGTTGTAAAAAGGAAAACACACCAAACAAGTACAAGTCGCTCCCTGTATAGTACTTAACAGCAACCTCTGGCGCAGGCATCTTTTTCAACTCCTCTGTTAAGAAAAGGGAAAAGGTGAATCAATACTAGTGAAGATAGAGATTATTACACCGCACAGAAAAGGAAGATTAATTTAGCACTCTATTTGATACTCAAATGACACCCTTTATAAGTTTGTATGTGTTTAAAGCATCCTTAAAGTGCCAATGAACTTGTCTTATTCCATTTAGGGGCGTCCCAAGGGCTTAGTAGAGTTTGAAAATTTACATAGCCAGCATTATGAAGTATAAGCAAGGGCTAAAAACTATTTACCTTCATAGCCAGCATTCTGAAGTATAAGCAAGGGCTAAAAACTATTTACCTCCTTTGGCCTTGATAAATTTGTCATAAGTTTCAAAAGCATGGCTCTCCACACATTCTGAAAAGTGATCTGCACAAGTAGTTGATCATGTTATGACACCATCTGAAAAGTGATCTACACACATTCTGACTACAATGGATGAATGAAGCACGTTAGCTATTTCTTAAATCATCTTGCTATGACACCTCTAATTTAGTGTGCACCTCTGAAAGATGCTGGGGAAAAGTAACCATTGAAGGACGATGGATCAGCATAATTCCAGGATGTATGAGAGAAGATATAGGAATGAATTACTATATGGTAAAACCCAAATACACAGACTTACATGCCATCCTTGGGCTTAATGCATACATGAGGACTGTCACAATATAATAAATGATTGCTATATGTTGTGCAAGAAAGCGGTCGAACCAGCAAGCATTTCCCCCCAGTTCCTGCAACCAAATGTCCATACAATCAAGTAAAAAATAAATGTTCAAGAAATAATACCATATTTTAGACTATCTTGGAGCCTAAATTGACAAGATGGTTGAATTAGATTAAGCTGAGGAAAACTATTAGTTGTATGTTCTGTCAATTAACAAGAGCTAAGTAATTTAAAAGGCCTCTGTTGTGACTCAGTAGGTGATGTACATTTTCTCCTTAATCCACTGTAGTCTCAAGACATTGCCTTCAGTTCACTGAGGTTATACTTCCATTCATCACGTCATGCAAACTTCAACGATGATATATATTGTGAACTGGAGGTGGTAAAGTAATTGACATGACAAATAGGCTGACTGCCATAGGTAACAGGTTAAGCCTCTTAGGATGCCCTGTCTTATTAAATTTATTAAGAGTATAAACATGAAAGTATTACAAACATCTAATAAGAGAAGCTTACTTCCATTATTAGTAAATGATGCATCTCATTCCAGCTCTCAGCAAAATGGACTTTCAAATAATCAGCTCTTCTCCACCAACCACAACTCTCATACAAGTGCAGAACAGAGATAAAGGCTGCCATAGAAACAAAATAGTGATATCAAGTTGCAAGTAATGGAACTATGACTGCACAGGGAAACTCCTTTAGGAACTCAGTAAAACCAAAGATCAACCACGACAATCTGATAAACATTCTCCTAATCAAATCAATATCAATGCACAACTAAAGCAAATGATAAATCAAGCATTCTCTTCAACATGGGTCATCAGCACTACATTGTGAATTGAGAAAAGAAATAATAGTAACAAAATAAAGCACCTGCCTACTTACCATGATGCTTATACCAAATAAAAAATATCTTCAGTAACAAGTGGCTAATCAATTAATCATATTTCAAAGAGCCACCCAATTTCCCATAATATCTATGCAAGATAAATCACGTACTCTAAAACCAATTAATGCGTCAGGTGATGATGCATGTTAAGGCAACTCCCCTTCATCCAAGCAAGAGTATAATCACTATTATACCACCATACAAGCAAGAGTATAACAACTAGTATACCACAATGGGGTACCATTGTTATTCCACAATAACCCTAACTACTTAAAGCTCATCTAGCTCCAAAAATCAGCTCCTTAAATTAGCTACGGCATCCCTCCAGATATTCAGAGTAAAATATAAAACAACAGCACTCACCAAAGTATGGAACCCTTGCAATAGTTTCCAGTACAAAGAACCTTGCATAATCTCGGTCACGGTACAAAGTATCAAGTACCTTTATCACTGAATCCTGGAATGATTAATAGAGTTTATAATCAGGCACCATCAATAACTACTAGAAAGAATAAATTAGAGCCATTTATAAGGATGCAGATATTCTAATAGATCAGCTCCTAACATGTATATTTCAATCATTATCATACCATCTCGTATGCGAAAAATAAAATATATTAGCAATCATGCACACCTGCTACTTAAAATATAAAAAATAAACAAACAATATTCCAATTCGCCAACAAACAATTGGCGAACACGATAATAAACCGGGCGAAATTGAAAACTTGAACAAGAAATTTAAAAATAAAAAAAATACCGTAAGAAAGATATTAACAGATTGCTCAAACTTGATAACCCATCTCTCCAGCGCACTAGATGACCGATTCTCCGGTGGCCTCCCATGACTTCCTTTCTCTTCATCACCAGGAAAATTCTTGAGCTCCAATGACTCTTCTACAAACACTTTCTGCTCATCATCTTGCAAAATCGTCGCTTGAACTCTACACAACTTCCTAACAAAAACCAAAAGAAAGAAAAAAATCAATGAAGTCTCCCAAAACACTGAGAATTCGCTAAATTGATAAGAGATAATCGTCGAAAGCAAACCTAGAGAGAAATCGATGCGAAGAAAGAGAAGGATTGCAACGCAAAGTGTTAGGAGAGTTGAAAGAATCTAAACTTTTCCTATTTCTACCGTTAATGGACGAAACCGACGTCGTTGCAAACACCGTTGAAAAAATAGCTGCTGTCATCTCCGTAACTAATCCTTTGGTTGCGGAGGGAAGAGAAATGATAATCGAGAATTCAAAGTGCTGCTTTGCTGGCGGAGGAAAAAGATATTTAGAAAAATCTAGTTCTTAGAATTTTACGAAGAGATTGTCCGGGAAAATGTTTGTCCGTTTTCAGTTATGCAACATTGGCGGTTTGGGTGCGCGCATATTCCTTGTTTCTGCCCGCTCTGTGCTCGACAATTGACCAACTCATTAACCCGGACTATGGGCCGGACCGAGGCGGGTCGGACTGAAAAGTCCAATTTTTAATGAGGATTTTAACATATGGGTCCCTATAGTTTTTGTATGTTCTCAAATAAACAGATAATTTGGATATTAATACAAATAAGCAACCTAACCTTTTTTTTTCAAGAAGCATTCAGGCTGCCTCGTCTCAAATTCAACTAAAAAGATTATTGTTTAACTTTATATTCAAAATAAAAAACTAAATTCCATCAATGCAAACGATGGTTCTCACTTCTCATACCCTAGACCTAAAGACAAGGTTCAAATATTTTAAGTTACATACTGCACATTGATTAAAATTTAATATTATAACAACAAATTACGTAGTTATTAAATACAAACAAACATCATTGATTACTACGAACATTATTCTATTAAATACCTATTTGATACAAATAAATAAACTACGTTCCTATTTATAGAATATAAACATTGAGTAATCCAAATGTCACTACCTTTTGATAGAGTGGTTATAAGACACTTTCTTGACTTTAATGTAATATTAATTACAATACAAGTAACTTAGTTGGCAATTCATGTAAACTTTTTACTTTAAGCAAAAATACGGATATACAATTACAACTACGACTACTGAATCATCATCAATGTATAGTATTGATGTCATAATTGTTTGCTTCTTTATTTTTCTCCTGGATTTCAAATTTAAGAAAGAAGTACTAGCACGGCATTTTAAGTATGGCCTCCTTGCACGATAATGCATACACACGATTCGCTACTTGCAAAACTACTAGGGTTACAACCAAAACATAAAATCAACGCATCATTTTCTTCTTCATTTTTTATAATTTGTTAGTTGGATGTGAAAAGAGAGTAATGCGGGGTGGTGAATTTATAGGGTCTACTTGTGGAAATGGTATTGAATTAGAGTTAATGGAATACAATTTTTAGGAAATATGGTGAGTTGTGATTTACCATTTCTGGAAGATTGTGATAAGGAGTGAATTTAAGTACATCTTTATTGAAGTTAACATTTTGTATTTAAAAGTTAATCCTAAGCATTTATGATATTATGGTTGTCAGGCTTCATTCATATATATAAACCATAATATATCATAAATGCTCAAATGGGTTAAGCCAGGCTTGAAAAAAATTCAGGTTTTCAAAATTTCGGTATGGACTCAAATTTAATAAAATTAGACTAAGTTAAAAAATAAGACTTTAAAAACTCAAAAAAAAAAAAATTTTATATTTTTTTTACGAGCCTGGTTAAAACTTGACCCGATCCGATTTGATTTGAGTTATAATAAAAAAAATTTAAATTCGGTCTGATTTATATTTAAGGCTGGATTAAACCCAATCATAAAAAATCGGGTTCATCCGAATCAGGTCGAGTTCGGAATTTTTTGTCATTCCTAAGTTAAGTAACTATAATACTATTTATCAATATTAGCCTTAGTATAAAGTTGAGATCATATAATTATATGTATATTTCGTTTCGATTTAATTAAAGAATTTTAATTTTGAAAATTTAGAATTGAAAATTTTCAATGATATAAATAAAATTAAATGAGTTGAAACAGTCACTTTAGTTCAATTTTTTAATTTTTTTATATTTACTTTTTATTAAATATTTATCGTAATTAAATTTGATTAATTTTTCTAAAACGGCCAATGAAAATGAGTAAAGTATCATCATATTTTGATTTTTCAAAAAAACTTGCTTTTTTTAATTTTAAGATTAGTTTGATGTGTGTGTGTCTATATATATATATATATATATATTGGAACTTTTCAAAAGAAAAATAAAAAGAGGGAAGAAAAAAGAAAGAGATTCTCCAACCTAGCGAGCTCGACACTTCAAACCTACGGGCAAAATCTTAGACCAGCTCAGGCTTCAACAAATAGCTGCCCAACTCGTTTCAAACCTTTAAACCGGCCCAAAAGGTTCGTATAATGAGAGGTGCAAAAGAATATCCAGCAAGAAGAAAAAGTAGTGTCAAAATCAGTGTCTTCGACCAAAAACGACATAACGTATATTATAATGTTTGACAACAACGATAGGGGTGCAAACCAGCAGTCAGCAGAGCCGAACGGTAGATTTCTGTCGACTTCAACCGACCTGTCATACATACAGATGTCGAATACTCTTGGTCATAGTCTGCTTACGTGTGTAAACCCGTGCTTCATCGTGAAGTTAGGTGTAGACAATTTCTTTTTTGTCCCCGTCTGAATTTGTTAAACTGGCTTCCTTTAAGAACTTCCTCTCACGTGATTTTCTCGAGAAAATTAAAAATAAATTTCATGTGAAGACGATCACAGACAGATTCGTCGTATCAAGGGCCTACTTTTAGGTTTGCTTCAAAACGTGCACTCCACCTTACACAATAACTTAACAAGTTTGACGTGGCATTTGATGATATAATTTTTTTTCCAAGTATTTTAATAAATTTATGCATTTACACAATCAAATATAACCTAATTCAAATTCTAATTTTTTTTCTTTTTTTAAAATATACTCATTAAATCAACATACATTTGTTGTATAATTTTTTTATATACATATAATATTTTTAAAATAAAAAATTTATCATATTTGTACGAAATAAATGTCGTATGAAATATTATATTTTGTATAAGACTAACTTTATATATTATATATATAGTATTATATATTTTTTATAAAAATTAAGAAAATAATTAAGATAATTTTAATGAAATTATTAAAAAAATATATAACTGTATATTATAATTTTTCTACTACATCATAATTATCATGACACTAATTATGTAATTTTAAAATTTTCATGTGTGTTAAAAATATATTGAAAGAAGGTACGTATAACATAACATATCTATTTACTCTATAAACTTTTCTCAAATTAAAAATTATAGTCGAGAAATAAAAATATATAATTATGTGACATAATTTTATGTATAAACATAATTAAAACATAATTTTATTAGACTAGATAATCTTAAGTAAAAACAAGTTGCATTAAAAAGGCTAAAGGGTGTGTAGAAAATTTTGTGGCCCACAAGACGGCAACAATTTATGCGGCATCGCCGATTTTCATAAAATGTGTCGCAAATTGGTTAGTCATGCGTCACCTGATCTACTCAAGGGGACCCAAATGCAGCTATTATTGCCAAATTGCTAATCTTGTACGTAATTTAATTAACTATTATAGTTTTGGATAATAATATTTGCATCCTCTGATTTTTATATTCTTGCAAATATAGATAAATAATTTATATATGTCATAGAAGTCCCCAAAATCCAAATGCCAAATCTTGTTGAACCAACCATACCCCCCGTAACATTGAGTTTTTACCATTAAGATATATATGTTAAAAAAACTTAAATAGAATAGTTTTAGCAGATGTTTTAAAAAAATTCTCTTATCATTTTTTCAATTATTTTAATTTTAAATATATATATAGAGTAAAAATTTATTTAATGTGCATAAAAATGCTGTATTTATAAGATTTTCTCTGTTATGTTAGAATATGTAACTTCAAATTAAAGATATCTTTAGTTATTTTGATAGAATTGGTGACTTATTTGTCCTAAGTAGATTCATTTGTACGAATATAGAAATAGTAGGGACCCAGATGTTATTACACTGTTATATAAACTTCAGTATTGCTTCTCAACATCATTCATCATCAATATGTTAGACTGTTAGATACTCCGAAACGACCATTTTTCCAGATCTTCTCCTCTTGTAATTTACCAACATTTTTATTTATATGACTTCTTGCAAGACAAAAACTCTGATTCTGCATCCTTCATCAAAGTTTCCGAAATTATGGAAGATGAAAGACACTCGTTCCTATCGGGAAACAAGACAGAAGCTAATAATTTTAGCGAATTTGGAGTCGAATTGAAGAGCTTTACAAATTGTCTGAAATGGGTTTGTGTTGATCAATCAAATATTTGGAAAGCTTTTCTTTCGTGGTCAATTTTCTTGCTTCTCGCCGTTGGTTGTCCTCTTGTTTCCCATTTTGTTTTTTTGTGTTCAACCTGTGATACGAATCACCAACGACCTTACGACGCCGTCGTGCAATTATCTCTTTCGGTTTTTGCTGCCATCTCCTTTATTAGTCTCTCTTCTTGGTCTCGCAAGTATGGCGTCAATCGTTTTCTGTTTCTCGACAAATTACCCTACGAGAGTGACAAAGTTCGGCGGGGATACGCAGTACAGCTCAGAGTATGTTTTTTCTTCCTTTATTTTCTCTACTCGAATCAATTAATTGAGGCCTTGAATTCAAGTCTAATGAAGTCAATTTTTTTCTTGAATTTATTTTCGATTATCCAAATCTGTCTTAATAACTGTATGATCCCATTTAACAATTATTGCAATATTGGGCATTGATGCCAAACATTTGATGTAAAACGGAGAAAGTTTTAATTTTGATGATTGAAATTTTCAATTTTGATGTCTTAGCAAGGGTGTGAATTTTATAATTCTTGCAGACATCAATGAAGCTTCTGTGTATATTTGTCCTCCCCTGTTTCGCGTTCGAGTGTGCCTATAGAATCTGGTGGTATGCTACAGGAACATCAGAAATACCATATTTTTTCAACATTTATGCCAGTGATATCATCGTCTGCACGTTGCAGCTATGCTCATGGTTATATCGCATTTCAATTTATATCCTTGCTTGCGTTCTTTACCAACTCATTTGCTATCTTCATCTGCTCAAAATGGAAGATTTTGCTCAGTATTTTCAGAAGGAAACTGATGTGGGTTCAATCTTGAGAGAGCATCTCAGAATCAGAAGAAATCTTCGGATTATAAGCCATCGGTTTAGAGCATTCATTTTGTTGTCTCTACTTCTTGTCACCGCGAGTCAGTTCATTTCTTTGATTATGACCATGCGGTCCAGTGCCCGTAACAATATATTTGAGGCTGGAGAACTTGCAGTAAGCCTTGCCTTTTCATCACAATACACTGTCTGGGGATTTGCTTACTTTCGTTGCAATTTGATTGAGTTTTTCTTATTTTGTTTCAGTTGTGCTCCATTAGTCTGGTGACGGGACTCTTCATCTGCCTGCGTAGTGCAACAAAGATCACACATAGAGGACAAGCCATTACAAGCCTTGCTGCAAGATGGCATGTTTGTGCTACGATAAACTCTTTTGATGAACTTGATGGGGAGACACCGAGGGCTCCAGATTCTTCTGCCCAAGTTTTTCCTGTCACTGCTAATTGGGAATCTGACGAAGAAGAAGATGGAGATGATGATCTGGATAACACCAGGATTATGCCTATTTATGCGCATACCATCTCTTTCCAAAAGAGACAAGCTCTAGGCAAGTGAAAACAGACTAATTGAGTACTTTCAGCATAATTCAGCACCATAGATACAAGTACTCATCGAATTGTTGGCTTGTGATGCAGTGGCTTATCTAGAAAACAATCGAGCAGGAATTACAGTGTTCGGATTCATGCTGGACAGAGCTTGGCTTCATACCATATTTGGGATAGAGCTAGCTCTATTACTCTGGTTGCTCAACAAGACAATTGGTAATTCTCGTATCTTTTTTAGTTATGTGAAACAATATTCTTCATACTACTCATTTTTACCTTGATTTTTTTCTTCATTGACAGTGAACTGGACTTGAAAGTTTATAGATTGAGTCTTCTAAATTCAATACAAGATGATCATCAGTATTAGCTTGTGAGCATCATTCATAGGATTGAAGACAAAAATGCCATTAATGAACCCCAATTTGTAGCAGAGTTGCTGGATTTCAAAGCTGAAGAGTTTCAAATACGGCGAAATCAAAAGGGTAGACTACAAATATGTGTAGGAGGAATTCAAACTCAAGAATCACGCGGCCTGCTTGAACATGACGAGGAGATCGGCAAGTCCTGTTATTTGTTTCACGAATGTAGCAGATGAAATAGGTTTGGCATGCATGGCTTCAAACTTCCAATCTTTTTGGGTGGATCGAATGTTGCTGAGTCTTTGGTTTTCTCCATATTAATACTAAGTCGAAGTGATACAAGTTTTGGAGTTTTCTCTTGTATGAATCATTTTGAGATGATTTTGCATCAACACGGGATAGACGTGAAATTGGGAAATTGAAATCATTGAAGTGACTTGAATGATAAGTCGTAGCGAGGTCATTTCATAAATTGACTAGTCATTTTCAGTTCCAAAATGAGTACGACTTAACGAATCTACAAGACAATGTGTAAACAAGAGTCGTTGCAATTAGAATATATGTTTTAAGATTAGATTATGGTATAACAATTTGAAATTCAATGAAACTATTAATCATTAATTAAGTAAATAAAAGAAATTTCATAAAATAATGCAAAGAAACAATAAACACTTTCATTAAAATATAAAACATTCCAACACAGATAACATGCAAAAGGAAAACAAATTGCCCATATGCATCGAATTCAAGTGAACTATATTTTTCTCCTCCCAAATTTATTCTAACCGCTTCCACTCACAATAAGTCCCTCTATACTCAAAATCCGATCCTGCAAACAAACAAAAGAAAAACACAAATTAATAATAATTATTAGAACAAAATAACAACAAAATGCTCAAATAATTCAATGTACATCACAACAAGAGGCAGAGAGAGAGGGGAAGCAGAAAAATCTAATTTACTTGGAGCAGTCAACATTTGGATCAATGGGCACTGGAACTTGAATACCACACAAATCAGGAAGTTGCTTAGCCTTCTCGGGCTTAACCCCCATAACGGGTCCAGCTTGTTTGAAGCATTCGCAGAGAGCTTTACGATCTTCTTTCGTCTTAGCTTGATCATTAACAGTTTTCACACTCAAACAACATGGCTCCGTCGGCTTGGCCTCGCCCCAAATCAAGAACGGCTGGCACGGCGCCAGTTTAACTATGGCCTCCTGGCACGACATTGCATGCACACGATTCGCTACCTGCAGAACGACAAGGGTTAAAGCCAAAACATAAAACCAACCCATCATTTTCTTCTCCATTTTTCATAATTTGCTAGCTTGGACGTGAGAAGAGAGTAATGTCGAGTGGTGAATTTATAGGGTTTACGTGTGGAAATGGTATTGAATTAGAGTTAATGCACTGCAATTTTTAGGAAATATGGTGAGTTGTGATTTACCATTTCTCGAAGATTGTGATAGGGAGTGAATTTTAAGTAGGTCTTTATTGAAGCTAACATTTTGCATTTTAAAAGTTAGTTTTGAGCATTTATGATATTATGGTTGTCAGGCTTCATTCATATATATTGATGGGTTAAGTAATTTGTAATCCTATTTATCAACATTCTTATTATAAAGTTGAGACAGTATAACTATATTTAAATTAACATAAAATAAATTTAAAATATATGTATCATACTGAAATGTTAGAATTAGAGGTGAACACGACATATTTTGTTTCGATTTTCGTCAAAATCAAATTTAATGGAAGAATTTTAATTCTTAAAAATTTAGAATTGAAAAAATTCAATGATATAAACAGAATTACATTGGGCTGAAACAGTCACTTTCGTCCAATTTTTTATTTTTTAATTAAATTTTCTAAAACAGCCAATGAAAAGGAGTCAAGTATCATCATATCTTGATTGCTTAAAAAAGTTACTCTTTTAATTTTAAAATAAAAATAAAAAAATGTACCAAAAATTTTGATTTTGTTTTAATTTTCAATAATAATCAAATAAAACCGAAAGGTCAGGTGGGTGTGGTTCAATTTCTTCCTTATCTCGCAACTCGCAGAACTATTAGGATTAAAGCCAAAACAGAAAAATAACCCACCTTTTTTTTCTTTCTGATGTTGATGTGAATCCATATAAAATTTGCTAGCTTGGATATGTGAAGATAATGATGTCAGGTTGTATTATACCACCTTTGGAAGATGTAAATATTAAGTGAGTTAAACATTTAGTTTTTTTATTATTGAAAGTAATATTTTTGCGTAGATTTTAGTCTTATTGCAGGGCCTCGTATTAAAATGACAAGTCATTTTAATCTCATGAAGTAGTTTTGTCTGTAAATCATTCAATAACACACCGTTAATTTGGTAACAAGTAGGACAATATATCAAACATGGCGATAAAGTACAAGTCGTTCACGTTTGCTAAATAATAACGACATACCGGTGCAAAGGCATTTGTTCAAACGACAAAGCGTGCACATCTTATTTCTACGTAATCAAACATGCAACAAGACGAAAAATTATCAAAATAACATCTACGATAAAGCAAGCAGTTCATTCTCATTTCTCATATCAAAATTTCTGCTACATCGTTTTAGGATATACAACACGAAATGAATTTATCGAGGCAACATTTCGGTGAACTCCACTCAGAAATCGAGCTTAGGTCCTAGTTTTTTATATAGGGAAATCCAACACTGCAAGCACAGAATACGCGAGAGTTAATTTACATCACAATCCTCTTAGACGATGAAACACAAAGAAATCGTTTACCGGTAAGCGAGACTCCGCGCTTAGTCCAGGAAGGAGCTTAGCTTTCTCAGCCTTAATACCCAGCACCGGTCCGAAGTTATTAAATGGTGTTCTTTTTGTGTTTAAATTAGAGCTAGTGTAGGTAAGCTGAGAGAAAGGACCAAACCTCAGCCCAAGAGAGCCCAAGTGGATCATACAGCTACTCTACAATCTACACAATACAAAATAGCGCTAAGGTACTTCTGTGATGAAATCCAAGGCAATTGCAATGAATGGACATTGATATTCGACGGTGAGGATAACATCATACACTTGAATTAACCGATAATAAATGAGGTAATAAAATTATGAAAGTTTATTGATAATCGATAACTAATGTCAAGTAAAAGTTTATGTATGGATAACCTAATCATTTTCCAAGCAATCAAATTTAATCGTTTGCTATTGGTTTTCGGATTATTGATCTTTGTGCGAGTACAAATTGTGTGCATGCAATAATATGCCAAAAGTTGTACCCACATTGATGCCACCGCATCCTTCGTTCCTTCTTGTTCTGGCGTAAAAACGGTAAACAATAAGATTGTTACGAAAGAGGATCGTCGGGGGTTTTGTGAATGCTTTAAAAGGACTGCATGAGGCTTTGGAGTTAAGCTTAAGATAGCTAAGTGAATTCCAGATTTGTCTAGAATTAAAATAAATAGTGCCGATTGATCTCACTATCAATTGCAACAAGTAATATATTTTGGCCTTTTTGGTTATGTTATTTTAACTGGAAGTGATGTAACACTTATAATATAGTTCTTCTGTTGTGCAACATTGGTTGATTGATTCATAAGCAGTGGAAAGCAGTGTGAAGCAACAAGTGAGTTTTATATGGCGAAATAAAGGGTATTTCTAGTTTGATGGAAGGTTTGTATACAAACCTCTCCTACAACGTTTGTCCCTTAACAAACACAGTAAATTTATTAAAATACTTTCAAATCTCCTTCTTTTAAAATCGCAAAATAATAAAAATAATATTACTTTGATTAGATTCAAACTGTGACCTTAATGAAGAAAATTAACCTTAATTACTATACCAAATATATTTTGATGATATACTTTTCAATTTTTAATAAATAACTCTTTTGAAAATACATAAATAATAAGTTTTATAATAATTAAAATTATTTTGTTATTATAAAAAAATTTATAATTCAAAAATAATTTTGTACTCATTAAAATTTTATATAATAACTGTTGAAAAATAAGAATTTCGTAATGACTCAAAACACATAAATATATTTATTTCTCATACAAATTTACAAGAAAATATGTAAACACTCTCAAATACTTGAACAAGGACTCAAGCTTTATTTCTAACTTATTTTTAAAATCTTAAGGGGGGAGGGGTATTTATAGTTGAAGCAAACCATTCTAAACCATTGATTTAGTCTTCACGTAGAACACCAATGTTGACTTTGTGCAGCACACCAATGTTGACTTTGTCCAGCACACCAATGTTGACTTTGTCTAGTACACCAATATTGACTTTGTCTAGTACACCATTGTTTACCAAATCTAGTACACCATTGCTTACTAAATCTAGTACACCAATTTAGACAATTCAATATTCTAGATTAAGTTTACAATTCAACACTCC